>CM071925.1:79763647-80363647 GCA_016081115.2 Rehmannia glutinosa | reverse complement strand
GCAAAATATCTCAACTACCCCAGCTAAGACACAGTCCACTGCGTAGGCTTCCACAGCTGCAGCAGTAACGACTACACCAGCTCCGTCCACAGCTCCCACTATGCTATGCCCGCCGACGAAGCGAAGCCATTGCGGTGAGGCACGAAGAGTGAATCATCACAGGCACAACCCTCACAAACTATCCCATATGTGAGTGATGATGCCTTTCCAAAGGTCCTCCCTTTCACGCTGATCCTACCAGATTTGGAAGAAGAGACCGCTGCTGAACAACGAAGATTCATCGTGAGAGAAGATCCCATCATCCCTACTAACACAATTGTTCCAGCCAAGTTCAACTTTGCTGAAGAGTGGCCTGCAGCTGAATCAAGTGAGACAGCTGAATTTCGTGAAATCATCAAGAAGATCTGTGAAGAGATTGAGAAGATTGAAATACATCAGGCCTCACTCGACTTAAGACTGGACAATAGGGATGCTATCCTCACAGCAGACTTGAGAGGAATAGTGGTGTAGATCCGAGAATGGTCTCAACAGCAATCTGCCATGCGCATCAAGCAAGTTCGTTATTTTAAAGCACTATATGGAAGAATACTTGTATGGATGGCTGACAACACTGATCTGAAGCAAATGATGCAGGCGTATATTGAAAGGTTGCATGCATCTCACAAAACGAAAATGGTGCTTCTGCGTGAATTTCAGAGAAAAGAAGTTATGCGCCTTGAGGAGACCATGAGTGCTCCTCATGGCTGAAATGAAATTGGTGGCGTCGAACCCAAAGCCACTCGCTCAGAACCCGGACGGCTTATGCAATTGCAGACTCAAAAGAGTTACGCTCTCTCACAGACTTCGACTATATGCTTGCAGGCATGTTCCCTGGGGTCCCTCTTTCCTTTGATGATGCCAAAAAGGGGGAAAGAGGAGTACCTAAGGAGTTTGAATGAAGAAAAATTGAAAGAATGCGAGAAGAAGGAAAAGCGGTGAGGGGAACACTCAAAAGATTTAACCTTGATAATATTTGAAATCTGAAAAGGTCATGTTATTGCCTCCATCATGAGCAAACTCCGTAATCCTATCAATGGGACACTTTCTGTTGTGCCAATAGCGAAAAGAATGAAGATCATTGAAGTAGAAATTGAGGAGTTCTTCAAAAACAGGAAGCTCGCGTTCAAAAGATCTTAAAACAAAGCATGGTGGAATCCTGTTGAATTAAGCGAGGCTCTAATTGACCCTCCCAAAGTGAATTAATGCGCAAGTTGGATTTGTGCCTAGATCCATGGAAGAATTCAAAACTCTTGGAAGTGAAGGCTACTTGAGGGTTGTCTCTAACCAAAGCGTGGGATCTATACTAGGAAAAAAAGATCGGAGGTGTGCAAGACAAGTGAGAAACATGAAAGCTCTAATGGACACTCAGTAGGAAAATGTAAAGCTCATGTGCAATACACTCTCAGAGAAAGAGGAGTTGAGTCAGGAAAAGAGCGAAAAAGGGATATGGTGTATTGGAGTGGGCATGACCACTTGGTGAATTTAGAAGATCAACGCAAAATTGAAGAAGCAAAAGAAGAATGGCAAAGCGTGAGAAAATGCCAAAGCCACACGCGAAGAAGTAGAGAAAAGCCAGAAAAGGGATGACCCTGCTGCAAAGAGAGCTTACGAAAAGAAGAAGAAAGGAAAAAAAAGAGAAGAAGAAGATAAAAAGAGAAAGAGAGCTGATGACTTCGACAAAGCTGAAGAGAAAAGAAGGAGGTATCGAAGGCGATGAAGTGTTGCTGCGAACCCTTCATGTACATTACTTATGTAAATACATTCATGTAAGTCATCTGTATACTGAGTGAAATGCTCTATAATTTTTCACTTTGTATTTTAGTATCTCAACATAGATGTATGTATTTTTTGCTTTGATATAGAATGATCTGATACCAAATGTAAACAGTTGTGTAAAGTACAAGAATACTATGATCAATAAAAGATCTATTCTAAAGCATACATTCTTTGTTTATACATTGCGTGTATGTATCTCTGCTGTTTACTTCCCATTTATAATTTAAGTTTTGACATTATCAAAAAGGGGGAAATTGTTAGGAAAATTGTTTGTTAGATTTTGATGATACCCCATAAACTTAAATTAAGATGTTGGCACCCCCATTTTTGTTATAATTTATGCATACAAGTTGTAAGAACTGGAATAGTTGTGTTGAATCAGCCCAATCAAAGATCAAGAGAAGTCAACTACAGACATAATCGGAAACTCTGATGTTAGTCAGCTGAGTGCAACCTGGAAGAAGAGTATCAACTCGACTGAGGAAGAAGCAGCTAAGAGGAAGAAGAATCAAGTCAACTCATGAAGATGAGTGGAACACCAATTGAGTTATCCAAGGTTAAAGAAAATTCAAGTCAACTGAATTTGAAAAGAAAAAGCAGTTAAATGAAGGCAACTAACATCCAACCGTTGCACAAAAATTATGGAGAATACTTATTTAAGTAATATTCTCATAATGTCAGGCACTAAGAATAAACAATGCAAAAGACGTGCAATTAAATAAGTCAAAGGAGTGGCTCAAATGGGTGTCAGACCCTAAAAAGCTGGACGTTCAAGAATACGAGGTAGTGGATGCCTCACATGCCTGGAAAGCAATGAAGAACAGATCAACGTCCAACTAGATAGTATTTGAATAATTATCCATCTCTTCAACGGATAATTTTTCAAAAGATGTTATAAAAAGGCTGAGGATTCAAACACAGAAAATAAGTGTGTAAAACGAGTGTATGCGTATGATCGAAAAGTTAAAGGAGAAACCAAATATTCAAATTGCATACAAAATTTGAACGCAAGAGAAAAATCAATATATCCTCAAGCCTACACTACTTGAATTTGAAATCCAACACATGTTGTGAATGACAAAGAATTCATCAAGTTGAAGAGGAAACCAAGAACTTTCAGGGGTCTACATTCCAAGTGAAGGATTGTAGGAAAGGTTCAAGTTGTCTGGAGGGCTGCGTGATCAAATCCAACAATTTGACAAGTGAGCAGTAGTAGCAAGGCAGATGCCTCGTGAAGAAGCTGAGTCGTAAAGAGAAGCCAGCTGAGTGATCAAGGCATCTCGAGACTGAGTCAAAGGAGAAAGTCAGTTGTGTGATCAAGACTTGTCTCTAGACTGATAATCACTCTGTATATTGATCATTACTTAGTGGATTCCTCCAGGAGTTGGAGAAGAGAGCAGTACAAGAATTACCCCATCTTCGAACCTCTATAAAAACTTTGTGTCAATTTATTTTCAGCATTTAATTACTGCCTTATTATCTTATATATGCTGAAGTTAAGTTAGATCTGCCGTTCAAAGTGATAATAAGCTAAGTATCCAAAACAAGTGTTAAAACTCATTTTTCTATTCGTAAAGGGTGTTAAAGACTTCCGCTCTAAAAAACCAAATCAGCTAAGTGTAACGCTCAGAGTATACAGCCGAGTTACCTTGCACACAACTCTCTTGAGTCTGCCAAATAGGAACTCAACTGAATAATCGACCCAGCTGATTTGTGACAACTCTGTTGCAATCCTTTGAAGAAACTTTTCGATTACAAAAAAAAATTAGTAAGGTTTATTCAACCCCCTCCCTTCTAAATCTTGCAACACATCTCTTGGGACCTACATTTATGTATTTTGATATTGTCATTACATATCTAAAATGATGTCATTAATACATATATGATGTGCATGCAAACATGTAATGATGTATAAAATATGAATCAGAAATATCATATAAAGTAGGAGTAATTAAAAAAAACCTGAGGTTTGGACTAATTACAAAAAAAAAAAAAAAATCAGAGTTCTTTGAAAATTACAAAGAAAGACCCTTGTGGTTTGCTTTCATTATACGTTTTTTCCTTCATAAATAAATACAAAAAAATACGATTTATCCTCCTTAAATTTAAGACAAAACAAAACTTGAAGGGATTTTTCGAAACATCTCTGGATTTTTCTGAGGGTGTTTTTGTAATTATCCCTATAAAATATTCGGATTGACAATTAGTCATATATAAATTCTCAGTTTTATGTTACAAACTTGCATGCTAACCCAAACCCACTAAAGACTTGCACACTAAAAGAGCATATTATGGGGAAAGTAGTTAGTGTAATTATAGCATTTTTACAATCCTGATAGCCATGACAATTAGCTGCAACGGCTCATATCAGAGCCCAAAAGCAGTTGTAAAATGGGCCAAAACCTAGCCCAGTCAAAAGAAAAATTGACCCAACTCCACTTCTTCTGCCACCACCTCCACGGCACAACCGCCGTCACCATCGCCAAAGCCGCCACCACCGACACTTCGCCGATGTGTTTTGGCTTACTGGACACGGGGGACTATCCATTGACAGCTGGACCGGAGGAGTCTTCGGAGCAGATAGGTTATGCACAGGGGATCTCAGCCGCGTCGTTGCTGGAGGAGATCTATTCGTTTGATCCCTTCACCTTTGTTTTCACGAATAACAAGTTCAACGGCAGCACGCTGGCTATTATGGGCAGCTATCCAATTTCAGGGCCATCATGCGAGGCGGTGGTGGTCGGCGGGAGTGATGCTTTCCGGCTAGCACGTGGATGGGTCACGACGAAAAGCTATTATTTGAATTTCACAACTGGGAAAGCTAGTCTTGAGATCAATGTTGTGGCTTTTCACTAATGAGTAATTGGGCTTTGGGCCCTTAGTGTTTCAATCTTGTAATAGTTTTAGTATTTATTGTTGTGCAAATGGTTCAAATTAGCGATTTCTAAAGTGTAAAGATTAAAAATAGTCAGCTTTTTCAAACACAACTTTTTTAGCTATTTTGGGGTGTAAAATAACATTTGAAATTTTTATGTCCATTATGGATGGTAATGCGACTTCTTTTCTACCCACCAACATAACAAAACTCTTTTCTACCCAAATTGACAAAATTGCCCTTCTTTAAGTTGAGTGTTTTTGAATTTTGAAATTGAATGACAAGTCAAAACCGTATAACCCTCCCCCAATACCGTATACTATACCCACTCCAAGACAAAATAGGTGTAAGCAAAAAGTAACAAAAGCAAAAAAAAAAAGAACACAAACATATCGTGCATACAGTCCACAGGTTAGGGTTTTTAGGATTTAGAGTTTTCTAATAAATTTTCAGAATTTTGGATGTAATGTTGGATTTTTTTGTTCGAAATCTTTAGTGGTTGGTGTATGAATGTTTGATTTTACTTGATAATATGCATGAATGTTGTTTTGTTGATGTTTATGTTGTAAGATTTGGTGTGTTGAGTTAGAAATGGGATCGGCGTAATGTTGGATTTTTTTTTCGAAATCCCTGGTTTCCTTGGCACGATATAGTGAAGAAGACGAAGAGATATGGGCACGATATCGTGCCACAAGCTTATTTTGGCACGATATCGCGTCGCAGTTTATTTTGGCACGATATCGTCGCGGGTTTATTTTGGCGATATCGTGCGTTCAAAGCTTATTTTGGCACGATATATCGTGCCAAAGGCTTATTTTGGCACGATATCGTGCACATTGCATCTTAGGTTCAAAAAAATTCACATTTCACGATATATTTCACATGTTTTGTAAATATGTTGGTCTTGAACAATTTAAACAAGGTTAAGTAACTAAAAGGAGAAGCAACATTACCTTGTTATTCGATTTTTCGGTGCGGTTTTGGTTACGAAAGACCACAAAACGAACTTCTTGAAATTTTGTGAAGAAGAAGAAGAGAGAGAAAAAAAATGAAGAGAAAAATGAGGGCAAACGTATGTATGTATGTATTTCACAAGAGAGAGAAATACATCTTACCTACTTTAAAGGTTTGCATTTAAAGCCTAAGGGTATTGTGGTAAAAGAACCCCAAAAGTGGGTAGAAAACTATGTTTTTTATCCTATATGTCAAAAAAGTCTCTCACCTATACCAATTGGGTAATTTTCACCATTTGCTCATAACATTTATACCCTTCTAGCATGTTTGTTTAATATTTGGATTATTTCTCTCAATCTCTTTCATTTATCTCTATGTATCCTCTAACTATTTCTTTCAAGTATTTTTAAAAAATTGAATCTGTATTATTCATTTTTAAATATGCAATATAGGTCTTGAATTATAGATATCGAAACGAGGATTAATTTGATATATTGTACATGCAAAACGGATTTAAAACGGACAAGTTATTTGAATTCAATGTTTTTTGGAGAAAAAAATAAAATAACTGGGTTATAATAAATGAGAGGACTTGGATGTCGAGTTACTGTAACTCGACATCGAGTTACAGTAACTCGACGCTACGGTGGCATGTTGCAGTGTCGAGTCACTGTAACTCAAGCAACATTATCGTGCTACAGTGTCGAGTTACATGTACAATGTCGAGTTATATATAACTCGTGCTACAGTGACGTGCTATAGTATCGAGTCACATGTAACTCGAGCTACAGTATCGCGCCACAGTCTTTTTGTGCAAGTAAATTCACTCAAGGGCAAATTGAGTTTTTCACACCCCAAAATGGCTAAAAAAGATATGTTTGAAAAAGATGGCTAAAAAACATCTTGATTTGATGGGAATAGCTAAAAAAACCCTCTCTTTATTGTTTTATTGATCGTATTTGTAACACTTTAATTGAAAGGCCTTTTTAATATTGAGTGTCGTTTGATCTGTGTTTTCACAAAAAGAAGTTTGTTTCAAAACAAGAATGTCTAGTTAAAAATAATAACTTGGGATAATTACGAAATCTATATATCCTTAGGTTCAATTACCTAATTATGAAGTATGTAAACCTCAGCAGCAGTTAGGCAGTGATGGTAGTGTTATAAAAACTGTTAGTCTGTTTCACATAGTTAGTTAGATTGTTTCTAGAAACCGTTCATACCTTCAGTTGTATAAATAGCAGTTTTCAGATGATAATGACATTTCAATACATTTGTTTTATCCTTCTTATCCTTTTATCTTAGCATGGTATCAAGAGCTTGTTCCTAAATTTTTTTTTCGATCATAGCAAATCTCCAGCTACCTACCTTTCCAATATTTATTGTTCGATTGGATCGAAGCAATATTTCTTTCTGGAGAACTCAAGTCTTGGCAACAGACGCGCCCATGGATTTGATGAATTCTTACTAGAACTACCTCTCCACCTGCAACTTTTCTGGATGATTCTACTTCTGGAAATCTCGTTCCAAATCCCGATTATACTACATGGATGCGCAAAGATCAATTTATGTTTAGCTGGCAATTAAGTTCTACATCATAGTCTATGATTGGATATATTAGTAGATGTACTATCTGCTGCTGATTTTTGGAAAAGAGTTGATGATTTGTTCGCACACAATCGAAAACTCGTTTGTTGCATTTGAAACGGCTGTCACATGAGCATAAAAAGATAGTTAAGAATTGAGGATTATGTACTTCAAAATTTGTACAACCGATCAAATGAGGACTTGGTCAAGATATCTCGATGATGAATTGATTTTAGATATCTTAAATGGTTTAACACGAATTTGAGTCTGTACTTGTGGTTCTTACCTCCGAATTGGGAATTTAAGCATTTTAGAAATGCAATTTGTGTTACAATATCATGAGCTCCGATTAAATCAACAAAATTCTTATGTGACTAAAACTCTACAAGCTTTTAATCTTCAGACTAGTTCATCTACACCTAGTGCACATCTTGCTGCTAAGAAAACTTTTCAAAACAGAAATGGTCCTTTTAGACCACCAAGGGATGGTTTCTCAGGCAGGTACAGAGGAAGGGGCGGGTTTTCTAGAGGAGACTCCAGAATTATTTGTCAATTTTTTGGGAAGAATAATCATACAGCCTCAAAGTGTTTTAAAAGATTTGATCAAATTATATTGGTTTGGACAGTTTGCATCCACCTTCTGAGTTTCACTCACAGCCGCAAGCTCATTACACAGCTCTTACAATGCCGAATCATATGAAATCTCTTCAAGATGCTACTACTTCCTCCTTACCTACTCCTGGTTCTAATACTCATCAGTCTTTCTTTGCTGATGATAACACAGGTCTCAGCTCTCACTCTCCGAATGGTAATTGGTTTATGGATAGTGGAGCAACACATCATGTTACTTCAAATCTTGGGAATCTCACATTGCATTCTCCTTATCAAGGTAAAGCTCAGCTTGTTGTTGGCAATGGTTCTTCTGTTTCTATTTCCAAAATTGGTTCCACTCAATTCCCTCTCTTAATCCTTCAAAATTTCTTACTCTTAAACAAATTCTCTTTGTTCCTGATGTTACTAAAACTCTCTTCAACATTTCAAAATTCATTAAAGACAATCATGTTTTTGTTGAGTTTCGTGAATCTTATTGTCTTGGCTTCTTAAGGATGACTTATATCAACTATATCTCTCTTGTTTTTCCTCTCACTCTGCTGACAAACTCATCACATACCAGATTTCATAAAAATCTCTCAATTGTAATACACTTTCTGTTGTGTCTTCTGCTAATTCTAAATGTCATGCTACTGAACTATGGCATCAAAGATTGGGCCATCCATGTAAAAATACTTTCACTCATGTACTCAAACTTCTGAATTTGCCTACTACTTCCAATAATATGCTTTTTGTGAATCTTGTAAACATGGTAAACAACATAGTGACCATTTTCCCTCTGTTAAAAAACATATTTCACAACGATATTATTCATAGTATGTATGGGGCCATGTCTCCTATTCTTCTAGAGAAGGTTACAAATATTATGTCCATTTTGTTGATGACCACAGTCGTTTTACATGGATTTATCCTCTTCATTTCAAAAGTCAAGTTCAATACATTTTTCTTCAATTTTATGCTATGATTGAAACTCAATTTCATACTAGAATAAAATATCTTCAATCGACTATGGTGGGAATACGAGACCTCTACAAACTCTTCTTAGAAAAATTGGCATTCACCTTAGACACCCTTGCCCATACACACACCAACAAAATGGAAAAGCTAAAAGAAAACACCAACATATTGTTGAAACAGGTCTTACACTTCATCAGACAAACCTTCTCCCTCAAACGTTACGTAGGGGATGTTTTTCCATGACTACATTCCTCATAAATAAACTTCCATCTTGATTCTTAAATTCAATTCACCCTTGACGACTATTCAAACAATCTCTTGATTACACATTCCTCAAAAACTTTGGATGTGTTTGCTTCTCTTACCTCGGACCTTATAATGACTCCAAACTCCAATTAGAACCCTCAAATGTATTTTTCTTGGCTATATTTCTGTTCATAAAGTTTACAAGTGCTTACATCCAGATTATACATTGCCAAAACTTTAACGAGACAAAATTTCTTTATCCCATCATATTTCTCTCATACTTTTTCCCCTCTTCAGTCTGGTGTCACAAATTTCCCTTCACATACTTGTCCTTCCACCTCTTCAAGCATCTCCCACTCATTCTAACCAATTCTCTCCAATTTCTTCTCCCACTTCAAATCAGCTCCACTACCTCCTCCCTCAAATCCCATTCCCACTCATCATATGGTCACTAGATCAAAAAATGGTATATCTAAACCAAAGGTCCTTACTACCTCCATCTCATTCATTCCTATTGCTCAAACTACTGCTCAACAAGTTTTGTCTTTACCTCCTTAGAAAAATGCAATGGATGAAGAATATGGGGCTCTAATTAAAAAACATACTTGGGATTTGTTCCATTTTCAGAAAATATGAACATTGTTACAAGTGAATGGATTTTCAGGGTCAAGTTTAAAGTCAATGGCTCTGTTGACAGATTAAAGGCTAGACTAGTAGCTAGAGATTTTCAACAAAATGCTGGAATTGACTTTTTTGATACATTCAGTCATATTGTTAAACTTTAACTACTCGGATTATGTTTACTCTGGTTGTTTCAAGGGAATAGAAGGTGCATCAAGTTGATGTTAACAATGCCTTTTTAAAAGGGGATTTAAAGGAGTCGGTGTATATGGCTCAGCCTGAAAGGTATATTGATCCAACCAAGCCTACTCATGTGTGTAAACTGGTCAGATCTCTCTATGGCTTCAAGCAGGTTCCTAAGGTCTGGTATGATAAACTCAAAACTTTCATATTGTCCCTTGGATTGCAAAGTTCAGTTTCAAACTCTTCTTTGTTCTTCAAAAATTCTGGAGGTTCTCTTTTGATGGTGCTAGTATATGCAGATAATATACTCATCACAATTGATGATGTGTCTGCAATCTATCACTTTATTACTCTTCTTGACAATCAGTTTTCTCTCAAAATTATGGGTGAAGTAAATTACTTTTTGGGTTTGGAAGCTCATAAGGTGGCAGATGGTGTGTTGCTTACCCAAACAAAGTATATATATGACCTTTTTGTCAAAGCATCCATGGAAAATTGTTCTCCTGCTCCCACACCTTCATGTCCTAATACCAAATTCTCTCTACATGATGGTCCTCCATTTGATAAACCTTATGTCTATAGAAGTATCATTGGTGCACTACAATACTTAACAATGACAAGACCATACATCTCCTATATTGTTAACAAGTTGAGTCAATTCTTACAATCTCCCATGCACTGTGTTACTTTGGAAAGCTTGTATGAGGGTGCTTAGATTTGTTCAGGGCACTAAGCATCTAGAACTCTTGTTCAGACCTATGACAGGTGGTATGGTGCTAAAAAGTTTCTCTGATGCAGATTGAGCCAGTAGTATTGATGATAGGCATTCCACTAGCGGCTATTGTATCTATTTAGGAGAAATTTGATAGCTTGGAGCTCAAAAGCAAAGCAGGTTGTAGCTCGTAGTAGAACCGAATCTGAGTATAGGTAGGTCCTTAGCACTTGCAACTTCTGAACTTGTGTGGATCATTTCTTTATTTCAAGAGCTTAGATTACCTCTTAAACAACCATGTGTTCTCTGGTGTGAAAATGCAGGGGCTATCACCTTAGCCAGCAATCCAGTTTTTCATGCTCGGACAAAACATATTAAAATAGATGTCCATTTATTAGGGAGAAAGTCAGCAGCAAACTAATTAAAAAAAAGGAAATCCAAATATCTTCCAAAATTACATAACCCCATTTGAAATTTATTTTTTATTTTATAAATTGCACCACCATTTGACAATTCTTTTTGGATACGATGTCGATTGGTGAAAGGATTTCAAATCCATTAGAAAGTTTTATTTATTTTCTTCATAATTGTTATTTACTAGATAATAAAAAATACAAATTTATAAAAATAGTTTTGTTGGGAGTGTGCGTGAAATTGTGCATTGTGTGTGAGAAATATTACTACAAAAATAATCAAATTCCAACAAAATAATTCCAACGACATAGAAAACTGTTGGAATTTTTAAAATTTCAATAGGAAATTCCAATGCTACATTATACCGTTGAAAAATTCCAATGAGAATTCCAACGGTAAACAAAACTGTTGGTATAAAATGTTGGAATTTAAAATTTCAACGTAAATTCCAACACCACAACTAACCATTGGAAAATTCCAACAGTGATTCCAACAGTAATAATAAACCATTGAAATTTTAAAATTTCCAACTTAAATTTCATCGCTAAAACATACCATTGGAAAATTCCAACAAAAATTTCAACAGTAAACCAAATGTTGGAATTAATCGTTGGAATTTTTGTTGGAGTTTCTTAAATTCCAACAGAAACTTCAATGGTACAACATGTTGTTGGAAAATTCCATTAGAAATTCCAATATCATTGGAAAGTTTCAATAGGAGTTAAATGATTTGATAGTATAATTCATATCAATAAAATATATATTCTCTTCTTGAGTCAATCATATTGAAACTATGTGGTTAAATATGCTTGACTTGGGACAAATTAATGATGGGTGACCTACTGGGAAGTTAAAAATATTAGATAATGAGATAAATTGATTGAATATTCCAACGAATATATATCATTGTGCTAAATTCCAATAGTATAATTCCGTTGAAATAACTGTTGGAGTTTTTTCCAACGATTAAATATATTCCAATGGTATAACTCTGTTGGAATTAATGTTGGAAAAAATGTTGGAGTTCTTTCCAATGGTTATATATTCCAATGGATAAATAACGTTGGAAATTCCGTTGGAATATTTTTGGAATTTCCATTGAAAATTTCGCTATTACAACGGTCATTTTACCAACGATGCATTATATGTTGGAATTTCCATTGGAATCGATAATTCCAACGGTAATTGGCCAAATTCAAACAGATTTTTCCCGTTGGAATTTTCTTATTTTCTTGTAATGTATATTTATAATTGTGTATGAAATATGTGCAGTGTGTGTATGAAATGTGTGTGACTGTGTGTATAATTATATATATAGGAGAAAATATTTACAGAGTGTACCTATGTGTGCGAGAGTTCAAAAAAATAGATAGATTTCAATTGACTATGAGTGAGAGTGGACTTGAAATCCATAAAAAAAATAACTAATTAAGTTTGTAGGGAGGATTTAAAATCCATGAATTTATATTTTCTATCCAAACAAATTGAATGGATTTGATGGGGGAAGGGGTTTAAAATCTGCCACTCTAAAATCCATCCTCAAGTCCCACACTCCAAATGGATCCTAAGTAGGGGTGTCAATTTGTGATACGACATGATAACCCGACACGAACCTAACATGAATTTAGCAGGTAAGGTACAACCCTTAACAAATTTGGGTCAAAATCAGGTCGGACACGGTTAACATGGGAAATAAATAGGTCAGGTCATATTTCGGCTCGCGTCAACACGATTGACCTATGTAACCCATTTAATTTTTTAAGACATATTATTTTAATACTTTGTGATGTTTTAGTTGGTTATATGATGAAGAAATATTATTAAATGCATTTTTTAATAAAATATTAATATTTAATGTATTTTTTTTATTTGTAATTTCAGCTTTTTCTCCATTTTTTATTTTTTTGTGTCAACTTTAATTTAAATAGGTTTGTCGTGTCGTGTTATCTGTGTCATATACGGGTCGAAATCGTGTCGTGTATCTTGACACGAATAATTAAGTGAATCGTATTGGTGTTCATGTCAGACCTGTAATACATGTATCAAAACACGACCTGCGAACACGAAACACAATACGATTGACACACTTAAATTCCTAAGAGTAAGGGAGTATTTGCAATTTGAAAGACAACCAGAGTTTTTTTGTAAGGGTAGGTTTTTAAATTCTCTCTAATAATTAACTTTGGATCTTCTGTTTTATTCTTGTAAACTTAACGTTTGCCACAATAATTGTTAAAGTTACAAAAGTAATTGAAAGAATGTACGACATTAATTACAATTTCCTTCCACCACCAAAACACATGAATTTTATCCCAAACCGTAATAAATCAGCAAATAATAATAATGAAAATAATAATAATAATAATAATAATAAGGGAAAATTTTATAATGAGACCCAGATTTAAGAAAATCTATTAGTTTAAGGCCCAGATTTTGATCCTTATCAAATTGGGATCTGCTTTTAGCCCGGCGCTGGGACCTCCAATCGGCTTCAATTCTTGGTGACTCGATATCAGTCCTTCTAGCGGCAAAAAAAGACGCAGACGTGGATCAAGCTCGTCTCAGCATTTTTGAAGATATTTGGAGTTCTATCTCCTCTTGGCAGTTTATCAATTTATTTTGGATCAGTAGGAACTTTAATTCTATAGCTCATGAGTTAGCGCATTTTGCGAAGCATTCAGATATTGTTTCTACCTCATGGGATGAAATTCCGAACTTTTTGTCTCATTCGATGCTAGACGATTTCCAGCAATAATATAATTTCGTCCCCTTTCAAAAAAAGCCCTCCCCAAAATTTTGGGTTCTCAATTTAAGTTTCAAAAGTTAAAAGTAACGGCAAACGTTAGGGTAAGATGGAGAGAGAAACACAAAACCCTTTCCCACATAAAATATATCTACTGGAAGTGGTTCCCATGTAAACTATATCTCCTGAAACCGGGAAAAGAAACAAACGATGGTTTATGTTTCATTGCTTTGATTTGACAAGTGTAAAACTGAAGATCAGTTTTATTTGTGAAGAGGATTTGTGATTTATCTTCCAGGTATCGAGTTGTATTTGGTGATATTTTCTTTTTCTTGTTCTTATTTGTTGTTACTGTTTTTTAAGCACAAACTTAAATATTTTATTGCTATGATTTCATGCACTTTAATTATTTAATGAATGATGCTCATTCAGACACATTGCTACATGACATGGATTCTTTATTCAAAATTATGGCTATGCTTGTGACTCAACTAGCAATATCCAAGTAGTTTCGCAATGCACTGTAATTATTAATGGTACAATACATATTGATGGAGATTCCTCAATTGGAATTATAGATGAGGACTTCATTAGTTTTTCTTATTTTGTAAAAATTTTTTGTACGTGAATACAAAAGTGGAGAAAAAGTTTAGTATATAGTTTGAGACATGAAGATGGTAAAAGAACTATAATATTGTGGTTTTATGATTTATTAACCATAATCTTTTTTTTTCTTTTTCAGGTATTTATGGAAAATTTAACTGATGCCGATTTTGATCCAACTTTCGACATTAACAATGTTGAGAGGGAAAAAGAGACTGAGACTCACATAGGTGGCCATAGTGACTCGTCTACGGGTCCAATAAAATCCTGTAGTCAATTGAGGAGCATAGAAGAGTCTCATCCTTATTCATCAGATATTGAGAATGAGATTGATTCATCAAGTGTTCAAAATATATATGGTCAAGTAAGTTTTAGGTTAGGCCAACAATTCTCTTCCATTAATGAATTTTATGAAGCTGTGAAAAGCTATGGCGTATACAACAATTACGGTTTGAATTTTATGAGGAAAGATCACAAAAGGTGTAGAGTGCGATGTGTGCCTGATTGTCCGTGGCTTATTTATTGTTCAAAAGTAGGCCATCTTGAAACATACGAGGTGAAAACATATTATGAAGAACATAATTGTAAGAAGGGAGATATAAAAACCAGGTTTGCAGATTGTAAATGGTTGAGCACAAAGGTAGCTGAGGACTTGAAAAAATTTCCAAATATGACGGGGTTGGAGTTGAAAGCTCATATTGCTCAGACTTTCAATATCAAGATTAGTACAGCAAAAGCATATAGAGTAAGAAGTTTTTCCCTTCAATCTATAGATGGTAATCATGATGAGCAATTTGCAAGGTTGTGGGATTACCGTGAGGAATTATTGAGAACTAACCCTGGTACTACTTTTGAGATATTGACTAGTGGAGTACCGTCTCGGTTTGATCGACTTTATATTTGCATAGATGCATGTAAAAAGGGTTTTTTAGCTGGTTGTCGACCTTTGATTTCCATTGATGGATGTTTTTGAAGGGTATTACAGGAGGCCGACTTTTGGCGGTGTAGCTCAAGATGGAAACAACGGTCTCTTCCTTATAGCATTTGCTATAGTCTCTTCAGAAACAAGTGAGACATGGTCGTGGTTTTTAACAAATTTGTTGAAAGATATTAGGCTTATATCCCCCCGTGGAGAAAGGTGGACTTTTATGTCGGACCAAGGATCGGTAATAACTCCGCCCATAATTATTTCTTAACATTTTATTAGCATATTTACATATGTTCTTGAATAAATACTTTCTCAATTTTTTTTGTTGGCAGGGTCTTCTTTCTGGTTTAGATGATGTATATCCATATAAGTATCATAGATTATGTGTTCTTCATTTATTTCGTAATTTCAAGAAGAGATGGAGGGATAAACATGTTGGAAATCTGTTTTGGGCAGCAGTAAATGCCACCACCACTGTGGACTATAATATCCACATGAATGAGATGAAACGGACTTGTGGTGAGGTATGGAAACATTTAACTTATATTGGTATGGAGAGATGGAGCAAAGCTGGATTTGAAGCTCATGTCAAGTCCACCGCAATTTCGAGCAATATTGTTGAGTGTTTCAACAGTAAAGTTTTAGAGTTTAGAGGTGGTGGAGTTACTTCTCTGATCGAGAGTATACGAACTCAAGCAATGACAAGGATGTATGAGAAAGGAGAAAAAATGAGAAAAAAGAATTGTGCAATATGTCCTGATATACTAGACAAATTGAATTTATCGATTATGGATAGTAAAATGTGGACTGCAGCTCCATGTGGAGATTGGCAGAGGGCTATTTTTGAGGTCTCACGCAGGCCTGAGAAGTTCGTGGTGAACCTTGATAGGCACACATGCACTTGTAGAAAATGGGACATATCGGGAATTCCTTGCAAACACGTTGTTGCCGCTATAGATAAAATAAATGGAAAACATGAAGATTATGTAAGTGAATGTTAGGAAATTTATTGTTTAGATTTTGATGAATGCAATGTAAAACTTAGAATAGGAAGTTGGCACCCCATTTTTTGTTGTAAAATGCATTGTAATAAATAGGGCTGGCCAAGCTGAGTTAAGTCAGCTACGCCCTAACGTGCAAGAAGACAACTGGAGACTAGAAGGAAGACTCATTGCGAGACAATTGAGTATGGCAAAGAAGAGTAGGGGGAACTCTATCAAAAAGCGGTGAGATGCGGTGAGTGAAGTATCAGTCAAGTCAACTCAAGAAAAGCCAAGTCTCAAGTTGAAGTGACAGAAGAGTCATCCAATGATTAGAAGCTGACTCTAAGTCACCTGGGGAAAGCAAAGAAATGCAGTCAAGTCGAGATAATCGAAAAGATCCGTTGCACAGAAATCAAGAAAATTACTTAAACAAGTAATATCTCCATATCACCTTTCTCGGAGTGCTCAGTCCCAGAAGCGTGCAAAAGGAATGAACCAATGGGAAGCACTACACCGTGTCAAAACTCTGAAAAGGTGAAAGAACAATTCATACGAGGAAATGGCAATTCCAAGGACTGCAACAAGATAAGCCAACGACTGCAAGTGACTTTCAAAAATAAGCCTATCTCTTCAACGGGCAAATTTTTGAAAGATCACTATAAAAGGCTGAGGAGTTTATTTGAGAATAAGTGACACAAGTTACAGACCTGAACCAAAAACATTCAAGCAATTATTAGAAAATTTGAAACATTCTCAATCCTCAAGCCTACACTACGAAGAACATCAATCCAACACTCACCTGTGAAGGAAAGATAACTTCAATCGGTTGAAGAGGAACATATCTTGAAAAAACAAGGGTCTACATTCCACGAAGGATTGTAGGAAGGTTCAGGTCGAACAAGTCTTAAGCTTTTGGAGGGCTTCGTGATCAAATCCAAAGAGCTTGAGCAAGTGAGTTTGTAGTAGCAAAGCACCTGTGAAGAAGATGAGTCGCATTTGGAAGCCCGGTGAGTGATCAAGGCGTCTCGGATCGAGTCCCAAAGGATCAAGTGTTTGTGTGATCAAGACTTGTATCCTGGGATCATTACCACTTTGTATATCTTGATCAATACCTAGTGGATTCCTCCGGGAGTTGGAGAAGAGAGGAGTAGAAGAATTACCCCATCTTGAACCTCTATAAAAATTTCATTGTGTCATTTACATTTCAAAGACTTTAATTCCTGCATCTTAGCTGTTTATATCTTTGATAAATTTGCTATCCACTTGATAATTTATAAGTACTAAACCAAGCACTAAATCCTTGCTTAATCAAACTTAAGGGTGTCAAGTCTTCCGCTGAAAACAAAACCACGAGTTGAGTTAATTTAGACCCAACGGTGAGTTATTCCATCAACGCTCAGTTGAGTACGTTGAGAGACTAACTCTCTTGATTAACTAAATTGGATGTCCATCAAGGACGAGTTGTGTAGTATTAACTCGAATATTTAAAAGGACTAAATCGAAAATTTGGTAAGGTTTATTCAACCCCCCCTTCTAAACCTTACACTTACACCCCTTGGGACCTACAAGTGGTATCGAGCGGTTGGTTCATTGAACCCTCCGCACTGGTTAGTTCTTGAACTAGATCTCCAAACTTTTCAAAGTCTGCTTTAGTACTTAAACTCTCAAAACTCTTTCTATCATTAAAAGTCATTATCATGGAAGCAAATTTGACACGCATCCCTATGTTCACAATTGAAGAATTTGATGATTGGAAAATTCGTATGCGAGGCTCATCTATCAAAGCATTACATGATGAGATGTGGATAGTGATAGAAGATGGGCCACACGCAAATCTTAAAGGTGAACACGGTGTAAGAAGAAGAGTCTGTGAATTTGAAGGAGAAGAGGATGTTGCTCCCTGGACGGTCATGGTTGAAAAACCAAGAAGCGAGTGGACAAATGATGACGAGAAAAAGATAAAACCTGGACAATGTAGCCAAGGACATCCTTTACAAAACCTAGGACAAAGCCATGTTCAATAAAGTCAAATCATGCAAAACGGCTAAAGAAATGCTGGGACAAGCTAACATTGATTTGTGAAGGCTCGAAAGCAAATCAAAGAGAACAAATTATTATCATTTGTCTGAAATTTGAGAACTTCAAAATGATCTCGGAGAAAACCTGGATCAACCTGGATGCTCGGTTCACGAAATCACCAATGAGCTATCTCGCACTTGGAAAGGAATATACACGAGAAGAAATGTGTATGAAGATCCTAAAAAGTCTTCAATTTGAATGGGAAATGAAGGTCATGACACTGAGACATTCCATGGACCTATCAAAGACATCCAACCATGAATTATTCTCGGACCTCAAAGCCTACGAGTTTGATCGAGAAGAAAAGACCAGGAAGAGACATTTGTACCCAAAAATTTTGCTCTAATTGTTAAAGATGGGAAGAGAGCCGAGGTCAAAGAAGTCATTGATCCGAAGAAATAGCCACGATGGTCAAAAGATTCAACAAGTTCTTCAATAAGAACTACAAGAGAGGAAAGGGCGAATCTTCCAGAAGACACTCGGCTCCTCCAAATCAAGGAAGATAGGCCAACCAAGAAAACAGATCATCAAAAAGTTGAGTATCAAAGGGCCGACAATCCAAGAATAGAAAGAGTGATCAAAGGTGAATATCTATTTGGAATGTAGACAACAGGTCATTATGCCATTGATTTGCTCATATCCTATAGTTAACAAATACGGGAATGAAGAAGAAAGAAAGGTCTTGAGAGAAAGAAGACAAGAAAAGAAAAAGGCAATGATGGTGCAGAGATCTGCTGAAACAACAAGTCAAGAAGAGATAGCTGATTGAGAGCGGTGAAGCCGACTACTCAAGTGACTCGAAGAAGAAGCCCGATCGCTTGATGGCCAAGGAACAAGATCAACTGACCAAGAAGATGAGGTACACTCTAACTCATCAAACTCGGACTCTAGTGATAGTGATTGTGACACACACACTTCATCACCCACCGATCTTTATGATTTATTAGGCAAAATAATGAAAGATTTTGAACACATTAAATCCTCACACACACTATTAAATGAGGAAAACAGCCTACTCAAGAGTCAAAACTCAAAGTTGACTAAGGAGCCGAGTACTCTAAGTCAAATAGTGATGAGAATGAAAGTTTAAAAGGTGAAAATGCTAAATTAATAGCGAAATTGCTTTGCTATAGAGAAGAGGGAGAATGACCTCAAAAATGTTATTACCTCATTCACTAAGGCATCTAAATCATTGGATGATCTTATTATGAGTCAAAGAGAATGTGGAGACAAGACAGGCTTAGGGTTTAATTGCTCTGTGCTATGTCAAACCTCAAAAGTAATTTTGGAAAAAGGATCTTCAAGCCATGAAGAGTCTGAAAAATCCAAAACTCTAAATGTTGCACACACATTCACTCCAAAGCACAATAACAAGCAAATTGGCCTTGGTTATAAAGGAAAAGGAAAATGCCAGTTGAGTGCTTATTTGAAAGGACAAATTTGAGAAGAGATTCACCGAGTTCCACACAAACTCCAAGCGAAAAATACTCTGCAAAAGAAGAAGCGAGCTACCAAAAACCCCAGAAAATCCATAAAAGAAATACATATGATGGGAATGGTAGAAAATATCCAAGCCAAGTGATTGGAATAATGTAAACTATCAAAGATAGACTTATGGAATATAAGCCCAAATGGCAAAGGCCTAGAACTCAAAGAAAGGCCATTCCAAAAGTATAAGAGCTTTCATCAAGCACACATATGCACCTAGGCACTACACTCGGAGACACCACAATTACCCAAAGAAGGCGATTGCTAAAAATTATACAGCATACAGACAAAAGAGACACTTTGTATGAACCTAGAATCCCCAAGCAATTTGCCAGGATTAATTATGATTATGGCATCGATAGATGGCAACCTCTTAGAGTCAAATCATTTGGCTATAAGTTGGTTGGATCATCTTACAATTCTAACCCCTCGGGACCCGCAGACAAGTATGGGTACCTAAAACTTAATTTCCTTGATTGCGGGTTCAAGAAGTGAGTGCCAAGGAACCTGGTACATGGATAGTGGTACACTCCGGACATATGACAGAAATAAGAAAAATCTGTCAAAATTCAAGGAAGTTAAAGGAGCAAAAGTCATATTTGGAGGAAATGAAGCTCTGGTGAAATAAGAGGCATCGGATCCATCAAGAGGAATGGATTAGAAAACACAGATGTTGCATATGTTGAAGGACTCAACTTCAACTTATCGAGCATCGATCCAACTCTGTGACAAGGGCTACAATGTTGGATTCAACATGGGTGTATGCCAAATCAAGGATCTTGAATCAAATGAAGTTGTGTTGCAAGGATGCGAGACAAAAGAACATGTATGTAGTAGATTGGTCAACCGCTACACACAAAGACTGTCTATTAGCAAAAGAGCACATGGTGAATCAAGTTGGTTGTGGCACAAAAAGTGAGTCACCTGAATTTCAAAACGATTAACAAGCTTGCGTAAGTAGTCTTGTGGAAGGACTTCCGGACTCGTATACAAGAAGGAGAGTATATGTGATGCATGTCGAAGGGAAAACAAATCAAATCTTCATTCAAATAAAAGACATGTTCATCTTCAACAAGAATATTGCATCGCTACATATGGATCTATTTGGCCCAGTGGAACCAGCTAGCATAAGTGGAAAGAAATACACCTTGGTGGTAGTAGATGACTACTCAAGATATACATGGACAATATTCATGTGGAAGAAGAAAGAAACTCTACAAAAACTACACAGTTGATGAAGAGGATTCAAAAACGAGAAGAGCCAAACCATTATCAAAATAAGATCGAGGCAGAGGAACCGAGTTTGTTAATGGAATAATAACTCAAGTATTGTATTGAAAATGGTATTGGTCATGAACTATCGAGCAAAGGACTCCACGTGAGAATGGAGTTGCGAGAAAGAAGAAAGAACACTCAAAGAAGAAGCAAGGACCATGTTAGTCAAGCGGGGGTTACCAAAAAGATTTTGGGTCAAGCAATCAACACGACTTGCTACACTCAAAACAGGATGTATGATAAAAGGCGGTGACAAAGACTCCCTATGAGATTTGGATGGAAGAAAACCAAATGTTGCATATTTGAGAATATTTGGATGTAAATGCTTCATCCACAACAATGGCAAAGACAATCTAAAGGCTTTTGATGCTAAAAGTGATGAAGGTATCTTCTTAGGATACTCACCGAAAGCAAAGCCTACTGAGTACTCAACAAAAGGACTATGGTTGCGGAAGAATCCATTCATGTGGTATTCGATGAGCCAAATGTAAATGGAGAAAACATTGAAGAGTCAGTTGATAAGATGAATCATCCAACCATACGAAGAGTCCCTATCTTGTCAAGCCAAGCCGGAATTATAAACTCGGAAGAAGATGAGATAGTTTGAATCTCAAAAGCAGTAGGAAAATTTGCGGCTAAGTGATTACGAGAGAGAGTGAACACAAGAACACAACAGTGCAAGACGATGAATCCAACTAACTTACTCCAACTGATGTAAGATGGTGAGAGACCATCCACGAGAACTTGTCATTGGAGATATAAGAGAAGGTGTCAAAACAAGATCGAGAACTCAACAAGAAGCCATGTTCACATGCTTTATCTCGCAAATAGAGCCCAAAGATGTGTTACAAGCATTGGATGACACACATTGGATTCAAGCTATGCAAGAAGAGTCAATCGGTTTGAAAGAAATAAAGTATGGAAATTAGTTCAAAGACCCACACATCAAAATGTCATTGGTACCAAATGGGTGTTCGTAAACAAGATGAACGAGGAAGGTTCTACGTGGTAAGAAACAAGGCAAGACTAGTAGCCAAAGGATATTGCCAAGAAGAATGAATAGATTTTGATGAAACATTTGCTCCTCGTAGCAAGACGGAAGCTATAAGAATGTTTCTTGCCTATGCATGACTAACAAGAATTTCACCGTATATCGGATGGATGTAAAAAGTGCATTCCTAAATGGTTTATTGGAAGAAGAAGTGTATGTTGAACAACCTCCAGGATTTGAGCAGAAGACTCTTGGAGATAAGGTATACAAACTCAAGAAAGCCTTGTATGTATTGAAACAGCACCTGAGCATGGTATGATACCTTATCACAATTCCTAATCGAAAATGGATTCACAAAAGGAAAGGTAGATAGAACACTTTTTTTAATTCAAGACAAAAAGAGTATCTTGCTTGTTCAAATATATGTGGATGACATCATTTTGGATCCACAAACAAAGAGTGTGTGAAAAATTTTCAAACCTCATGCGAGTAAATTTGAAATGAGCATGATGGGAGAGCTAACATTCTTCCTTGGACTCAAGTGAAACAAGCGAAGGATGGAACCTTCATAAGTCAAACAAAATACACGAGAGACTTAATGAAGAAATTTGGTATGGAGGAGAAGTCTTACGTGAAAATACCAATGAATACATCGATCAAAATGGACATGGATGCAGATGGCAAGCATGTAGATCAAACAAGATACTGAGCACTTATTGGATCATTGCTCTATCTTACAAAGAAGGTGCGAGGCGGACATCACCTTTGTTGTAGGTGTATGTGCAAGATTTCAATCTGCTCCAAAAGAGAGCCATATATGACAAAGAACTAAGAGAATATTGAGATACTTGAAAGGAAGCCAAGAAGTTGGCTTATGGTATCCAAAGGAATGTGGATTCAAGCTAATCGGCTACTCGGACTCGACTATCTTTGGATGCAGAGTTGAGAAAAAGCACTTTAGGCACATGTCAAATGCTAGGAAACATGTTGATTTCCTTGTTTAGCAAGAAGCAAAATTCAATAGCCACCTCTACAACGAGAATACATAGGCTGCGGGCAAAATTGTGCCCAAGTCCTATGGATGAGACAAAGAATTGAGAGACTATGAAGTTGAGGAAAAAGAAATTCCAATCATGTGTGATAACACAAGTGCAATTGCAATCACTCAAAATCCCGTGTTGCACTCAAGAACAAAGCACATTGATGTCAAATATCACTTCATAAGAGATCATGTTGAAAAGAAGGACATCATCTTGGAATATATCTCAACCGATAAACAATTGGCCGACATCTTCACAAAACCATTATGTGAGTCAAGATTTGAAGAACTCAAACATGAGTTAGGTTAATTGAGCCGAGTGACACTCAGAAGAATCAAAGAAAAGAAATGGAACACAAAAAGAAAAAAAAAAGAGTGAACTCACAAATCGCCTAAGTAAATCACCAGATTGTCGGAAAAGACATGACTATACCAAGTCATTTGTTATTTGAGTCACTAAGAGAATCGTGAGAAGAAGAGTTAAATCGGCTAAAGGATAAGTTCGAGTCACTTATGAGCAAAGTGACAAAAACGCAATGATCGTTTTTACTAAGCGGGAATGTTTTAAGAATGACGTCAAAGATAATGATGATGTGTACTGAGACATAAAGCCGCACACAAGCTTATGATTGGATATAAATCTTTGCCGCATTAAATACGAGACATTAAATGCTAAATAGCGTGCAAAATCTAAACCGTTGATCTCGATTACATTTCAAAACCACCCGCACGCCCTTTCATAAACCATACTTAAACCATTTTCGTCCGCTTTCTCTCACACACTATCAAAACCGTTCATTTCTCTCTCTCGAAGCAAAGGCAAAAATCTTCTCAAAACCCTATCTATCTTCAAATCAATCTCTAAATTTTCTTTGATAAAATCTGAAAAATGGCACCAACCTATGATTTTACCAAGTTAGGAAAGCAAATCCACACCGGGTCTCTTGTGGATTTCGACGGCATGGTGAAACAGGGGTCCGATGACACCCTAGTGAAGAAAATCGCCGAGAAATTGGAAACGCCGGGCTGAAATCGTTTACGATCTTTGGAATATCCGATGACCTATGTGGAGGAGGTCGCACGATTCTCACGTGAATGCTTTGAGATTCACGATGAAGGGATAAAGTCATCTGCATTCACGGAAAGCGACTCACTATCTCTCGCGAGGATTTGGTGAACATCGCTTCACTACCAACGGAAGGAGCATCGAAATTAACGAAGATGATGTAAACCTGGCCGCTTTGCTTGGAAGGAAATAGCCAAGCCCGACTATCTTGATAAAATAGTTTACACAAGCAAACAAGATTTCTTGAAGGAGGACTATCACAAGTGTTGGACATAGTTGCCAAATGTATTGACATCAAATTTGGCACTTTGACCAATCACAAAAGCAAAGCCGATCGTGATGGCGGCGATCATTGAAGAAAGGAAAATAAATCGGGCCGAGTTTGTCTCACAGCAGACTATGCCGAATGTAGGGAACAAATCATTCAAGGAAGATGGCACATTTGGAGGATCTCAGGATATGGCGGTAATTGGCCGGATGATGGAGGTGAAAGGAGTCCTCTTAGACATGGAAAGGCGTTCCATGTTAACAAGAGGATGTTCGAGATCAAACCTCTCTCGGCGCACGAGAGAGCCTACGCCAAAGAGAGCCGACACAAGTGAGGGGGAATCGGCTAACCTCGAAGATACGATTGTTTCCTCTCCACCAAAGAAGAAAGCTACCCCCGCAGTGCTAAGAAGATCACTTTGCTCCCGCAAAGAAAGAAAGTCAAACTCGCTCCTCTCGCCCCTGCAGCAGAGTCACCGCCCCTCGCACTGTGTCTCCCGCCTCAGCAGCAGCGGTCGAGAAGGACTCTCAAATACCTTCTCCGATCGTCAAAAGAGGAGATCTCGATAAGCCAAGACGGCCGCTCCTCGAGGAAAAGACACCAAAGACGGCCCCCGCCGCCCAAGACTCGACGAATTTAACTGTCTCGAACCTTAAATCCCTCCGGTACAAACTAGAAGACGAAGAAGAATCATCAAGCGCTCCGAGCTTGAAAAACCGGGCCGAGTCACCACTCACCGAACAAATACGGCGCTGAAGCAGTCGAGTCCCCAAATGTAATTGATGAAACAGCCAATTCTGCTGAAGGCAATCAGCAGAGGCAACCTGAAGAAATAGATGAAGTTCGCGCAGCTGGGACACAAGAAGAAGCTCGATAGAGTGATAGTGATGTGATGATCCTATCTCCACCTTACCCGGATATACAAAATCGTCTGCGTGAGTGGAGGAAATGGAAATTGAGTAAATCAAGGGAACAGTTCCAACGGCCCGAGTTTATAGAAGAAGAAGAGGAACTGTTAAATTTCCTTGGACTAACCACTGTGATCCCAAAGATCTGGATGAAGACAATCGCACAGACATCCCGCAGGATATTCAAGGACAAGGAGAAGGAAAGACAGCGAGAGGAAGCCGAGGCACGTGAGAAGGCCAAAGATCTCCGCCCTATCTCCGGCACCACGTAACACACACACATCCTCTCCTTGATTTCTTCTCTCGGCGGTGATGAGGATCCGGAGAATGTTGTCGCCACGGAAGAGTTGCAAATGCAGCAAGCATTGCACGAATCCAGAATCCTTCACGAGCAAAGATTAATGGAGGGACCAGGAGAGTCCTCCGAACACGGTGGAAATTGATCCAATGGGAGTGGTTCGAAGCAAATCGCCTGTTGTTGCCGCCACCACTTCCCCACTCACTTGGAAGAAGGCAATAAGGGACTTGGCGATGAAACTGGGATAGTGGGGACCCCAGTCGAGCCAACCCCTATTGAAGGTGTCTTACCACCTGCCCCAACGGCTGAACATTCAATAGCAACAGCCGGGAGGTTGGAGACGAGTGACCCCATTCCAAGTCACTCAGCTGGTGCGCCAGCTGAGGGGGAAACTCCCTCCACTGCAGCAAGGTCGGAGGATGCTGCAGATGACTTCACAACGAATCCAGGAGGCGAAGTGGAAAAAGAACAAACACTAAACGAACAGCAAGTTGTCATCAACGAAGCTCAGACGGTTCAGACTGTCTCAGCTGAGGTGCCAACTGCTCTGAAGGCTAATGACGCTGCTGATGCAGTCGAGGCACGAGGAAGGAAGCGAATGTACCGGGAGTTAACACTGGCAATGAAAGTGCAATCCATGGGGTTGAGACTCCAATGGATGCCACCAAAGAAGACCCTAAGGGCGGTGACATCTGCCGAAAGGGAGGACCAGGCCTCATTGCTGCAATCGAGACTGCGCAGGAGGTAATGAAGGCCCATGGGAGGTTGAGACTTCCCGGGGTAAAGAAGCTGAAGTAGAGAACATCCCTCCTACTATCATCGACCCATCTGAAAAGGAGATAAGCGCGCTTCATGATTCCCAGGATAATCCTCGATGTAACCTTTCGGGATCGGGAAGGCGAAGAAGAAGAAGCGAGTCATCCCCAATGGAGATCCAAAAGACTCAGTGCGGATGTTCCAAGCACGAGCAAGTATGATCCCAAGACTACTCGTCAAACCTTTAATTTTGATGATGAGCCACCAATGGAAATCTCATCATCGTCCGATGACGCTTCCGATAAGGCCGAGGACCGATCTACTCAATTGGAGAAATCGGTGAGACCAACGGTGTTGAGACAAATTGAGGCTCGCAAAGTCGGGTCCACTTCACAAAAGACCAGGGTGAGACAGAGTCCATCCTGCGCAGCTCCCCAAGCCGCAGCGGGTTCGACTCAAGAGGAACTTCACGCGCACCTCTCATCATTGAACAAATACCGGTTGGCCGTGATGATTCCTTTATAGAATCTTTTCCTTTCTCCGGAGGTACTAGGACCTCCCGAAGAATCGAGAACGAGCTCGCACGCTTCCACAGCACCACCTCCGTTTTTCCATCAGGCACCATTGTTCGGTGATTATGATTTTGATTTGCATGGCCATCACCGCAACGGAAGAATCACCAAGTCCGCGAAGTGTTCAAGGCATTATTCGGCCGAGATTGAACGGATGGAGAGGCATCGGCCTCTATGGACATGCGATCGACAAATGAGATGCCAATCTTATCTGGCCGATTTAAGAGGCATAACAATCGGGATCGGGAATGGTGGCAACAAAGCAAAGAAACAATTCGTGTGGAACAAGTTAGATACTTCAGGACATTGTTCAACAAGTCTTGGTATGGAGAGTGAAAATGATGATGCAAAAACGAAGCCGAGAGAACATATTGAGCACATGCATGAAGCTCACATCGCCGAGATAAAGCTGCTGCGTGAGCAAAATAAGAGTGATCTACGGCGTTTGGAAGAAACCATGAATATAAAATTCAGCCTTCTCATGGCCGAGATGAAGCGATTTCAGAGTCCAACGCTACTCGATCCGAATTTTCGTGTTGCATACTCTGCAGCAGACTCGAGAGACGAACTCTACCATCGCAGAGCTCGACTTCCGCTTGCCAAGATGTTTCAGTGTCCCTCTCTTTTGATGATACCAAAAAGGGGAAGAGGAATACCTTAAAGCACAGAAAAGATCCGAAGCCGAAAAAGAGGATCACATTTGTGAAGGGAAAGAAACGGTGAGGAAGCTCGAAACAAAAGAAAGGAAAATCACGAGGGGGAAGGATCGAAAGATGAAGACGGTGAGGAAGCGCCAAACAAAAGAAAGGAAAATCTTTTGAGGGGGAAGGATCGAAAGATGTGACCTTGATGATTGCACAAACCCCAACGAGGTCTGTCACGGTGACATTATCGTGACAAACTCCATGTGACTCGCCACTCCAACACTGTTATATCTATGGCCGAAAAGAGAAAAACAATTGAAGCGGGGATGGAGGAAGTGGAAGGAAGAATGGATGCCCGGGTTATGAACATCTTGAAACAAAGACATGGAGGCATTCCAAGAGACAGAGACACTTATGCCATCTCGGATGTCGTGACGAGCCACGATCGTTGATGAATTTAAAACGCCGCATCTCGAAGGATACTTTGCAAATATGTCTATGGCTCAAGCTTGGGACTTGTACGGGAAAAGGGTCTCACGTTATGTGAAGAAGGCGACAGCGCAGACTACCGGCGTCGCTCTGCTGGTGGTCACTCCGCCGATCACTCATTTGGAAAGAAGAAGAAGACCCCAAAGACAATACACGCCAGAGGTAGAGGAAGAAGCGTGGTGGAGGAAGAGGTTTGAGACCAGGCCTCCGCCCAAAACATTGAATACGTAGATCCGGAAAGAAATGAGGGATCTATGGTCAAACTTGACCAAATAGCAAATTTGCAAGTGGCTAAAAGTAACGCCGAGTATGCAAAAATAATAGAAGAAGAAAACAAGAGACAAACTCGGCTATGGGAGGAAAGACGGGAAAGATTAAGAAGAGATGAAGCTGCCAGGAAGGCATATGAAAAAGAAGAAGAAAGCGGTGACGATGAGAAAAGGAGAAAGAAGAGCGTAAGATCTTGAACAAGATGAAAGAAGGAGACAATGAAGGAGATGAAATGTTCTTTGTCCACCCCTTCATGTATTTTATGATGTAAATACATACTATGTAAGTTTTTTCGCAATAAAGCTATAAATTCTTTAATCTTTTGTGTAGACAAATGTTTGCTCGATACACCTTGTAAATACTTGATTGTGTAAAAGAACAAGAATGTTATGATCAATAAAAGGATTGATTCTCGCGATACATTCTATGTCAATACACTATCGTATGTATCTTTGCTATTTGCATTTTTGAATGGCTTAAGTTTTGGCATCATCAAAAAGGGGGAAATTGTTAGGAAATTTATTGTTTAGATTTTGATGAATGCCATGTAAAACTTAGAATAGGAAGTTGGCACCCCATTTTTTGTTGTAAAATGCATTGTAATAAATAAAATGGCCAAGCCGAGTTAAGTCGCCTACGCCCTAACGTGCAAGAAGACAACCGGAGACTAGAAGGAAGACTCGCCGCGAGACAGTGAGTATGGCAAAGAAGAGTAGACGGGAACTCTCGAAAAAAAGCGACTTAGATGTAGGCTGAGTGAAGTATCGATCCAAGTCAACTCAAGAAAAGCCAAGTCTCAAGTTGAAGTGACGGAAGAGTCATCCATGATTAGAAGCCGACTCTAAGTCACCTGGGGAAAGCAAAGAAATGCAATCAAGTCGAGATAATCGTAAAAGATCCCGTACGTAAATCAAGAAAATTACTTAAACAAGTAATATCTCCATATCACCTTTCTGAGTGCTCACCCCCGAGAAGCGTGCAAAAGGAATGAACCAATGGGAAGCACTACACCGTGTCAAAACTCGAAAAGGTGAAAGAACAATTCATACGAGGAAATGGCAATTCCAAAGATCGCAACAAGACAAGCCAACGACGCAAGTGACTTTCAAAAATAAGCCTATCTCTTCAACGGGCAAATTTTTGAAAGATCACTATAAAAGGCCGAGGAGTTTATTTGAGAATAAGTGACACAAATTCTGAGACCAACCAAAAACATTCAAGCAATTATTAGAAAATCAAACATTCTCAATCCTCAAGCCTACACTACGAAGAACATCAATCCAACACTCACCCGTGAAGGAAAGATAACTTCAATCGGTTGAAGAGGAACATCTTGAAAAAACAAAGGGTCTACATTCCACGAAGGATTGTAGGAAGGTTCAAGGTCAAACCAAGTCTTAAGCTTTTGGAGGGCTTCGTGATCAAATCCAAAGAGCTTGAGCAAGTGAGTCAGAGTAGCAAAGGCGCCTGGGCCCGTGAAGAAGCCGAGTCGCACGAGAAGCCGGTGAGTGATCAAGGCGTCTCAGATCGAGTCCCAAAGGATCAAGTCACCGTGTGTGATCAAGACTTGTATCGGGACTGTTACCACTTTGTATACCGATCAATACCTAGTGGATTCCTCCGGGAGTTGGAGAAGAGAGGAGTAGAAGAATTACCCCATCTTCGAACCTTTATAAAAATTTCATTGTGTCATTTACATTTCAAAGACTTTAATTCCTCGTGATCTTAATGTTTATATCTGTGATAAATTTGCTATCCACTTGATAATTTATAAGTACTAAACCAAGCACTAAATCCTTGCTTAATCAAACTTAAGGGTGTCAAGTCTTCCAACGAAAAACAAAACCACGTTGAGTTAATTTAGACCCAACAATCGAGTTATTCCATCAAAACTCGATTGAGTCTCGTTGAGAGACTAACTCTCTTGATTAACTAAATTGGATGTCCATCAAGACACACGGTGTGTAGTATTAACTCTGAATATTTAAAAGGACTAAATCGAAAATTTGGTAAGGTTTATTCAACCCCCCCTTCTAAACCTTACACTTACACCCCTTGGGACCTACAGTGAATATTTCACAAGGGATGTGTTTTTAAAGACGTACGATTATTGCATATATCCATTGACGGGTCCCAACTTTTGGCCTAAAAGTGATCGTGAACCAATTATACCACCTCTTTATAGAAGACCTGCAGGGAGACCAAAGAAGCAAAGAGCAAAGGATCCAGCTGAAGCCAAAGATCCTCATAAAGCCAAAAAGAAGTATGGACCAACTAAATGTAGTAAGTGTGGCGGACTTGGTCATAATAAAAGAAGTTGCATAAACCGAATGGATAAACAGGTTTTACTTCTCCTTTTAAATATTGGTGTACAATGAGTATTTAAATCACACAATGTAACCTTTTCTATGTTATTGTTAGGATGGGCCATCAAGAGATGTCGTTTCTCAACCTGTACCAATTGCACCTTTCAATATTGAAGATTGGTTTGCAGAATGAAGTGCATCACAACTCGTAGTTGAGACGTAGTGAATGATATGGAGGAGTGATCTGGAAAAAAAGGATACTTTTTTTTGTGCATTTCAACTCTATTATGCGTTCTGGACATCTAATGACAATTCTCAATTATGGTTTTTATGGCTTCAATATGCTATTTTGATCAGTAGTTATTTAACTACAGTAGTTAATTACCATAAGTTTTGCATTGTGAGGTCATTCTCAAATCACAATTCTATTTCTCTATTAGCACAAGTATCGACTTGTATTACCAGCATAATTTTTTTAATTACAGTTGCAGGTTTCTTGTTCTTCTTGTTGCTGTTATAAAATACAAAATACTAACCCGTTTGCTGTCATTCTCGCCAATAATAGTTCTTCCTTCTTTCCATGGTTTATATGGTGATCATTATCCTAATATCTTTAAATATTCATAATGGACTCCACTATTATCCATTATTCTAGTTATTATATTGTTATTTTGAAATATGTCATATATCCAAATAATCATATTAAAAAGGGACCCAACTGAGACCAACTTCTACTATACTATATTATTAAACTACAGCCTACCACCATAATTAGAAAAATGTACAGTAGCTATAATTTTGGGAAGAAAAAATTCACTTAGAAATACTGAAAATGGAGAACAAAACAGAGCAACTAATAGGAAAAGCATCAGCTTTTTTTCTTTTTAACCTGTAACTAATAGGAAAAACGGAGCAACTGATAGGAAATATAATGCTGCAGAATTGCTTTGTGGTCAAGTAAAAAATGAAAATGATGTATATTTGTAAATGTGGAAGTGCTACAAGCTTTTGAGACCACTAATTGAACAAGATACTCGAGATTTTGAAAGAAAAAGTTTCGGCTTAAGACTGCTTGATTCAGAAAAAAAGGAAGAGAAATTTGGATGGGAAAATAGAATGAGCATAAAAATGATTCAATAAAAATACAACGTGAATCTGTTTCTCTCTCTATTTTAGTGGGAAAGGGTTTTGTGTTTCTCTCTCCATCTTACCCTAACGTTTGCCGTTACTTTTAACTTTTGAAACTTAAATTGAGAATCCAAAATTTTGGGGAGGGCTTGGTTTGAGAAAAAAATAAAAAATAGATCATAATTTGATAAGGATCAAAATCTAGGCCTTAAACTAATAGATTTTCTTAAATCTGGGTCTCATTAAAAAATTCTCCCTAATAATAAATAATAATAATTTTATTATTATTATAAAGAATGGAGTAGGGAAATCTTATGTGGAAATAAGCAACTCCATAACCCGCAATTCCAGCCCCCAATTTCTCTCTGCTCTCCCATTTGATAGGCACAAACATTTCTATAACTCCGAGAAAAAAAAGTTCTTTTCCCTTCATTTTTTCCCCTTCAAGAAAAAAGTTGCAGGTTTCAAAAGAAGGGGCAGGAGAGAGAGAGAGATGGGAAAGTACGCGGAGCTTTTGGATGCAGGTATAAGAATTGCTTCCAGATTTCACTCTCACTGCCCGCAACCGCCGAATGTACTACCACCCTCCTGCTGCCCATGATCAGGATAACCGCCACCACCACCATGACGGCGGCGCCACCAGGGACGGTGCGGCTGTGATGGGCCGTCTTGGGTCCAAGAGTGGTGCCCGGATTGATACTACGGACTTCATTGTTTATACTGTTGTTTCATAGTAAAGATTATTGAAATGAAACTTTAAAGTAAATGATATTTGTAGAATCATTACTTTATACCAATTTTTTTTTTCCTGTAACTTGTTATTTATTGAAGGAGATTGAATCTATTATATACTTTAAGAATTAATTGCTCTCATTCTACATATCACTAGTACACGACATTTGGAGAGTCGTTATTTGGCTTTTTCATTTTGGTTTTTTTTTTTCCTTTTGCTGCAGAGGAATGATGAAATTTATTTTGAATTTTTTTGAGAAGTTCGAGAATGTGATTGTATGTGGAGTGAAAGTATAATGAAAATTGCTATTGATGTGAAATAAAATAGAGATTCGTGTATTTGTAATGAGAAAGTGCAATGATATGGTTAATGTGATTTTTCCGGTGAAAATATAATTACTTATGATTGATGATTGAGAAAATGAGAGTAAGTGAAAGCAAGCAATGATATGTAAATGTTAAGGTCAAAAGAATTTCTTCCAAACTTGAAAAAAAAAAAAAAGGAAGTCAAGCAATCATGGACGATACTGAAATTCATAAATTGTAGTTAGGGGTGTGCATGGTACGGTATGGTTCGGAGATTCAAAAATATCCAAAACCTTACCGAAATTCAGATGTTCAAAATTTGGTATATGGAGTCGTATATTATTACTGTTCATCCCAAATTTCGAGATGCAGGTTTGGCACTGAGATTTGATTTTAATTGACTGGTTTGGTTCAGAACAGAGGACGGAGAATCGAGGGTTATTCATGCTTTAAAAAAGAACATGACATTATTAAATTTAATCCTGAATTAACTACCAATTACTTAATACATGGGCATAAAATTGTTAATCTATAAGTGTTTTAATCTAATATTAATTAATAGCTTTTTTAAAATAATTAAAATCATTGTAGTATTCTATTTTAATTTATATAAAATGTTAAATCTATTTTTAAGGAAAATTATTGCATTTTGAACTTAAAATTTTAGGGTTTTAAGCAAAAAGTATTATATGTTAAACTGAAAAGTACTATAGTTTTAAATGATGACAAGTATTACACGCATAAGTGAAAGTTATTACACGTTGAACTGCAAAATATACATGTCGAACTAAAAAATATTATAGTTTTAAGTGAAAAGATATTACACGTTTAAGTGAAAAAATATTACATGTTGAGTTGAAAAGTATTCCACGTATTTCTTAAAATCGTGTCAATTTTCTCACCACCAGCTACTATGCGAAGTCACTGCCAATTTTCATCATCTTCTGCACCATATTTAATAATGTGTATCACTTTTTTATCAAAAGTATACATGTTTTTACTTAGAGTATTATTTTTTTGTTCAAAAGTATTATTTGTCTTAAAAGCATTATTTTTTTTTCAAAAAATATTACCCTACTATTTTTGGAGAACCATTGATCTTTTATTGACCCACGAAATCTTGTTCACTTGATCTGACCCGACCCGTTTCACAGATGTCTCACAAGAGGCATTCGCAGTAGAAAGCTGTGATTATTAATTCCATAGCAGATGGTAGTAGTGAGTTTCAATAACCTAATATAAGGTCAAATCGAAAATTAGGGTTGAAAAGTATTTTCGGTGGAGAAAAATAAAAGATAAAATGAACTATTTCTAATAAATACAATTTCTCTGTTTAGAATAGTAAAAAATGACCTTTCAAAAAAAGAACAGTGAAAATTGACAAAACAAATTCTAAATGAGATCTTGAAATTCTAATTGTATTTGAGTCTATATTTATTTATTTTTCTAATAATGTATTTTTCTTCTGAATAAAGATTTTTAAGTTTAAGAGAGGAACCCACTATCACAAAATATATTAGGAATGAGTCCGCCATGAAGTTCTAAAATTTGTTGGAGTGAACTCCAGCTTCCAGTTGGCCTGAAAACAGGGGCTTGCATTTTCCACAAAAATACTTTTATTACTTTTGTTTGTTTTTTTTTTTTTTTTGATAATTCAGCTTCTATGTTTACGTCTGACTATGTTTGAGGCCAAAAACTCTAGCCCCTCATCGCTGCCGCCAAGGTAAACCACGAGATGTGCACGCACTGGCAAGTGTTATGGTAGGATCTGCTCACGTACAACCAGATCCTCCCATGTAAAGAGAACAATTATGTTCGACCCCCAAAATCTAACAATAATTGATCTCTCCCCGAATCGAACTTATATGAATGCTTTTCAGTATGAGTTCTCACCAAATCTTCACAGCTCACGTGTTCCCCGGGAGCAATTTGATGGAGTAGGGTTTTGAACCACAAGAGACTCTTGTGGTGGACTTTTATTAATTACTTTCTTATTTCGCAAAATGGAGTCCCGAGAATGTTTGGATCTGTTTTGCGAAGAAATAGTTTGAAATTTAGAAAATATATTTAAAAATCCGTTATATATTCAAAAATAAAATTAATTTAGACAGTAAATTAAAAAAAAAAAACTTTGTTTTAAGGTTTTCCAAATCAAGGGGAATTTGGAGTTCGATGAACAAAACAAACTTTTCAAAATGTTAAAGTTGGTCTCCATCTTGCCACAAGTCGTATATATTCAGCTCCTCATTGGAGACAATGGTATGGATAAATGGATATGGTTATACCTCCTGTGTAAGGTTGCAATTAAGCCGTGCCCAGCTTTTGAGAATTTGAGCTTAGCCCATAATTATCGAACTCGAGCTCAAGCTTAATTATTGAATATATTGATAGTTCACGAGCTTTATCGAGCCTAAACGAACTTCATATATATCAACAATAAATTAAATTATTCTTCAATTTATCACAAAAATAAAATTTTATATTTCTAAAACCCATAATATTCTTAGGGAAAATAAGATTTTTAGTCCTGTAAGTTGGACCTTTTGGAGAATTGGTCCTTTAAATTGTCACATTCATTTTTTAGTCCTTTAACTTTCACATTTCTAGTTATTCAGTCCTTTAACTTAACAATTTTATTTTTGGTCCTAAAACTTAACATATTTCAGAAATTTGGTCCTACAACTTAATATATTTTAGAAATTTAGTCCTATAACTTAGCAATAGTTAAATTTAACTATTTTATAGGACCAAATATAAAATAATTAAATTTCAATGTTTGGAAACTAATCAAATTATAAAAACAATTAAAATTAAATTAATTTGATTAATAAAAGTTTAAATAAATAGAAATTTCTAAAATAATTAATGAATTCTAGGAAAATTAAAATAATTACATCAAATTAGTAACTTAAGAATAATTTGTCATATTTATGCAATTAACATTTGGTGAGGATAATTATCTCCAAGAAATGTAACTGTAGACTAGTGTACAAGATGCATTTAATTCAGAAGGTTTAAAAAATTAATGCTTAAATATATTTTTAAAAATTAATTAAATTAAAAAATAATTATTTATTTTTAAAGAAATTAATTGTTAATTAAAATCATTCGATTTGAAAAATTAAATTAATTTAGAAATAACCTTTTAATAAATTAATTAAATTTAACTATTGTTAAGTTATATTACTAAATTTCCCTAAAAAAAAGGTTATATGACCAAATTTCTAAAATATGTTAAGTTATAAGACCAAATTTCTGAAATATGTTACGTTATAGGACCAAAAATAAAATTGTTAAGTTAAAGGACTGAATATCTAGAAATTTGAAAGTTAAAGGACTAAAAAATGAATGTGACAATTTAGAGGACTAATTCTAAAACATGTCCAACTTACAGGACTAAAAATCTTATTTTCCCATATTCTTATTTTTAATAAGTTAGGAATATTGGTTAAAGGGAAGGAATAAATTTCAAATAAACTGAAAGATACCGAGTTCGAACCCCGGTTAACACCCTTACAAAAGGTTAGGAATACCACTTGAGCTACAAGCTAGTGGTCACATAATATTCTTATTAAAATCTATAATTTTACTCAAACAAATAAGTTTAGATTTTATATTTATCGTAAGTAAATGTATAAAAAGTAAAATTAAAGTCAAAATATTAGTTTAAATTACAAGCTTGCTCATCTGCTCACGAGCTAACGATCAATTTACTATAAGCTGGACATATCATTACTCATTAGTAGAGCTGGCAATGGGCTAGGACTGAGCTGGGCTGAGCCAAGCGAAAAAAAATCGAACCGGGTCAGGTCAATTCGAAAATACTTGGGCCACCATTTTTCTTGGCTCAATCCAATCCAAATCCCATGTTTATACCTAAATCTAGTCGGCTGTTCAGGCTTCGGGCCACTTGGGCTAGGGCAAAGTAGGCCCCAACCCTTTTGGGCCTATAGAAATATAGCCCAACTCAGCCCTATCCTCAAGCCGATCAGACCGGCCCAAAGCCAGGCTGGAAATTGTCATGTCTACTCATTAAGGACCATGCACCCACTCAATTCCTGTGGTTACCATTAGAACCGTTACGCCTAAGTTTGATCTATTTATTTTAACAAGCCTTATTTAACGAGCTCAAGCGAGCTTTTATTGAGTCAAATTCCGAATAGCTCACAAATGGCTTGATTCATTAGCAATTCTACCCATGTGAATGTGTTAGATTATTCCTGACATCTATTTTCCAACCTGTTTGCCTTCCCACCTGACTGTTAATTGTAGGGGGTGATTTTGTAATTTAATATTTAGAGGAGATTGTGCAATTAACCCTTTCATTAGACAGAAAAAACATTCGATAAATTCCAAGGAATTCTAGCAAAATATAGAAGGCCAGTTTTCATGCCCTTCAGAGCTACACTATTACAATATTACATTCAATAAACCACTGTCAAAGACAACGATGTTAAAGCACTTGAAAACGGCAAAAGCAAGTCTCACGAAATCAAACAGACACGCAAATCCAGAGAAAAATCAGCTTACAAGCCAAAAAAAACGCCTAGTGTTCATCATAAAAGACTCCAATGGAAACAGCTTATAAGCCAAGCTTTTCTTATAAACACTTCCAACAAACTCTTGTCTACTGGTCAGGATCCCCAAAACTATCAGATAAACACAGTTCAGGTTGCATATAGCTTGTGCCACTTGCACGTTACTGAGTCTCCGAAAGGGGCTTCCGAGCCAAGAAGAAATACATCGACGTGAAAATCTCTTTTCTGAAAAATAAAGACGATTTTCAGTGTCACGCGCCTCATGAGAGGGAAAGGAGAAGATTAAATTACAAAAACTACCCTTGAAGTTTAGCCTAACTACCGAAAAATCCAGTTATCTTTCATAATTACAAATACCCCTTAATGTATTACAAACACCCCGCTTAGATTTATATTTTAACAAATACACCCTTCAAAAAAGTGCAATTTGTACGATAAAAACAAATATCAAGGGTTATTTGTAATTTTGGAGGATAATTTGTTTTTGGTAATTAAACTGAACCTCAAGGGTAGTTTTTTTCTAATTAACCCAAAAAAGAAAGGGGTGAGAAAGGGAAATTCCATCGATTGCTCGATGGAGGTGAGAAACTACGAATTGTAAGTGGCATCAATGATGAATTACTGCTACCTTCTCCCTTGAAGCATGAAGAGCAAAATTTTGAAGCCTTATAATCTCCATAATGAGACTCAAAAACAGATGTAATAAACAACAAACAAAAACACAATCCGAAAAGATTTCTTACTTTGCCCCAGCAACAAGTCCTTCTGCTGCTTTCTCTAGGAAAGCTTGAACTCTTTGACTTCCCTTGGGTGCAACTCCCATTTTTTCTAGAACCTTCACCTGAAACGACAGATATCAAACAAAGAATTACTTTTAACATGAGAACAGTAAACAGATGAGAGAATAAATAATGGATGAAACATAAGAGATAAAGTATTAAGTGTTTACGTATAAGGTACATATATGAATCTTACCATATTTCTGGTAAAAAAACGTCCAACTGCAGTCAAGCGGAAACTGCTAAGAGAAAAGTGACTTGTATCCATGGGCAAATACCACGGGACAGGTGAGTCCGTTGCAAGATCTTTGTCCCACACAACCTTTAGCAGGAAAAAGAAATCCAATTATCTTATTTTACGATTATCTGGAAAAACTGAAAAACCGAGCAGACTTGTCAAGATTTTGCTACTCACTTCAAAACCAGCTTTCTTAAGAGCATCAAGGCATTGGTGTGTCAGCCTAATGTCAGGGAGGCCATTACCTAGTTCAATTTCTGCCTGCACAGACGGACAATTTTACATCAAAAACCCAAGCATTGTGACCAAAGTTACATTTCGAAAAAATCTTCTACTAACGGTCATCACCTTAATCTGCTGGTGTTCTTTATTATTAGGGTCATATGCATCAGTCATGCACCACTCGTATGCAGCAAAACACTGACCAGGTTTCAGTACCCTGTATATCTCCTTATAGCAGCCAACCTGGAGGAAAAGAAAAATAAATAAATAAATAAAATTACAGAATATTACTGAGAAAATTGTCACATCTAGGTCAATGATGAATTCAGTATAGATTTACATACTGGATCTGGGGCATGACAGGTGGCTTCAATAGCATACACTGCATCAAAAGTGTTTTCAGGGAATGGCATGTTCATGAAATCAGCCTGCATAAATTACTAAGAAATATGAGAAAAATGGGAATATTAGAAATCATCAAGGAATAAAATATGATCTAGGAACTTTACTGACTTTAACGAACTCACAAGTACGGTCCACTCCAGCAATTCGATTTAATACCTGAACCATCCAGAGATTGATATATAAATATGTACTCCAAGAGCAAAAGTGTTTTAAGTTAGCAGAATGGTATCCAGAGGACACAAAAAAAATAAAAATGAAAAATGATAGTATAGAAATGAATTTGAAATTGAAATGAGGTTGGTGACAAAGAATCATGCTATTTTCCACAAATACAGAGATTCCAAAGGACAAAATTAACCTCAGTCAAAAAGATAGTCTAGATCCATGTAATCTTGTTGTCTAACGACAAAAGAATCGTATAAATACCTTTCCCCTAGATATCTGGTATTCATTGTTGTTGAGACCTGTGACTGATGTTTTACTGCAAGATGTCAATACAAAATCAAGAGTTTGTGACAGCACTTGAAGTGACAAGATGACGATGTGCTGGAATATCTATTGAAGTGCACATAAATCTTGACATGAACAAGCTAAATAGATGTAAAAATTCATCCCCATGAAAGAGCAAAACTGAATTTCTACATATTTATAATATACATGAGTGACAATTGAAAAGTTAAGATACATCTGTAAACCATACATCCATATTTTTCATTGAACTGACAGTGCAATCTTAAACTTAATTCATATTCATACCATGGTGCGAAGGAAAATTTGGCCAAAACACAAGTACAGAGTATAAATGTATATATGCACAAGTTTTTGGATTAAATTTCTGGAATATCTGATTTAAAATAATCTGGAGTATATTAGTGACTGTGTCAGTCTTCAGTTGTCTAGCAGTGCTTTAATATTTAAACTAGAATTGCAATTTGGTATTCATTTATTCATCATGTAACCTATAAGGTATAAGCATCTGACCTCAGTTTCATAATAGTCAATGAAGAGGAAAACGATTTTTAATATGGAATTAGATTATACATAGAGATAACAATTTCATATATTTTGTCACGATAGGTTATCTTAATTGTTGAGCATTAAACAGAATAAATACTATACAACTTGCTTGACTGAAATCAAATATCACCTGAATCGAACTAGCAATTTCTCTTAATGGTCCACCAATTCCACATCCTACATCCAAGACCTACAAACATAGGCAAAAGATCAACACTAATTCAAGGCATAAAGATCTAAGTTGAAGGTGGCTCCAAACAGAAGGTGGAAAGCTACAAAACCTTCTGTCCTGGTTTCAGGCCAAGCTGCAAAGCAAGGAAGTGCTCGTGCCGTTTAATGCTCTCTTGGAGAGACTCGCCTTTCCATCTGCGGCATAATATATTAATCTTATTTAGTTATTGCTACAAGCTTCAATTCAAAGGATCGAAAACTGTCTCACTCTCATCCTGAAAATAAGATTATATGAGGGCATAACAAAATTCACAACTTCAATGGCCTAATTTGGTTTTAAAATATTTTTTCCTTGCCGATGAGAGGAAAATTACACAAGATATTTATCAAAAGAGTGTGATTAAAAGTCATATTGGCTCCAATTCATAACTAATTGAAGAAATAGGTAGAGAACTCATGCTTGACTGTTACGGACGGACACTTGGAATATACTGAATTTTCACACCATGCAATTGAGTACTAAAGGTGTCTTTTGCTGAGAAAACCATGATTGATAACAAAACAAAATCTAAAAGAAAAATAATATGTCATTCACCTGGGTGCAAAATGGAATGATTCTCCCCATCCATACTCATAGAAACTTGTGACAAGATCATAGTACTTGTTAACCTGGAAAAAGTGATGCGGCAATATCATTTTTCTGAATTATATAATTAAAGAGCATAAATAATGCTGTTTATTAAAATGAGATCATGATTTTTATAAATTTACATATGTGAATAAGAATTGATAGACATTACTGCAACTCCGGAAAATTTATATGCTTCCCACATTACTCCAAGTATGCTACTACTATTTGCTAGAGCCTTAGTTTTACAAAAAAAAAAAAAAAACAAATCAACCCATTTTAAGAACAGGAAGGTTCAAAAAACAAAGCATATTAGTCACTAGCAAAAACCATATCATATTGCATACTAGAACTTACATATTAACACCTGAAGGAGAAAATAAGCATTTTGCATAAGTAAACCAGGTGAAATTAGAGTAAGAAGGCATAAAAAAGGGTCTTGATTCCACTATTTTGAAGACCTTCAACGAGATCGCTTTTTGTCAATAACATGTAATACAAATGAGGAACGCTTAAAATCCTCAAGATTCAAATACGAAAGTGATGAAATTATTATAAACTAAACCAGGAAACAACAAGAACAGTCAAAGTGAAAATTCAGCATGACAAATAAGACATCTCACCATGTCAGTGTAGTTAGCTTTTCTCTCTTCCTCTTCGCCTCCAAAGTAAACATGATATTTTTCGTACCTGATTTACAGAAACATGATTAACAGATTTCATATAATAAATGATAATAAAAAGACAGACACTACGCCGTGCAAAAGAGAAGAAAATGCATAGAAAATTTGAAAGAAATTTCACATCAAAATGATTTGAAATAACTAGCTTATAATTACTCTTAGTAATAAAATACTTATTATTGCATATTACAATTTCTACGCAGAGCAAAAACATTAAGCTGTTAACATAAGTAGTCAAAAAAATCATCACTTAGGGATTTCATAAGGACCTAAGATTCCCAATCTCCATTACCTTCCTCAACTAGTTACACAATCCAAATCTCCTAAAAAAGGAGAGGAAATATTGGTTGTCAAATGCACATATTTTGCATGGTAGACCTTCACTTCACTAATCCAAAAGAGTTCACTGAAGCACATTTAGGACTCATATAACACAAATTCCCCACAAAGAAAAAAAAAAGAACCTAGAAAAATACTACATTACAAGATTGCTCATAGAATTCAAGACACCGAGGACCACATTACCATCCGTGGAACATGTGACTTCCAATTCAATATATAATAACCAGATCTACCACAACAATGACTAAGATACTGATTAGTTGAGCTGTACATTCACTAAATTCCTACTTAGCCATCAAATCAACATCAAATAAACAGGAAAAGATCAGGAATATATAATCAATGATAAACAATAATCCCACCAGCCAAAAAAAAATAAAATAAGAAACATACTTGACTGATCCTATACCATTAATAAGTGAAAAAACAGCTTGCTTTCACATAATTGAAAATTATTTTTGTCATGAGAAATCATTTATGGGTTTTAAATTAAATAGAGTGACCTAAACAAAAACGGAATTTCCCATAAAATACAATGCATGATACAATAAAATTGACAGTTTTAACAATTTCATTTCAAACACACACACACACACACACACACACAGAAAACAATAAAAATTGGTGTTTAAAGATTACTTGTCAACAGCGGAGAGAACTTCATTCTTGTCAATCTTTCCACCGACCCCAGATGCCAGATCCAATGTTCCTGCCTTAGACATCGTTGTTCTTCTCTTTTCTCACAATTTTGGAGCCTCCCAAAACAGAATCTTGAAGATCTGATGCAAAAAAAAAAAACGAAAATGAATAACATACATTATCATTTTAATGTGAAAAAAAAGATGTAATAAATAATGCAGGAGTTTTGATCGCACCAAAAGGGCTGTAGGATCTCAAGACACTTTTGAGAGACCGAAAAATTGAAAAAACTGATCAGAGAGAAAAACAAGAAAGGGGAATAGTTGAAAGTGGTGTGAATTATATTTTTTTTTTTTTGAGAAAGTGTGAATTATATTATTATTTGTATGGCAAAGGAAAAAACGGGAGACAGAGAGAGAGAGAGAAAAAAAACAAAAGGTGACACCAAAGAGCTGTAGTGTGGTCTTTTGTTATTTAGTTGCCACGTCAGAGGCTCCACGTGCAACGCTGCACTCATCCAGTTGTTTCGAATTAAGATTCCGTCTAGCTCCAATTAATGGGAGTGTTTTATCATCAAAACTTTTAGAAGAAGTGATTTATTATAAATAATGCAGTAAGTAGTTGAGAATCAGAAGTTGGTAGTGTTTGAAAATAGAATTAAAAGTTGAGAATGAGAAGTTGAGAGTGTTTGGTGAAAAAGCGTGTAGAATATACTTATTTATATGTAAAATTCAAAAAAACGGGAGAGAGAGAAAAAGAAAAATCTAAAGACCCCCTCTGTGGTCTTTTGTTCGATTAAAGCGGTTTAATTAAGAAGTCTTCAAAATGGTATATGCAAACACTAAAAGCTCCGCTTTTAAGCAAAAAACTGAAAAGCACTTATTTTAAGTGTTTGCAAACACTCCCAATGTATGCCTACGCGTGAAGCTCCCTTTGTCTACCTAGTCGTTAGATCCTAGTCTGTCGTCTGTGTGTAGCACTTTTTAATTTTGGGATGAATTTGTACTTTTTAATATTTTCAACTAATTTTACGAGATTTTATTTGTTCTTGTTGTATAAGATACAGAACTGTGAGACGGTCGCATCGTGCAACAGAAATTACTTTCTAGTGTAAAATATAATACTTTTAAGATAAATTAATACGTTGTCTGGATAACTAAAAAATAAACCATCTCTCGAAGATGGTACTTGGTTCACCTATTAGAGGTGGGTCATGGGTTCAAATCTCATTTCTCCTCTACAATTCCTTTTGTAATTATTTGAATTTGCACTAAAAGAAACAACTAAAAAATATGTTCATTCAAGGTATTAATTACTTTTTATACTTAAAAAATATTACTTTTTTTGGTCGTAAGGTGGGACCGTTTGACACAAGTTTTGCCAAAAAAAGAATATATTTGTATGAAAAACAATTGTGTTTGATTTTATGTTGAAGTTTTATTATCATAAGACTTTTATATAATCATATTATTTATATTTATTGGTGATGGCCATGTTGAAATATTTAAATATAAGAAGGTGATGTGTGATGATAAAAATGGTACGAGACATCTATATTTAATAATTATACATGGATTTTCTAAATCAAAATGATAAATGTGAGAATTTTAGTATAAATTAGATAATAAAAAAAACGGTGATTTCAGATTTTTGAATAGTTTAAAACTGGACACCTTTCATAAGAAAACCAAACATGACAATGTTTTTACAGTGAGTTTCGTATTTTAATTTATTAGGTGTGATATTTTAATTTTATTAGGTGCAATAGTAAGGAGGCTATAGAACCTATTTAAACAAGGTTTCTAGTTTAGTATGTCATACTAATATAAGTATGTCATATTAATGTATATATCCAGCTTAGACTTGTTTAGATCCCCCTAATATTATCACATTTATCATCTACAAAGTAAATTGTCCTATAAAGTATCAAAATGGCATTGAAAGGTAGGCTAAATTCGAACATTGAAGTGCTATCGCTTTCATTTATATATTAAGGAGGCTTTATTTGATCGTAATTCTGAAGATATTTTTGAAGGAATTTATATGAAATGGTGTATGTAAATATATTTATTCTATTTCATCCGAGAACGGAAGTGTGTTTTAAATCGCTTTTTATTTTTGGAACATAAGTTTGTTTAAAACTTATGCTTTTAACAGTGGTTAATGAAGTAGCAAATAAAATAGTTGATGCATTTAGAAGTTGATAGTATTTCCAAATTAGTGTTTGGTGAGAAAAATAACATTTGCAAAAGTTGGTGGGGAGAGAAATCTAAAGCAACAAACAAAAGGAATAATTAAAAGAAAGCAAAATTAGAAATATGATTTGGCATTTACAAACACTAAAAAGTGATTTTAAGCCAAAAGTTGATAATCACGTTTTCTTAGTGATTGCAACCACGCTAACTGACCTTTTACGGCTTTTTAAATTTATGGAAAATAGAACTTTTTGGGTTTATGAATGTCATATATCACGTGATGACATACAGGGGTCTCGAATAATGAAGTTATTGATATTTTATTAACATAAGTTTGATTAATAATTATGTAAATTACATAATGAAGGTAATTACTATATAATTGTGCATTTAGAGTGTATAATTTTTATTAAGAGAGAAAAATAACATGTGGTTGGTGGGGAGAGTAACTATGAAACAAAAGGAATAATGAAAGAAAAGAGGTGCTGCAATAAAAAACTATGAGATACTTAAAAAAAAATTAGATCTTCAGAGTGTTTTGATGCAATAGAAAATATGAGATACTTTAAAAAAGAAACTTAGATCTTGAGAGTGTGTTTAGAAAAATGTGTTAGGTCCGTTTGAATTAAGGAGTTTTGTGTTGGCAATTTATGGTCAGAGGAGAATATGTATGAAAATAATTGATTATATCTGTTATTGCTCTGTGTTATTGATCACTTATATAATTTGGATAATATGAATTTGCATATAAAGATTCAATATTTTGTGGTAACTTAGCTAATTGAATGGAGAAATTGGATTTAATGTAGATCCTTGTATGGTATGACTCCTAGTATGGCTAGAGCCGGCAAAATTGGTCCTACCCGATGGGCTAGTTTGGTCAACCCATATATAGGATTGAATTGAGCTTCATTTATAGCGATCCAAAAGGACTAAATCTACTTTGGCCCGACCTAATTAAACGCTTGAAGCACGACATGCCCAAATGGCCCAATCAAAATACATTTGTTGTCATAAAAGAAAATACATTGTTGGGTTGGTTGTGGCCCGGTGAAATTTTGGTCTGGTCCAGCCTGATCTTGGCCGATTTTTAACTTGGCCCATTGGGCTAGGGTTGAATTGGTCTGATCCGGTCCATTGATAGCTCTAAGTATAGCACAAAGTCCAACATAATATGTAACTAGAGAAGGAAGCTCGTAAGATTGAATTTAATATTTGATTTGATAAATAGGAATCTTGAAAGAAGACTTTGTTGGAAATTATTTTGGTCAAATGAATTCCGATTTTCGATTAAATAGATGGAAATGGAAGCAAAAGATTTCAAAATTTAATTTTGAATATAAGAACACAAATCATATGAATTAAGTTTATTCTAACTAAATCAAAAAAGAAAATTACCTCTTTCGACAATTTATTTATTTTTATTTGTTATTGGTTTTTCAAAATCCAAATCCTTGAATCTCCTAGATATCACGATCTTCTGATTTGTTCTTCCCTATCAACATCATTATTCAGTTGACCAAAGAAAAATTGTAAGTTCTAAATTTGAATTTTCTATAATGTTATCAGCATATGAGATCGTAAGCTAGGCTTACGAAGTTGGGAGGAAATCTATATTAGGCATAAACTTCGCCACGAATTGAACACAGAACACCTAAAAATCTTCACCACAGACACACTTGGATAACACCCAAAAACTCGTTGCTTCTTAAGTTATGAGGCCCAAAAAATGCTTTATTATATGTGTAGAAGTCAGTTTCTTATTTATAGCTTTGGCTTAGACAGACTCCCAGTACAATCTAATCTCCTATCAATCTAGATCTACAATTCTAGATAAATATTATTCCTAGCCCCTTTGTGTTTGGAAGGCGGAACGGGGACATGGTCATATAATTATAATATCAATAAATTGAATGAATAATTAAATTTTCTAATTAATTTATTCGCTTAATTAATTCTGATATTATTCCACTAAAATTCTGGAATCGCACTCTCATACTTATAGAATGTCTTAATCTATGAATTTGAGTAGTCCATTGAGATAATCATTGTATAGAAATTAACATAGACAATTCAAAATTTATGTTAGGTAATATTCATTAACCTCTTCAATTACATTAATCATCATTTACCATTAATTCTCTAGTGGTGGTTAATTTGAATCTTAACTTAGAGATTTCAAACCACTCAATTGCAGAATTAACAAATTAAATAATTGTGTTTCTACTTCCCCCATGAATGAATGCATTCCATATATATGAATTAATAATATTCCCAGCAATTTATTGCAAATGTAATTTTAAAATGCAAGTCTTGGGAATGTCGTCAACTAAACTTTAAGAATCTAAATAAAATCATATAGAAACAAACAAGAGTCAATAATCACTTAGATTAAAACTAATATTATCTATATACGATTATCTTATAATTTTATTTGACTTTTCATCTGAACAACGAAATATTTATGAATAAATTCAAATTAAATCACTCAAATTTGTATATGTTATATATAAATACCCCAACATAGTTGTCTCTACATCGACTGCCCGAATTAGACATTCACATTCATAGTGTTTTGGGTCGTATTAATGATGGCTTGATTAAAAGTCTCATACTTTAATTAATTTCATCTAGGGTTGTAAACGAACCGAGCCCGAACGAACGAGGGTTGTTTGTGTTCGTTCGTTTATTTTAAAATGTTGTTTGTGTTCGTTTGTTTAATAATTGAACATGTTCATGAATGTTCATGAACGGTTCACGAACATGCTCATTAATTGCTCATGAACAACTATATGAACATGTGTATAGAAAAGTATACACCTTGTTCATGAAAATTCAACTCAAAATAAATGAACATTATGATGATTGCAAATGTAAATAGGTTGTAATATTAAACTAAAATAAGCTTATTTTTTTATAATAAAGCAATGAATATTAAGCAATAAATATATAATTAATAATTAAAAAATGAATAATAAACAAACATCAAACGAATACTAAATGAACATGTTCGTGAACAGTTCATGAACATAAACGAACAAATTTTCTTGTTCGTTTATGTTCATTAAGCTTAATAAGCGAATATAATCGAACGCTAATCGAGCTCGTTCACACGAGCTTTTGTTTTTGTCAAAAGCTTTGTTCGTCTACAGCCCTAATTTCATCATGATTTTAATTTTTTTTTATTATTTACGATTTTAATATTTTTTGTGTATAACACTTATATACTAAGATAATGTTACATCAAATAAACTAGGAATATTCTATGGTGTTCATAAAAATGCATACATTAAGCATATATGTTCGAAAAAATACATGTCATTGCTATTAAAATTAAAAAATAATTCTCAGTTGTTTCAAAGGCACTATCCCAAAATCAATCATCAAAGAAGGGTTGATTATAGACCTATTAACCTTGCAATGTCATCTACAAATTAGTGAGTATAAAATAACACTTATACTAAGGTTACTGCTAGCTTCATCTCTCTTATTTTTAGCTTAGCTTCATGTTTCGTTGAAAGTCTTAAAGTCTAGAATTCATGTGGGCTGACGCCCATTTTAGGCAAGTCAATGTCATTCCTAAACTACACAATTTTTGCATTTTGTTCCAAAAGGATTTGAACCTCTCACAATTGTTTGATTTGGCTTCTATTTAAAATTTTGTTTTGCTATCCGAACTAAATTCTTAGAGTAAATAATGCAACCAAATATATTCTCATTTCTAAACCTATATAAAATATTGCACCCATCATTCATCCAAACATTCTCAATTTTCCGCGGAAAAGGGACCATACAAGCACAATCACTTTTTCAGTAGTTCATCAAGGACCCTTTTGGTTTTGTTGATGTCTTGATGAGATTGGATTAAAAAACTGGATTGTATATTGCTCAAAAGAAAAAAAAAATGATCATATAGGATAATAATGTTCATGGATATATAATTTAGTGTAATATGGTGTTTGAGATTTATGTTTTTATTTTTTAGACATTTTATATTATTTTGTGTTTGGTATTATTAATTATGTGGGATAAACATGTCAAATGTCCAAAATATCCCTTGCAATATAAAAATATTTTGTCATACCTTTTCAACAATTTGACTGGGTCTTTGATGGATAAAATGATAAAGCATAAACACATCTTCATAACTCCATGAACAAGCGAGATAATTTAACACCAGGTCTTGGGCCATGATAAATAATCAATTAGATAGAGGAATGTTTCTTGTGTTCGTGAGCCAATCCTAGGTTGATAACACAAACATCAAATACAAGAGTTGGGCTGATTAGACGGACTATTCTAGGATATTGAAAAGGACTAGGGACAAACACACCCAACATTTCGGAAAAAAAGGACACATTTATGTTTTCGATTCTTTTTCTGTGACATTTGCATGCTCCCACTTTTTTTCAGACATGTTTACGTTCCCGCCAAATTTTTCGAATTTTTTGACATTGTTGTTTTCAGGTTATTTTTTAATATGTTTCATCTAATAAAGTTTTAGTGAATTTTTTTTGCCACCATTAAATAATTAATTTTATACTCAAAAAATCTTATAAACAATCAAGAATATATACATAAAACAAGACATGTTAAAATAAAACACATTGAAAATAATATATAAACAATATATGAATCGGAAAATACAATTCAATTTTTTGATTCAGTGCATTGAAAACGTCAAAAACAATATGAAAATAACCCAGAAACAACAGAACAATATTGAAAGCTATATAAAAATAACAAAAACAATATAGAAAACAACACATGAACAAAAAAAGCTTAAAAACATGTCAAATTTGCATTGAAACACCCAATGTAGAACATATAAACAACAAAGAAACATCAGAACAACATTAAAAACAGTATAGAAACAACTCAGAAATAATAGAAATAATAGAAACAATATATAAAACAACATATGAACTAAAAAGAGCGTAAAAATAGGTAAAAACTTCATCGAAATAACACAAAAACAACATAGAAAGAACTAAGAAACAAAATAAGCAACTTAGAAACAAATACGAAACAACATAATTAACATTGAAAATAATCCAGGAACAAAAATAAAAAAAAAATATAAAAATATCTAAAAAAAAATGAGGTCTTTTCTCCCAAAATGTTGGGTATGTTTGTCAATTACTCTGTAGAAAAGACGAGCAACCCAAAACATTCAAGTCTACGTAAGTGCATAAAACTAGGCGATTTCGCCAAAGATGATGAGACCATTGGTTTCCAAGGAAAACCTCAAACCCAATAGACGCACTGGCCCTGACCAGACTAGTTGAGAGGGGATTGGATCTTCCTATTCAAGTTGGATGAAAAAACAGATGATGCCCTACACGTGTCTTTCATCCAACATATGGAACCAGATTACTCAACCCGGCCCAATAACTTTCTTCAATTTTTTTTGTTTCTTTCTTTCTTTTTCTTTTTTTAAGAACGTCAATGTTGAATAAAGACCAAGGATTGAGAAATCTCTCCTTCAATCTGGATTTTGAAAATCCACTCCCTGCAAGATCATCGGCCAAAATAAGGTCACTTTTCTCTCCATGCTCACATCTTCTCTCTGTGTGTGTGATATTGTGTGTCTGTGTTTTAGTATATGTTTATTCTTTATATTTTTCTTATTTTCTGTCAATTTATGTAATGGGTGAAACAAATACTTCATTTAGTTTCCTTCAGAGTTTTAATTAAGACCCAGAAAAATTAGAAAATCATTGCAATAGTTTCTTGGAATTTAGAATGGTGGGTCAATAATAAGTTTTGTATTATAGCTTGCTTTACTTGAATATTGATATTATAGCTCATCAGCAATTGGACATAATCTTGTGATCCTGCGAACGAGTTGCAGAATTATCTGGGGTTGCAGAAATATGTTCTATTTAGTGGAATTCGTCGATTTTGTTGTGAATAATTATCTGATACGAGTCTGTTAATATGGTGGTAGAATTTTTCTACAGAAGCAACTTGTTGATTTCTTACTTGGGATCTTTTTAGGCTGCAATGGCTGACGAGGATGATTTCACGTTTTGTCAAGTAAGTCCTTAATATGTTGATGAACTTGTTATATTTCTCATTTGCAAAGTCTTGGCCCATCATGAATTTGTTTAGTGGAGTTTTTAGCTAAAGCACAGTTCAGATTTAAATATGAAGTGCTCTGAATATAATTCTCAATTCTTTTTTTTTTTGTTTGTGAGAACTTACAAGATTGGTTGTGATAAAAGGTTGGACCGCCTGTAGAAGCTCAGAAAGTCGCTGATGATATTAATGGGATTCATATAGATGATGGAAATTCGAAAGCTGCAGATAAAAGAGTTGATGATGATATTCGTGACATTCATATAGATGATGGAAATGCAAATGCTGCAGATAGGACTAGTATTCGAAATGGTGGTAGCATATGGAAAGTTAGCGCTTCTTCTCATAAGCAGGGAACAGTTGGTTCGTTGTCATTTAATGTCGTTGATGCATCATCTCGGAAAGATGTAGATCAACGGCCCAAACAAGAGGTTGCAGGAAGTTCAAATAATGGTTCACCACAACTGAAGACTCCTGTGAGAAAATCTGCTCCGAGAACCAAGGTTCCTTTTGAGAAGGGATATAGTCAGATGGACTGGCTTAAGCTTACCAGAACACATCCTGACCTAGCAGGTACTCACCATTTTGTGGAAACTTGTTTGGTTTCCAGGTGTTGCATTTTCCATGTGCCTATCTGACTAAAATAAACTAATTGTACATTATATGAGCTTCTTTTCTTCAAAAAAGATTGAATTGCTCTCACTAGGAATACTGAGAAAGCATAGTTACAGAAATATTTATGGTTTCAGATGCCAGATAACAAAGCATTCTTAATCGAAATTGATTCTCTTTCCAGCCATTCAAAGAAGTGTCAGTCACTTTTTTTTGACATATTAAGAATTTAATTTGCTCTTTCTTTTATAGTATTTGGGATGTCGTCTGATAGGCATGCAATTGCATTTTCTCATCTATTTTATCCATGAGTCAACCCAATAAGCACGACCAGCAAACTTTACTCAGGTCGTCCTGTAAGAAAAAGGGTGCTTGGATTGTCATTTGTGTTATTTATTCTTTGCAATGCCAGTTTTGGACCATCAAATGCCAGTTCTTGGCCTTTTTTTGGGTCAATTCTGATCTATAATGTATCTTCTTCACGGGCTTATACTCATGAGCTTATAAGAATTATGCATCCTACTTGCCCTTCACTAACTGTTAGAAACCCAATAACACCTTATATGGGAACGACTAAATAATGATTGCTCGATTTTTTATCATGAGAGAGTGGGGTCTTTAAGTTCCGTGTTCGCAATTAAATTAGCTCTATCACTGATAAATATGTGCTGTGCAACCATATCTGGGTTTGTGCACAGTGGAGGAGTACATCGAACTTACAAACATATCTTGGATTATTTCCAATGTCTTCATAATATGGATCAGATGTCACTTCCTTTATTCTCTTGCTCGTACGAGCTCACCTTAATCAATATTTCATAATAAGGGCTGGTTAGCCATAGTTTTCTTGCCTAGTGTTGCTAATGAAAATTTGTAGTAGAATTTCAGTGTTAATTTACTTTACGATCTTAATGACTTGTCGCAATGGCGCAATTATTAGTGGATAGATTTTATTTGGATCATGCCTCTGAATTCACATGTTAATTTTTTAAAGAATGTTGTTCTGGTAGTTTGTGGTCTGGATGCTAATGTCTTCTTTACAGTTTATACTGTGTAGGGATGGCAGTGGGTCTGGTTAAAACCCAGACCAGCCTCATTTCAGCAGGTCTGGGGCGAGTAATGGGTATGAATTTTTAGACCTGGATGCACCTGGTAATGGACTCTAGTAGGACCCGACCCAGATCTGACCCAAACCCGGCCATATAATTGGTGTATATATAGTAATATAGATTGTATATAAGAATCACATTTGACATAATTTTTTATAGCAATATTATGAGTAAGAATCATACAAATCTGGTCAAACATATGAAGTTGAAGAGTCGATCTGCTAGACACATGTATGGATTGGGGCAGGTATCGGTCTAAGGTGAGGCGGGTCGGGTCGGGTCAGTTTTTTTCCTTCTTAATGGGTTTGGCGTACCGGACCCATTGTCATCCCTTGTTTTGTGTTTGAACCTTCTTTAAGATGCCATTTCTTTCAATCAACTGATACATATGTTGTGGAAGTGATACTAGTTAAAATATTTGGATGCTTTGTTATTTCCAGTACTAAATAACATGGTAATGGTATTTGCATGATTTTTTTTTATTTGAGCCAAACAACTATTAATCATGTGCTGTCATGTTTATATGTTCATATATTCACTGAGCACCTTGTGTCATCTGGAATTTGTTTGTGTTTGTTGTTGCTATCTAACTTATTTATCATTCAGTCCCAAATGGCATGTTTCGTCTTGCCTGTTTTATTTTAAAGCTCATTCAGGAAAGTATTAATGTCAGTTAGCCGACTGCTATATTGTCCAACGTGCATCCCTGTTCATATTATCTTTGTCTCAGGATTGAAGGGGCAGTCAAATAGAAGATTAATATCTTTGAATGAAGTTAAACAACATCAATCTGAAGGCTCCATGTGGACTGTTCTCAAAGGTCGAGTCTACAATTTATCACCCTATATGAAGTTTCACCCTGGAGGTAGCTATTAAATTTTGAGCAGTTTAGTTTATTTTGTCTCTTTTGGAGTTCATATGATTTTTTTTTGGCTTTTCTCTTACGTGATAAACAGTTGATGATGGTCGCTTCCTTGACATTCAGTTTTAGTTTTTTTCCAATGTTTCTATAAAGATTAAAATTTTGTTGCATTGTGAAGTTAACTGCAACAGTTTAATCACTTTAACATACTTCTAATTGTTTGTGCTATTGAATAGTAACTTCTTATTTTCCTGTTGGGTTTTTCAAATATTTATGCCAAAAACCGTGAGTTAAGCTCACCTATACAGAATTTCTGCCTCAAGTTGTGAATTATCACTTCTCTTTCACATGGAATCACTTAGGAGAAATTTGATGAGCTTAAGGTAGAGGTTTGGAAGGTAAAATAGTTGAGAAAATGGTTTTGGTCGTTGGTTGATGCTTAGAAATAGAGGACAGGTAGCTTGAAGTGCTTAAGCCTGAGGTGGCAAAAGCTTGAAGTGTTGTCCTATAGTAAAAATCTGATTCTACACTCACCTTTCAAGTTCAAATCACGGGTTTTCCGCATTTGTTCGTCTTGTTACAAACCTGTTTTTAATTGTCACAAGATCTTAAATATATTTCCAACACTAATTTTCTGCTTCTGGTTTTATTTTTAAATATGTAAAAGCACTTACAACTTATTCACCAAACACTGTCTATTAACTTAATCAAACTTTCAGCTTCAATTTGCAATCATTACTAACTTATGATTCTCAACTTGTGTTCCACTTCGACTATAATAAATTACTTCTCTTAAAAGCAGAAGTTTTTGCAAACGCTCCCTTAGTCGTGCTTTCATTTTGAAGTTTGCATCTGCCAACTAACTATTCTCATCTCATAGAAGCCTTGCTTAGAATCCTTTGGCTTGTTGCTCAATTTTTCTTTGGTGAGTGTACTTTGTCACTGATGTTATGTTGCATTCAGCCAATTAAAAAAAAAAAGAAAGAAAAAGTTGTCCTCTTCTTTTTTTTTTTTTTTTTGATCGGTAAAAGTTGTCCTCTTCTATTTGTATGAGTGGTGTGTTTCTGACTAAATTATGTGCATTTTTTTGTTGGCTGCTGCTGCTAGGTGTGGAAATTTTGATGAAGGCAGTTGGAAAAGATTGCACATCTCTATTCAGTATCCTTTTGTTATATTTACTATTGTTTTAGCAGTTTCTGGCTTTCTGCTTAGTAAGTTTATTATCTCGCCTGGTAAAATTTGCAATCCTGATACTTAATCCAGATAAGTACCACGCTTGGGTTAACGCAGAGTTTTTATTGGAGAAATGCCTAGTGGGTATTTTAGATGAGAGCCATTGAAGATATACGATATTATGATGAAGAAGAAGATTGTAACATTGGGAACAATTAAGTGAGCTAGTGTCAAAAGGAGGAAAGACTTCCTAGTATTCTTAAGGACATCATGTAGAAGCCAGATGTAAGACAGTGAATATGATATATGCATACTTTTATTTGACAATATTAAATTTGAAGACTAGATAATCTTGGCAATATTATGTGTATGATGGCTGTGGCAATTAAAGTTGATTATATAGAGTATCAAACAAAACAATGTAGCTTCACAATCCTTTTGACATTGACTTTATATTTTTCTTTCTCTAATCTTCTTCTAACATTTTAGTGTTAATTACAAAATATACCCTGAGGTTCAGTCAAATTACGAAAAAGCTCAACTATCTTCCAAAGTTACAAATATCCCATTGACATTTGTTTTATATTTTTCAAATTGCACCCTCAAGAGGAGATATTTATGTAAATACAAACCTCAAGGGGGTATTTGTAATTTTGAAAGATAGTTGGAGTTTTTTGTGATTAGGCTAAACCGTAGGGGTAGTTTTTGTAATTCACCCAACATTTTAAGATCGGCCATTTTGCTTTCATGTATTAAATAAAAAAGATCAAGTTATTCGTATCATTAGGAATTTCAAGCATGGAATATCGACTCAAGGAACCAAAACAGGGTGAAACTAACAGTTTATGCAGTTACAAATTGAAATTGAATTGCTGTTGGTAGATCTCTTATTACATGCTAACAGGGAAAACCCGAACATCGTCAAGAACAGGACCACAAAGAGTTCCAAAGTCTTTGACACTCGTGTGATAAAACGAGCTGAAGAAAGTCAATCTGGTCCTGTCTGAAGTTGCTGTGAACTGGAAACTGAAAGCCTGGTATTTACCCTTTCCTTCGGATTTAAAGGGAGCTTTCATTACCGATTTAGCTGCAAACGCTTCGACCATCATATCTCCATGGCAATCGTTCTTTGCATCACCAATGGTGAACTTAAGATTGTAGACTTTGTTTGGGATGGTTCTGATGACTTGGCAAATGGCGCTCTCTCTTCCTGCAACGAGTTCTACTGCAGATTTTCCTGATGGTACGTTGAAATGCTTTGAATCTATGAATTTTACGGCTTTGAGTGATTCGATAATCCAGCCGGGAAGTGGGGAGGTGAAGTCTTCTTGTTTGGGAGGGAGGAGGACACCATGAGAGGAGTTGATTAAGAGATGAGGACCTTCCTCAAATCCACCATTCTTGACTTGGTTTTCTGCCACACACACAAAAAAAAAATGACAGATGAAATGATTTAGCAAAAAAGGGTCAATTTTCTGCCAAACTGGACTTCTAGTAGTGCAGCAGATTAGAGAGTTTTAGATCTGACAGAATTTGAGTGCAATCATTGGAAGAAGTCAAAAGGAATTTCTGAGAATAATTTAAAGGGTTAATTATAAAAAAGATACCCTTTAGTTTAGTCTAATTAAAAAAAAATTAAGTTATTTTTCAAAATTGCAAATACTTACTTTAGTTATTACAAATACCCGTTTCATGTTTGTATTTGCATAACAAGTATCCCTAATAGAGGCAATTTGTTAAATAGAAATAAATATTAAGGGGGGAAAAACAAAGGGAAAAAAATTCCCTATCGAAACTCATTTCACAATTGGAAAAAAAAACAGCAATCAAGGCAACAAAATCAAACAAAGGTAGTTACTGTGTAACTAACCTTTAGTGGGCCCTGGTAGAAAAAGTTGTTTGATTGCCACAACATCCAGTAAAGGGCCACAAGCAGGATCTTCTTGCATTCCAGGATTGTGAAATGTAACCTTAACTGAATTGGAATTAGCCCTAAATCCCCAAGCATAAATATCACCACCACTGCTACTATACAATGTTTGAAGGGTAGATCCCCTGTCTGAGAGGGCACTGAAACTCTAAGCACCTCATCTTGTGCACAGGTTCTTGATGCACCAAATGTGAGTGCATAGAATGAGCCATTCTTGACAGGGATTGTTTGGGAGATGGAGGCCTCGTTCCCGAGGCGAACGGCGTGGACCCCATGGGCCACGGCAAAGTACATCCCGCCGGGCTGTGGACCCCCAGAGATGTATTCTACCAGGCCATTGATTTCCCATTTGGGCAATGCATGTTTGCCTTGGAGTACTGTTTTCTTGATGTCTGTGGGCTTTGGTTCTTCTTCAAAGTTTCCATTGGGAAGGAGGCCTGTGAAAAACAGGGGAGAAAACAGAGGATTAATATGGGCATGTGTCAACTAAGTAGGTTTTTAAGTTAGGACAATGTGGATATCCAGTGCAAATCTCCTATTTCTTACGATGCTTCATCTGATATTTCAACTTACTAGGTGAATACCACATGTACAATAATAACATCACCTTATACACGTGACATTTATCTAGTTTATTGAAACATCATATGAAACATCATAAGAAATAGGACATGTATTTTGCTCTCCAGTGCATATCTCATGTTCCTACACTGTTTCATCTGATATTAGTATATTACAATTTATTGAGTGAATGCCACGTGTACAATAATGACATCATTTTATATATGAGACATTCATCTAGCTTATTGAAACATTAGATGAAACACCGTAAGGAATAGGAGATCTCTTTTGCTCTCTAGTGCAGATCTCCTATTTCCTACAGTGTTTCATCTGACATTTCAACTCACGAAGTGAATGTCACGTATACAATAATATCATTTTAGACATTTATACATTAGGCATTCATCTAGTTTATTCAGACTTTAGATGAAACATCCTATGCTCACACACACATGCATACATACACACAATACACAAGCACGCGCACACACACACTTGAGAGGAACCTCAGTCCTCAGTAAGCACCTGAAGCATGTAACAGTTCAAATGAGAGATTAAGAAAGTAATTAGAAAGAAACATAAAAGCTCAACCCCATATGCAAGCTCAAAAAGGAGATTTATTTTCAAGAATGCTAAAACAATGAGTAACTATCAAATAAATACACAAGCAAAATATAAAGTAGCTAAAGTGTTTGTCATACCTTCGAAAGAAGCAGGTTGTGCAAGGGCTGAAACTGTGCAGAGAAAGTAAATAGAAAGCAAGAAATAAGTCTTCAATGTCATTTTTGAACCAGAAAAACACAAGCTTGAGAGAGAGAGAGAGAGAGAGATAGAGAGAGAGAGAGAGAGAGGTCAAAAAAGGTCCAAAGGCACTTGGTTTTAGGGCTTGTTTCCTTTGCATTTATATAAAATCAAGTGTGTGCTGTGTGTGAAAAATAAGGCATGTGGAGGGAAGAGCATGGGAAAATGGGACATGGGCAGCAGGTTTTTGATAATTGAAATAGTTTTCTGTTTTAGGAAGCTGCTTATGACTTAACAACCATGCATTCTCTCCTTAATCCATGCTATGCATTCATGCTATCATATGCCTAAATCAATATTTAATTCTTCACTGTCTGCTTGAGAAAAGTGCCCTCTTACATTGGAACTTTGATTCATCTTTTTTCCCCTCTCTCATAGATGAACTTGTTTTTTTCATCATTCTTGGAAGATCATGTAGAAAAGAAACAAAATGAGCAGTTTTTGCAATAAATTACATTAGTTTTTGAATCATCATGTAAATAATACAATTCGAAAAATAGTACAATTATTATTATCATTTCTTTTATTTTTCTCACTGAGGTACATGCCAATGCGTGAAAAAAAGAAGATAAAAATGGAAGATGGCAAAAATGATATATCTCGGAATGATTAAACTAAGTTGTGTTACATGGTTTTCGTGGTTAGATCTAAATTCATAGCCTAAATTTGTAGTTCATCACACCCTTGTAGATCTAAAGACAATAACTAAATGGAATTAAATTGATGAGAATACAGTTATAATTGTTATAATAAATTCTTTGTCAACTATAATGAAGTAGAAAACCTCCTTCGTCCTAATAATGTATTAATGGGGCATTAAATGCATTAATTATATATTTCCACACTACCCCCATATCGTGGAAGGAATGAGGAAATGGAAACATACAGCAAATTCTAGCCCAAATCCTTCAAATTCAAGTTGAATCTTATTCCAAATCATGTTGTGGCTTAATCAAATCAATTTTTTTTTTAAAAGTCAATTACATCTTCATTTACATCATGAATGAAAGTCTATTGGAATTGGTTTGATAAATTGGGTTTTGACCCGATTTTGACCAATTATGTAAGTGGGTTCATTTATTCGATGTATGAAAATAAATGAGATAAATGTCATCTACGCCGCGGGTAGATGAGTTTAGCATTTTGAATTTCTCAAAACCAATATCGGGTGAATGAGAAATAAATGCATAAAGTTGACCACTTAAAATGCTTTTATATATGGAATATAAAAGGTTGAGAATATGGAAAGTCATATCCCACATAGGAAACATAGTAAATGTTTGACTAGTTAATAAAGAGCTTCACCACTAATAAGGAGTAATCAAGTGATACTCCTTATGGTACACCCTAGTGGACCAAGTCAATTTTGACTAGCCTTTGGCTAGCTCAAAAGGCATCGAGGACGGTGCGGATCACCGTCCGAGCCGGAGCCGGGCCCAAGTCCGGGCCCGTGCACGTCGCACATAGTCGCATTGTCCAGTGTGAACGGGTGTATGCTAATAGGTGTGTTCCTTCAGGCAGATGGGATTAGACCATCGGATCGCGATTGTTAACCACGGGCGATCCGATCCGGTCACGATCGATCCGGACCAGGGGGTTGCACCCCGAAAAAGACACCAAGAGCTCTATATAAACCAGTCCCAGATTCATTTCAACACATCGAGAAAATTCAAATTCTCTTGTTTTTTCTTCATTCGCATTAGTCAATCAAAAGAGAGTTCAAAAACATCTAAGCTGTTCGTTGTGCTTTGCGATTTGTAGTGCAACTATCGCAAGTGTTTGTCGTTGTATCTTGAGAGACAATTGCCGCATACCGCATTTAACGTGAGCGGGGCAATCTTGTCTTAAAGAGAAAGAGTCCAACTCTTTACCTCGACATTTCGATTTTTACCGTTATTTCCGCTCAATTATTTTCAAACCATTCGGTATACACCATCCAATTTTTCCAACAATTTAAGACACGATTTTTATGTATATCAAATGGCTTGACGTCTCGGGCCCAAAGATTCAAAGACCAAGACTGGAGAGAAACCCAAGAAGTTTGGGGTTCGGACTTCAAAAGATGGCAATGAGAAAATGTTGTTCTATCTTACGACTCGAACCTTGCTCGTTTCCTTACGGAGGATGCCCCAACTGTGGGGGAAGAGGAGACAGATAAGGAGAAGAGAATGGCGTTCGATGCTTGGAGTCAAAGGGACTTCCTGTGCCGGAACTACATTCTCAACAGACTGGACAACACATTGTATAATGTGTATTGTTCTAAAGAAAGATCGCTAAAGAGTTGTGGAGCTCTTTAGAAGAAGAAGTATAGAAGATCTTTGGCACGAGAAATTTGTTGTCGGCAAATTCCTTGAGTTCAAGATGGTTGACACCAAGACGGTGATCAACCAGGTTCAAGAGATCCAGTTAATCTGCACGATATAATTGCAGAAGGAATGGTGGTGAGTGAATCCTTTCAAGTAGCTGCTATAATCGAGAAGTTACCGCCTCTGTGGAAGGATTTTAAAAATTACCTGAAGCATAAGCGGAAGATGGGGCTTGAATATTTAATTGTCAGATTGCGAATTGAAGAAGACAATCGCAAGTCTGAGATTAAGTCTGGCAAGCTTCCTATGGAGGCAAAGGCAAACTTGGTGGAGCCAAATGCTAGCAAGAAGAGAAAGCACCCGGGAAATATTCAGAAACAGGGGAAGGCCAAAAAGTTCAAAGGAAACTGCTTCAACTGTGGAAAGTCGAATCACAAGGCTAAAGATTGTCGTCTTCCTAAAAAATCCAATCAGAACCAGGTGCATGTGATCGAGGATAAATCAGTACCAATTGATATGTCCGAGCTTGATCTCTCGGCTATTGTGTATGAAGGCAACAAGTGCTACATGGTGGAGAACCCGAGAGAATGGTGGGTGGACACAGGTGCCACACGCCACATATGCTCCGACCAAGACATGTTCTCAACGTATACTCCTATCAACGGAAGGAAGTTATACATGGGGAATCATGCAACGTCTGAATTGTCGGTCTCGGCAAGGTGGTGCTGAAGATGACCTCGGGCAAAGAGCTGACCCTCGTTGATGTCCTTCATGTTCCAGACATTCGGAAGAATTTAGTGTCGGGATCATTGTTGGTTAAGCGGGGTTTAGATTAGTATTTGAGGCTCAAAAGTTTGTACTTATGAAAAATGGGCAGTTCATAGGGAAGGGTACTTAGATAACGGGTATTCAAGATGAATGTAATGAATGTACTCTCGAAACTTTAAAAGCAATAAAATTAATGCTTCTTCTTATTTGTTTGAGTGTTCAAATTTATGGCATGTTAGATTAGGACATGTGAATTTTAACACTTTGAAAAGGTTAGTAAACTTGGAATTACTACCTAACTTTAAAATAGATTCACATCACAAGTGTGAAATCTGTGTTGAGGCAAAAATGGCCAAAACACCATTCCACTCGGTGGAAAGAGAAATAGAACCTCTAGAGTTAATTCACAATGATATATGTGATTTAAAGTTTGTGCAAACTACAGGTGGGAAAAAGTATTTTATTACTTTTATCGATGATTGCACAAAATATTGTTATGTATATCTTTTAAGAAGTAAAGATGAGGCCTTAGAAGCTTTTAAAAGCTATAAGAATGAGGTTGAAAATCAACTTAGCAAACGAATTAAGATAATTAGAAGTGATAGAGGTGGAGAATATTGAGCTCCTTTTGATGAATTTTGCTCAGATTCTGGTATTATTCATCAAACGACAGCTTCTTATTCACCACAATCAAACGGGATTGTTGAACGCAAAAACCAAACTCTAAAAGAGATGATGAATGCTCTGTTGATAAATTCTGGTTTACCTCAGAATTTGTGGGGGGAAGCAATTCTCTCGGCTAACCACATTCTTAACAAAATACCACACAAAAATAAAGATAAAACTCCGCATAAGTTATGGAAAAGTCGAAAACCTTCCTATAAATACCTGAAAGTGTGGGGGTGTTTGGCTAAAGTAGAAATACCCAAGCCAAAACAAGTCAAGATAGGGCCTAAAACAATCGATTGTATTTTCATTGGATATGCAAATAACAGTAGTGCATATCGATTTTTAGTGCACAAATCAGCAATTCCAGATGTACAAGAAGGTACAATTATTGAGTCAAGGAATGCTGTATTTTTCGAAGACGTGTTTCCTTGTCAAGAAAGGAAAGAAGCTACTTCTAGCAAAAGAACACGTGATACTTTCGATGGTGATCATCAAAGTGATGAAGAACCAAGACGCAGTAAAAGGGCCAAAACAACAAAGTCTTTTGGTCCAGATTTTCTAACTTATGTGTTAGAAAATGAACCAAGGACAATTGGTGAAGCATTGTCGATCGGTAAGCTCCATTCGGAAAGAAGCTATTAACAAATGAGATAGATTCCATTATGCAAAATCATACTTGGGAGTTGGTAGATCTCCCACCAGGGAATAAACCTTTAGGATGCAAGTGGATCCTTAAAAGAAAATATAAAGCTGATGGAACTATTGATAAATACAAGGCCAGGTTAGTGGCTAAGGGATTTAAACAAAGAGAAGGCCTTGATTTCTTTGATACGTATTCACATGTGACAAGAATCACAACTATTAGAGTTCTCATTGCTATTGCAGCGTTGCATAACCTTGAGATACACCAAATGGATGTAAAAACGGCATTTCTAAATGGTGAATTAGAAGAGGAAATCTACATGGAACACCCCGAAGGGTTTGTTGCTCCTGGACAGGAGAAGAAGGTGTGCAAACTCGTTAAGTCATTGTATGGCCTTAAGCAAGCTCCGAAACAGTGACACGAGAAATTTGACAGAACTATGCTGTCGAATGGTTTTAAAATTAACGAGTGTGATAAATGTGTTTACATTAAAGACACACCTAATGCTTATGTAATTGTCTGTCTTTATGTTGACGACATGTTAATTATGGGTAGCAATCATGATATAATCATGAATACTAAGAAAATGTTAATCAAACATTTTGATATGAAAGATATGGGTATAACAGATGTTATTCTGGGAATTAAGATCTCTAAAACATCTGATGGACTTGTTTTATCATAGTCTCATTATATTGAGACAGTACTTCGAAAGTTTAATGCTTATGACAGTCCTCCAGCTAAAACGCCTGTTGATTTAAGCTTACACTTAGCTAAAAATCAAGGCGAGCCTGTATATCAACTAGAATATTCTCGGATTATTGGCAGTCTAATGTATGTAACAAACTACACACATCCGGATATTTCCTACGTAGTTAATAAACTGAGTAGATTTACGAGTAAGCCTGGAAATGACCATTGGAAGGCATTGATAAGGGTTCTTAGGTATATAAGACTCACCTTGAATTATGGATTACATTACTCGAGATATCCAGCTGTATTAGAAGGATACAGTGATGCTAATTGGATATCTGACTCAAAAGATTCCAAATCCACTAGTGGTTATGTTTTTACCATTGGTGGTGGAGCGGTGTCATGGAAATCCTCTAAACAAACGTTTATAGCTCGATCTACGATAGAATCAGAGTTTATAGCGTTGGATAAAGCTGGTGAAGAAGCTTAATGGCTCCGCAACTTTTTAGAGGATATTCCTTGTTGGCCTAAGCCGGTGGCTGCAATCATGATACATTGTGATAGTCAGTCGGGTATAGGAAGGGCTCAAAATAGTATGTATAACGGTAAGTCTCGACATATACGTCGAAGACATAACACCGTTAGGCAGTTAATCTCAAATGGGGTTATTACAATCGATTACATGAAATCGAAAGAAAACCTAGCGGATCCGTTAACTCAAGGTTTGAATAGAGATCAAGTATACTTCTTATCGAAAGGAATGGGCTTAAAATCCACAAAATAAGAGTGTTCATAGCGGTAACCCAAACTTGTGAATTGGAGATCCCAAGACTTTGGTCCAATGGGACAACTAAGTTATGAATATTCAGATAAACACTTGGAGCATATTACAGCTCATTCCTATCCAAGTGGAGAAACCTGCTGAATGTGGTGAGGTTAAGTTATAAACTTTTAATGATTCCTATACTTTAAAGAAGTGGAGTATGGCAGGATACTCTTAATAGGAGATCACCTATATAAGTGTGAAGACGGGTCGCTTCAACGAAACACTTATGAATCCAAGATGTTGTCCAGGGCCAAAATGGACACAACCGTGAGAACCAAATGGTGTTAGGAAAGATATTGTGTGGATGATGTTGTTTTGGTTTACATAAACAGCTGAACATTTCAAAACATCGCGTCACTGTGCAGCCTCGTAAATCCGATAGTATTCCACTAAGGAAGGTTCAAAGCCACAAACTACCTCCCGATGCAATAGCTTCCGGTTGAACTCTCTTAGTGTCTACATTCTCATATGCATTTATTTTCATTCATGTGGGGGATTGTTGGAATTGGTTTGATAAATTGGGTTTTGACCCGATTTTGACCAATTATTTAAGTGGGTTCATTTATTGGATGTATGAAATAAATGAGATAAACGTCATCTACACCGCGGGTAGATGAGTTTAGTATTTTGAATTTCTCAAAACCAATATCGGGTGAATGAGAAATAAATGCATAAAGTTGGCCACTTAAAATGCTTTTATATATGGAATATATAAGGGTGGGAATATGGAAAGTCATATCCCACATAGGAAATATAGTAAATGTTTGACTAGTTAATAAAGAGCTTCACTACTAATAAGGAGTAATCAAGTGATACTCCTTATGGTACACCCTAGTGGACAAGTCAATTTTGACTAGCCTTTGGCTAGCTCAAAAGGCACCGAGGATGGTGCGGAGCACCGTCCGAGCCGGAGCTGGGCCTGGGCCCGCGTACGTCGCACATAGTCGCATTGGGCGCTTTAGAGGCGCACTACGGTGAATGGACACGACTGTCCAGTGTGAACGGGTGTATGCTAATAGGTGTGTTCCTTCATGCAGATGGGATCAGGACCATCAGATCGCATTGTTAACGAGGCGCGATCCGACGGCCACGATCGATCCCGGACAGGGGTTGCACCCAGTATGAAAAGACACCAGGAGCTCTATATAAACCAACCCCCAGTTTCATTTCAACACATCAGAAAATTCAAAATTCTCTTGCTTCTTTTTCATTCTGCATTAGTCAATCAAAAGAGAGTTCAAAAACATCTAAGTGTTCGTTGTGCTTGCGATTTGTAGTGCAACTATCGCAAGAGTTTGTCATTGTATCTTGGGAGATAATTGCCGCATACCGCACGCTGTGAGCGGGGCAATCTTGTCTTAAAGAGAAAGAGTCCAACTCTTGCCTCGACATTTCGATTTTTACCGTTACTCTGCTCAATTGTTTTCAGTCATTCGGTATACACCATCCAATTTTTCTAACAAAATCAACTATTAACAACTATGGTGATTAATATTTAGTATTAAACTTAATAATAATATATAATCAAATAACAACTATTATGAAGTAGACACCAACTAGACTTAAAACCAGTTAACGATTTGAATAAAGATTACAATTCAAGAAATGAGTCATATGAATTTAGTGTTGCAAAACTTCGTAGTACAATTTATATAATCTGGAATAATCGAAAATCGAATTTAAATAAATTTTAGAAATACAACTTTGAATAATTACAAAATATAAATAAATAAAAAATAGACCGAATCATGTGTTCAACACACTATCCTTAAAACAATTTCGTTCCCTATTCTCGACGTCTATTTCTAAGGATAAGACGGAAAAACCGGATTACCTATTTAGGCGAATCAAGAGATGACCGAACTTTATCACCAAAAATGCGAGGAGGCCAAGAGGAATATAGAACAATATGCAGAGAATTATAAAATGCAGATATGTTGAGTGTGTTTGAGATTGCTGGAAATTCAACTATTTATAGAGCTGAAAACATATCTGAGAAATTAAGTTGTTGCTGTTACACATCAATTCAAACCTGATGTTACACAACAATTACAAATTATGTTGTTACAGATATTAATTTGCAGGTTATAGGAATTAATTTTGTGCTATTACAGATTATTTTTAAATTCAAATAAAATCTGTTATATTACAGATTTAAATTTCGAAATTTAAAAAAAAACCTGCAAAACATAGGCTAGACTATGTGGCTCGATTTTAGTACGACATTCGTGAACGCAGGTCGCGCTTGCACACAAGTCAGTGGTTCGGAGCCCGAACCAGACCGTGATTTGCACTCCCCTGTGGGCGCGCATGTAGAGAGAGTCTCTATGCAATATAATCTTACACCTTACTAAAAGGTAGCATTATATATACTAGTCTCAAAAGCCTTTGTTTTCCCACGTGGGTCAAACTTACCTTTCAAAGAAGACAAACACATGTTTTCTTCTTTATAAATTTATTTCGATACTCCACTTTAAGATTTAATTTCTCCTTCATCCAAACATAATTTTGGATAAACAAATATCCGATTTCGATGTTCTCACGGAGTAGAACAATAATCCACTTTTACTTTTGTCGTTAGATAATCGAATTCCCAAGAAAATCGCACCCCAAATGTGCAATTTCCTTCACAACTTTTCCAACAATCCCCCACATGAAGGAAATTTCGAGGATACAAAGATTTGGTAATAAGGTCCAACAGTTGAACCCTGCATAGGATAGGTAGGTGTTACCCTTTGAACCTTCCATTGTAAAAATATATTTACTTTACTAGTTGATTAGTAGACGTGATGTCTTTGAACTGTTCTACCTTTTGTGTAAAAGATGATATACCTCACACATGATTCTTCCTAACATACTTTAGTTCTCATTGTTATGTTCATTCATGGCCCTGAACATACGCCTGGTTCTGCAAGAGGTTCTAAGAATTGAGTCTCACACAATTCTCTTCAAAGCGCCCCACTCTCTCTCTCACATAGGTGATTCTTTAAGAGTATCCCGCACTACCCAGCTCGGATTACCGATGCACAAGAATCATTAAAAGCCAAATGCTTATCCTCTTCTTTCCACGGGCTTCACTGTTAAGGAATGGATAAGAGAAAAATCCCCCAGTGATCCTAGAGTCTTTTTACAATTAGGTTGTCCAATTGAACCCAGATCTTGGGATCTCCAGTCAACTAGGTTGGTTTTCCATTGTATCAACTCATTTTTCTCGAGGCTTAAGTCTCATTCCTCTTGATGATTTTGCAACTAACTCTTGATTTAACCCTTTGGTTAACAGATCTACTAAATTATCCTTTGACTTCATATAGTCAATAGAGATAACAACAATTGAGAGTCGTGTCTAATGGTATTGTGTCTACGACGTATATGTCTAGACTTACCATTGTACATATTGCTATGTGCCCTGCTAATTGCATATTGACTATCACAATGTATACAAATTGCTGGCACAGGATTTGGCCATTTTGGAATATCTTCTAAGAAGTTTCGGAGCCACTCAGCTTCTTCTCCACTCTTGTCTAAAGCTATAAACTCAGACTCCATTGTGGATCTAGCTATAACCGTCTGCTTAGAAGATTTCCACGATATGGTTGCACCACCTAAAGTGAATACAAATCCACTTGTAGACTTAGAGTCTTTAATATCGATATCCAATTAGCATTGTTGTATCCTTCAATAACAAAGATGATATCTTGTATAGTGCGATCCAAAATCACGAGTGTATCTTAAATACCTTAGTATTCTCACTATACATTTCCGGTGTTCATCTATTTGGATTACTCGTGTATCTGCTCAATTTACTCACTGCATAAGTAATGTCTGGTCTTGTACAACTCATTAAGTACATCGAATTTCCTATGACTCGTGAGTATTCCAATTGAAACACAGTCTCACCTCTATTCTTTGATAGATGTTGACTCGTGTCTATAGGAGTTCTAGCTAACGACGTGTCATCCTTACTAATGTTTTCTAGAATCTTATCTACATAATGTGACTGATCAAGTGTCAGTCCATTTGAAGTTCTAGAAATCTTTATTCCGAGGATCATATCAGCTAAACCCATATCTTTCATGTTAAACCTCGAGTTCAACATATCTTTTGTGGATTTAACTATTTTATCATTACTTCCAATGATAAGCATGTCGTCTACATAAAGACACAAAATGACATAGCCATTTTCAGTGTCTTTAATGTAAACACATTTATCACATTGATTTTTTTCATGGCATTATCAAATTTTTCATGCCATTGTGTTGGTGCCTGTGTCAAGCCATATAATGACTTGACCAGTTTACAAACCTTGTTCTCTTGCCCTGGTGCAGAGAATCCCTCAGGATATTCCATGTAAATCTCCTCTTCTAAATCTCCATTTAGAAAAGCAATTTTTACGTCCATTTGATGTACTTCAAGATTTCGCAATGCGGCAATTGCAAGTTACCAATCTAATGGAAGTTATTCTCGTAACTGGAGAATACGTATTAAAGTAATCAAGGCCCTCTTTTTGCTTGTAACCTTTAATTACAAGTCTAGCCTTGTACTTATCAATTGTTCCATCTGCCTTCATTTTCTCCTTGAAAATCCATTTGTAACCTAGTGGTTTACTTCCTTCAAAAAGATCCACTAGTTCCCAGGTATGGTTTTGCAAGGTGGAATCAAATTCACTTTTTATGGCCTCTTTCCATAATGGTCCTTCAGAAGAAGTTATAGCTTCTCTGTAACTTTGAGGTTCACTTTCCAGCATGTAAGTTAGAAAATCTGGACCAAAAGATTTTTCTATCCTAGCTCATTTGTTGTGTCTAAGTTCTACCTCTTCTTCTTTATTTCCTTGCTCTTGTTCTATTGAATCATGTATCTGTTTAGAAGAGCTTTCTTCTTCTCTCGATTTGCACGGAAATACATTTTGAAAGAACGAGGTATTTCTCGATTCAATTATCGTGTTCGTGTGTATATCTTCAACTTTAGATTCATGCATAAGAAACCGATAAGCAACATTGTTATGTGCATATCCAATAAATATGCAATTAACAGATTTGGGACCTACCTTCACCTTCTTTGGTACATGTATAGACACCTTAGCAAGACACCCCCACACTCGTAAGTATTTGTAGGATGGCATTCTTCCATGCCATAACTCGTAAGGGCTTTTGTCTAATTTCTTACGGGGTACCTTATTTAAAAGATAATTAGTTGTCAAGACACTTCCCCACATGTTCTCGAGGTGAGCCGTAACTTAATAACATGACATTCATTATTTCTTTAAGTGTATGGTTTTTCATTTGCAATGCCATTACATTGAGGTGAATAATGTGCCGTTGTTTCGTGTCTAATTAAAGTGTTGGGCACATAATTCAGCAAATGGTGATTCATATTCACCTCCGCGATCACTTTTTAACAACTTAATTTCTTATTGAGTTGATTCTCAACTTCATTTTTATAAAGAATAAATTTCTCTATAGCTTTATCTTTACTTTTAAGAAGATATACATAACAAAACTTTGTGTTATCATCTATAAAAGTAATGAAGTACTTGTTGCCACCACGTGTTTTTGTCGATTTTAAATCACGTACATCGGTGTGAATTAAATCAAGTGGTCCATTGTTTCTTTCAATATTTTTAAATGATGTCCTTGTTAACTTTGTCTCAATACAAGTTTCACACTTGTGCTTGGAATCAATATGGAATGTTGGTATATAATTAAAGTTAATTAATCTACATAAAGTATCATAATTAACGTGTCCTAGTCTACCATACCATAAATTGGAAGACTCAAGCAAGTAAACAGAAGTGTTTTTCATTTTATTAGCTTTTGGTTTAACAACCATTACATTGAGCTTAAACAGCCCATTAGAAGCATAACCCTTGCCTACAAACATCCCATTTTTCAACAAAGTAACAACCCCTGACTCGAAAATAATACGAAAATCATGCTTATCTAAAAGTAAACCAGACACAAGATTCTTACGAATGTCTGGTACAAACAACACATTATTAAGAGTCAGTTCCTTCCCGGACGTCATCTTCAGAACCACTTTTCTTTTGCCCTTGACCTCAGAAGTAGCTGAATTTTCCATGTACAGCTTCTCGTCGTCTTCAACTAGCTCAAAGGAACTAAACATTTCTTTGACCGAACACACGTGCCTAGTAGCACCAGAATCAATCCACCATTGTTTCTGGTTTGAACCTACGAAGTTCACCTAGGAGATCACCGTAGCCAGGTTCATATCTGACACTTCTTGAGAAATGTGATCAACCATGTTAGCCTCCCGATTCTTCTTCGGTTTCCTGCAATCAGAAGCCTTGTGACCCTTGCCGCCACAATTGAAGCATTTTTCTTTGAATTTGTTCTTTGAAATGCCTCTTTTTGGTCCCAATTATTGAACCCTTTACCAGTTTTTCTGGTTTTCTTTTTCCCTTTGGAGCTTTCGCCATGGTCCACAACATTGGCTTTAGCAGTCACATGAATGAACAATTTCCTTTCAGAGACTTTGTTATCTTCTTCAATTCGAAGCCTAACAATCAGTTCTTCAACGTTCATCTCATTTCGTTTATGCTTCAGATAGTTCTTGAAATCTTTCCAAGTTGGTGGCAATTTTTCAATTATTGCCGCCACTTGGAAAGTTTCAATCAAAACATTCCTTCAGCAAGAATATCATGTATAATTACCTGAAGTTCTTGGACTTGACTTATTACAGACTTAGAATCAATCATTTTAAAGTCTAAGAATTGGCCAACAATAAATTTTTTAGTCCATGCATCCTCAGACTTATACTTGTGGTCAAGAGATTCACACAATTCTTTAGCAGTTCGCTTAGAGCTATAAACATTATATAGTGGATCTGCCAATCCGTTCATTACATAATTCCTACAAAGGAAATCTGCATGATTCGAAGCATCAACCGCGTGAGCAGCTTGAACATCTGTTTCATCCTCACTCAACTTTGGAGGATCTTCAGTCAAGAACCTTGCTAGGTTCAACGTAGTCAAGTAAAACAATATTTTTTGCTCCCAACGTTTGAAATCCAAACCTTTGAATTTCTCCGATTTCTCAACATGATTCACCGACACGTTAACGGTAGAGTTAGCCACTACCCGAGGCACAATAGGGATAACCACTGAATTAGGCATAACAAGATTCGGTGTAATAGTTGTCTCATTAGTACCAATCGGAACTCCCGAGTTCAAATCAGAACCCATTTCTGAAATACAAATCAAAGTTTAGTACTTCGATTAATCGGAACAAATCCGACAAGAACAAATTTATTAATTATTTCACTTTTTATATAATGGTCCAAAATAATTTCTTTCCACTCCAAAATAGCACGGGTATAATTTATTAGTCCAAAATAAAATTCGAACCAATTGATAAATGTAGTTCACTACCAATCTTTCATACAGAAAGAATATTAGAGATATAGTTAACCAACTGCACACAAACACATATTAGTACAAAATATGTAATAAGCATAATTAATTTTGAAAAGATAATCCAAATTGAATTTTAATTCAAAAGCCAACTACGGTAATACAAGTCCAGAGTTGTAGTTAATCATAGTACATTGAGCATTTATCTAATAATCTCACAAGCAGCAGCAGTCATGTACTGAAAATTAAAAATTCATTATAACACCTAAAGCATATTACTGACTTGATTTAATCATCTATAAAAAAAACATGCCAACAGAACAAATGTTATAAAAAAAAATATCAAGTTGAAAAGTGGAAAAGATTTTGACTTTTCAAATACAACAAAACTAGATATGATTAATCAATTGAATGATGAATTCTGAAATAAGTTCCAACCACATAAACTCATATGCATGAACAAACAGACAATGTAAATCAAAACTTGAATTCTAACGACGGACTTCACTAATCAGTATTATCAATTATCAAAACCAAGAACTATGTACTAAACTGGATATTTAAAATCCAAATTTTACACCTCTATATAAACTGTACTGAACTTTTAGATAAAATAAAATATGTTTTAAGTTTGTTACAAAACTTCGTAGTACAGTTTATATAATCTGGAATAATCAAAAATTGAATTTAAATAAATTTTCAAAAATACAACTTTGAATAAATGAAATTACAGAATATGAATAAATAGAAAATGGCTTGAATCGTGTGTTCAACACACTATCCTTAAAATAGATTTGTCCCCTATTCTGGACGTCTATTTCCCAGAATAAGATGGGAAATATCGGATTACCTATTACCCGGGGAACTGAAGAGATGCCCGAACTTTATCACCAAAAATGCAGGAGGCCAAGAGGAATATAGAACAATATGCAGAGAATTATAAAATGCAGATATGTTGAGTGTGTTTGAGATTGCTGGAAACTCAGCTATTTATAGAGCTGAAAACATATCTGAGAAATTAAGTCTATTGCTATTACACAACAATTCAAACCTGTTGTTACACAACAATTACAAATATTGCTGTTACAGATATTAATTTGCAGGTTATAGGAATTAACTTTGTGCTGTTACAGATTATTTTTAAATTCAAATAAAATCTATTATTATAGATTTAAATTTCAAAAAAAAAATCTGCCCTAACATAGGCTAGACTATGTGGCTCGATTTCGGTGCGACATTCGTGTACACAGGTCGCGCTCGCACACAACTCAGTGGTTTGGAGCCCAAACTGGACCGTGATTTGCTCCTCCCCCTGCGGGCGCGCGTGTAGAGAGAGCCTCTACGCAATATAATCTTACACCTTACTAAAAGGTAGCATTATATATACTAGTCTCAAAAGCCTTTGTTTTCCCATGTAGGACAAACCCACCTTTCAAAGGAGACAAACACGTGTTTTCTTCTTTATAAATTAATTCCAATACTCCACTTTAAGATTTAATTTCTCCTTCATCCAAACATCATTTTGGATAAATAAATATTCGATTTCGATGTTCTTACGGAGTAGAACAATAATCCATTTTTACTTTTGTCATTAGACAATCGAATTTCCAAGAAAATCGCACCCGAAATGTGCAATTTTCTTCACAACTTTTCCAACCTTTAGGAATAGTGTAACGCCCCAAATCGGTTCACTTATCATACATTAAGTTAAACCAAATTCATCGGTGTGCTGCTCTGAATTCATACATATGACAACTCGGCTAAACTGAAAATTCCAAAGTACATCGAGGTGCATGCAATCCCAAAATAATTCATAAAAGCTCTGCTCGAGTCAAGGTTCATCATTCCAATTTTCAAAATACAAATCGGAGTTCATTAGATGCAATGAAAATCACTTAATCTAACCGCAAAATAAAATACAACCATGGATTCTTATTACATAAGTCCTATGAGCCACACTTTTATTCGGTATACACCTCATCAGTGGGTGGGTGCAAGTGTGTCACTATGGCTCATTTTTTACACGAAAACAATTTTGTTGACAATTTTTTTTCAAGACGGGTAGTAAATATTTAAGCAGTAGTGAAAATCTTTTTAATTATGAATTGGGTTGTACACGCAATGACAAACGTACGTCAACACGTTAGGTGTTTCAACTAAGATATTTTTTTAAAAATATTTTCAAGACATAAACACATTCACGAGATATTTTTTGAGCACGAGCACCGTAGTGCTTTCATGAGAAACGAGCGAGCGAGTGCAATAAAATGTTATCACGCGCGAGATCAAGCAAGCCACTGCACCAAAATGCAATAATAAGAACAAACAAGCACAAGCATGAAACATCGGGTTTCCTGTTGATCAAGCGTCGGAGCTATCTGTTCTCTTTATCGCTCCACAAGCAAGATTGGTCGGAGCCCAAGACTACCTTATAACCGCCTAAGCGGCTCGACACCTCTTGACTTTACGCAAAAACTCTTTAGCTCACGCTTTTGTATAAATAATGTCATAATCATGATTATATATATAAGCGACCCACTTTCCATGTAGGACACTCCATCCACCAGTAGTGGGATTGGGACAAGAGAAGGCAGATCAAGACTGGAAACAGAGTTGCTCGATCTAAGACACGATTGTTCCCCATCTCACGAGGCACCAACACTACCACGTAGTGGTTTTTTCACGAATCAATCAATCAATTCACAATTTCGAGCAATCATAAATGAGATTTGGTAAGTGAGATTTATGGGTTTCAAATAATAATAATTATTGGATTTATCCAGATAAAATTTATGGGTTTCAAATAATAAAATTTATTGGACAAATTTTGGACTAAGATTTAAGGACAGAAAACCCTTAAGTTTGGTATTTTATAAGCTTAAACAAAAGGGGTTTATCATTTTGTTAATGGGGTCCGAGAAAAAATAATAATAAAATATATTTGCTAAAATGTTTTAAAAAAAATCCAACCAAGGTGTTAAAAGGCTAAGAAAGCAGTTTAGGGTATAAAATTTAAGGTGCCAACTTGAAGCAAAAGAAAATTGGGAAAATAGTATACTATTTTACCAAAAATACTTATTTTGCCGTTTAACTTTTAAAAAAAAATCATATTTATTAACTCCCTGAAAGGAGGTCGGATCGCCATGAAACTAACTCTCATACGTCCCAAATGTCAGTAAGATGATAGAAATGTTAAGCAACTAGATCAGCCTACCATCATGAAAAGCACTCAAGATTTTCTATTCCAAATTATGTATCATTCCGTATTCCAAGTATCATCCCTACACACCAAGTGTATTGATGACATCATTAATTTACACTTGGCATGTATTTAAGATACTTGGAATATGAGATGCAACACAGTTTAGAATAGATGATCCTATTCGAGAAAAAAACCTGATGCCAACCCATCTACTATGCGTCATAAAATCGAGTTTATTCAATTGCTGAGTAGAGTTCAAATTCCAGTAGCTGCTGCTCTATCAATACAATTGAAGATTGAAAGCATTTCAAAAATAAATGCCCTAGTCAGTTTTTTCATTGTTGATTGTCAATAAAATATTAAAAGTAGAACGGACTATAGATTATTAGCAAGAAATCTACTTGACATTATGTCATAGGAGTGAAGTTTGAAGAAAGAATTTCTCTATAAATGCAGCTTCCATCAAACAAAAGGTCCAATTTAGGAGAAGATAGGAAATACTATGAATGATAGAAAATGTGAAATGAAACTTATGAAAATAGCTAAGGGTCCATTTGGATGGAGTGATTTGAAATTCCAAGGGATTTCAAATGAATGGATTTCAAACTCTTTGGATTTGAAATCCACCTATTATTTGGATGATGTAGATTTGTGTAGGGATTTCAAATCCATAGTAAATTTTGATTGAAAAAAATTAAAACCTGTATTCATTTTCTTTACATAATTATACTTTTATACACTAATAAAACAATATATAACTTTTATTATGTGTGAATATGTGTGTGAAGATAGTACGAAGTGAATATGCGCGCGCGCACACGAGAGAGAGAGAGAGAGAGAGAGAGAGAGAGAGAGAGAGAGAGAGAGAGAGAGAGAGAGAATATGTGTGAGTGTGTAAATGTGTGCAGTGTGTGTAAATGCGTGCAGTGTGTGTAAATATGTTGATAAGTGCATTTTTGTTCACATTTTTTTTAACCTTTTTAGATAATTTCTTTAACTTTTTAGTTCATTAATCAATAAAATCAAGAAAAATCACATTGGCTTGTTTTGAATGATGAAGGTAAAGACTTGAAACAAATTTGTATGATTTCGTATGAAAATACGAACAAAAACAAAGTCTAAAAAGAAGGCAAGAAGACTCAATCTCATGTTGAACACACCCCTAGTGTGTTGGGAAACATGGCCATGCTTCAAAAGGAAGAAAACAAGAAAAAACAGAAAAAAACACACCAGGCCGTGCTTACAAAGCACGCCCAGGTGTTTCACGCTGTGAGAACATTAAAACACGCCCAAACCGTGTTTAAAAGCACACACACCGCCGAGAAAATCCTATTTTTGCGAAGAAAACACGGCCAGGCCGTGTTTATAAACTTTTCTGGCCGTGTTCGTCAAATTTGACGAACCACGGCCTGGCCGTCTTTTAAAGCGGCTGTGTTTTCTCTCTAGCTCAACAATTTTTCTTCTTTTGGCGGAAATAATGGAGACTTTTGCTTTTTGACAACCTTTGAGCAACTTTCACACTCATCATCTTTGCACCAAAACTCAATTATCTCCTCAATTGTCATGTGGACACAATGATTCAACCAACTCAACCAATGTAAGTGAAGTATTGTCATGTGTATACAATGATTCAACCAACTCAACCATGAATGTGCACACAATGATTCAACTAACAAGCATGGAAATGGAGCATTTGTTAATATGGTATTTCACAAAGATGGTGCCTATAAAAGCCAAGAGTTTGAGTTGGGAAATAAATCCATGTAATATTCATTCATATAGAGATTCATTGTGTATTCATCATAGATACTTAGAAAATATTCATTGTGTCCAACATTTTGAGTGGAATTGGGATCAAGAGGTCTTGGAGGAGTAAGCTTGTAGCAACATTGGAGAAGAAGGCTTGGATCAACATCATCTATCAAGGAAGAAGTCATTGAGATTTTGAGAAAGATAAGTACACAATGTCTACAACACTTAAATCTTTTTGTGTAATTTATTCTTTTGTCAAAATCATGAGTAGCTAAACTACTAGTGTTTGAATGTAATGAACTCTAGAATGGATTTGTGATTAAGGTTTGTATGTTTTTAATAAAATTCTCATGTCTTGTGTGATTCACTTATATCATGTTTAATTCATTCAAGTTACTATTTCTGGTATATTAATTTGATATCTATTCCTCATCGGATAATCGAGAGATTTATGGTGGGAAAGAACCTATATAAGTGAAAAGAGTTGCATGCAATCCTAGATATAGGACGACATAAATCTTCTGAATTAGGGTCAAACCTAATATGGGAATTCATAAATCGTTATAATGCAATTTTGGGGGTTTTAACTAGAAAGAGATTTCAGTTAATCAACTTGAGATTAGGAGTTTTTCGCCTTGAGAAAGGGTTTAAGTTAAATCGGGAATTTCTACGGTCCACATAACATGAGATTTTATTAAAAGAGGTTGGTTTTTGCTTAAGGGCTTATGGTTGTATTTTTATCTTGATTAAATCATAAAAAACATTCTAGAGGGATTTACATTCAACACATTTCTATCTCTTGATTTCTCATTCTACAATCTATTTTTATTTGATTTCTTTTTGTAAGTTGCAATTATCTTAAATTCTCTATTTTCCATTTTCCATTTTAACAAACAAAACTCTGAAAATTACTAGATTAGATAACAAAAAGACGGTAATTATTAGTACTTACAATCTTCGTGGGAATGACACTCGGTACTCAATAATCTATACTACAAAATGATAGGTGCACTTGCCTAAGGTTTTCTAGAGTAGCTTTTGAGCCATCATATGTGCACAGTGTGTAAGTGTGTGTAAATGTGTGCAGTGTGTGTAAATGTGTGTAGTGTGTGTGCATTGTGTGTATATGTGTGCAGTGTGTGTAAATGTGTGCAGTGTATGTAGTGTGTGTAAGTGTGCGTAAATTTCAAGTAAGCATAAAGGAAAAAAATAGAATGGATTTCAAATGACTAGGTTTTGGGAGGAATTTCAAATCCTTTGAAAATGAACTAAAACTCAAAGAGGGATTTGAAATCCATTGTTTTGGATTTAAAAACCAAATAGGGGTGTGGATTTAGCGAAGGATTTCAAATCCCTCATCTCTCATCCCCCCATCCAAATGGACCCTAAGAGTATACACCTCCTCAGAATAATAATCAGTAATTCTTTATTAGGCAAATACATGAGGTTTAGCTCTTCTCTACCATGTCTTGAGTGAGACTAAACAGAGTGAATTGCGACCTAAACTTCAAATGTTTGACATCAACATGGACCACCAAGTAGCTCAACTGCTAACAAAACATAATGCTAACTTACCATGGGCCAACAACACAATAATCTCCAATTTCTTTCCTCTAACCTTCACCTACTACTTTGACGATTAGTGACAAAAGAAAGATCAATTTCAACTACTAACTAAACATATTGTTATGATTTGAATAGGAATCATAATATTCACCATTCATTTCCAAGAAATTGGTAGTGGAAGAAAGGAGAAATACTGGAAAAAAAGGGACGGAAACACAAAGAACTTAGACTCTATTTGGATGGAGGGATTTGAGCTATGGATTTCAAATCCATAACAACAAATCCATTGAGATTTTTTGGATGGAGTCATTTTATAATGGATTTCAAATCCTTGGAAGCTATTTTTTGAGTCATTTTGGAGGATTTTAAATCTTTCTTATTTGGAGTCATTTGAAATTCTTCCCTAAATTCTCTCCTCAAACCCAAATCCTCCCATCTAAATGCAACCTTAGAGTTTTAGCGAGAAAGAAGAATTTGCATTCATAATATCACTAATTTGCCCTCAAGTCTAAATTTCTGTTGCAATTTATAATGCTTTCAACTAATCTAACTAACTTAGCTATTTAACCACCTAACTGATACAATTTATTTATAATAGTTTCTATTTCATTTCTTATTCAAAACAGTGACCAAAGAACATCCAAAGTGGTAGATCCATGATTTTGAAAATAGGGGTATGATATATATTAAAAAAAACATGCACATGTTCTAAAATAATGCACACAAACATTGTTTAATATTTACAACCCAAAATATGCCATCAAATTTCAGGAACCATTGTCCATACAAGTTATGTTGCTCATAAGTTTATGTCAAACGAAAATTACTACATATATATATGTGAAGTTGGGACATAATCTATAGAATGAGTACCGATTGAGCAAAATTGGGCCAAGAGAAAAGTCCATGTTGAGAAAGTTTATTTTACTTTTAAACGATTAAAATATAATTTTATGTAAAAAGGGGTACAAATTTATTATTTATTATTTTTTACAAAAAAATATTGTTGGACTTTTTGAAATTTGGGGGTATAGTTGTACCCACTTGTACCATGTTGCATCCGCCCCTGGCAACATCAGGTGAAAAATGGAGAAGAAGCAAGATGGAAAATAAGAAAGAAAGAAAAAATGAGAAAAATATAGTGTGGAAACATATGCCCTAATTTGCAATATTTTTGCAACTCAGGATGCCATGTAAGATGCCACGAAGTAAAAGTTATTTTTTTTTTTGAAAAAGAAAAAAGAGAATATCCACATAAGCAAACCAGTCACTGTGATCTGTTATAAGCGGTGTCCATACCAAAACTCTGATTTTTTTTATTTACAAACAAATATTAAAAAGTTCTGAAAGTGAGGACCAAAAGTTTGAACAATCATGGAACACAAGATTCACGTAAATGTACAGAGCATTAATATTATCACAAAACCATTGTAGAGGTTTTTTGAAGTGCTAAGTTGATTTCGTTGAAAATAAGTTAGCAAAATAATTTGAGTTGTAATGGAAGCCCATGACCATATATTCGACTTTTGTAAACTTGACCCCAAATTATTTAGTTGATTTTTGGAGCTCCACAATATGAAATAATAAAAAAAAATAAAAATCCAATTATCCTCTATCTTGTGTAAACAATATCTTTTTTTTTTGTCTTCAGAGGTATCCCCACACATCCAACCGAGCTATCCCCCACACTGCCCTTCGGGCTTATGGGGCGTCGCCAATAGCTAGAAATGGGACTAATCCTCTGCCGAGGTGGGCCTTACCCCAAACCCACACTCAACGGTAGTCAGGGGGATTCGATCCCGGGACCTCTAACCCACTAAATGGGGTGCTCGCCACCAGGACAACCCCCTGGGGGTTGACAATATCACTTGATTTGAATCTGTATTGCTGAAACTGTAAAAGGAAATGAGACTTCCTGAAAGATAACTAAGACAACAATATTGCATTCCTTTAAGATGCCATAGAATACGTTTGATTGTATTCATATGTAGACGAGTTGGATTGTTGAAATGCTGGAAAATTCAATTAACAATATGAGAATACTGTAGCGACCCACCTTCCAAATCGATGATTGACCCTACAAACCAATATTGGATTTTCCATCGCACGTCTTTGTTAGTCCAAGTGGCTACGATAATCTAGAGGGGGATGAATAGATTATCCCGATTTTTCGCAAATCACCCTCTTTTTCGAATCAACAAGTAAATGGCAAGAATGTAAATGCGGAAATTAAACAACACTCGTTGATTTAAAGAGGTTCAACCCACCTAGGGCCTAATCCTCTACCACCCCAGTATCTTCGGGATGGATTTCAAAAAGAAAAAAAGATTTTATTAATTACCACAATTAATACAACACCTTGAGGATCACCATAATCCTCTTACAACACCTTCAAGGAGATTACCACAATCTTCATTCACCACCTTTGAAGAGTACCACACTCTTCAAACACCTATCACCTAGATCACCCAAGTGTATTCTTACCACAAGAATACTCACAAGGATGTCTTGTGTTGAATGACGGACAAAATTCAAGATTACAACTCTATGAAACCAATACAAAGATTGAGTGCAAGTGTAATCAAGAATCAAAAAACCTAGACCCCAAAGATGTGCAAGTGAAAGTACTTAGGCTATTACAACAAGAATGTAAAAATGAAAGCTTGAACAATCTGCAGATTTCTTGTTGTGTATTTTGCTTGTATGTATTGTATCTTGTGTCTTCAATTCATCCTCTATGTATAGGGAAGTCTTCACTTCACTTTTGTCTACAAAAAGAAGATCACAAGATGTAGAAATATTGTACAAAAATAAAAAGTAAATCTTGTTGATAAGAGTTTCAAACGACACAATTTTGCTGTCACAAATTACATAGGGCGACCGGTTGCCCTGTATAAGATTTCGAACGTTTGAATGAAAATAGTGCGATCCAGGTAGGGGTTGCAGGGGGGTGCGACCGGTCAAGGGGAGGTGCGACCGGTCAAGGAGAGGTGCGACCGGTCGGCCCTGCCCTGGACCGGTCCCCCTCTTCAGTTTTTCAAGTCTGTAACATTCTGTTTCAATACGTGCACTCTTCAGGTACCGGTCGACGCTTTGGGCGACCGGTCAACCTCCAAATTGAAATGTTGTCCGATTTTTATCAAAAATAAACTTCAAGAAATACTCCAAAAAATTAGTAAAAACATTTTAAATCAATTGAGAGTATTTGGACAACATTTATAAACATAGTTTTTGTGTAAAGACCAATTTAAACAAAACCGTCAAAAGTGTTGTCCATTTATATTGAAAAATAAATTCTAAGAAATACTCCAAAAATTAGCAAAAACATTTAAAATCATTTAGGAGTATTTGGACAACATTTATTATCATTGTTTTGGTATAAAAACTCAATTAAACATAATCATCAAAATCTTGATAAAAACATTTATCTAACAAACTCCCCCTTTTTGATGATTACAAACCAAAACAATTTTAGGAAGTTGATTTTAAAAACAAAACCAATTTTCCGGTCTAAAACATCAAACCATTACAAGCAAGATTTATCATAAGTACACACAAGGATAGGAGCAAAGATTTTTTAAAATCATTTTTGCACAAGCTCCCCCTATCAATATGCATATCAAGAACAAGTATACAAGCAACAACTAAAAACTTAAAACTTAGCTTTTACAACCTAAGCTTGAATATCATGAGCTTATAAGCTCCCCCTGTCACAATACTTATAATCTTTTTGCAATTGAGTCCATAATACAAGCCATGGACTAGGTATTCTTGGCTTTAGGAAGCCATAGCTTATAGCTTTTATTGCGAGCTTTTATTAGCTTCTTTTGGCTAACGAGCTAATTTCCTATTTCTCCCCCTTTGGAATCATCAAAAAGATTGTTAGGATGATAAAAACATCATACAATTATATCAAAGTGCGCAAAAGAGACGGTTTTTCAATCGTTTAGCAATTTAGGTTTAAAAATCCAAGGAAAATGGGAGAAATGTGTCATGAAGAGTTCATATGCTCGGTTTATTTGCCAAAACATGATCTCAATAAGTATTGAAGACTTTTGGAAGCAAGAGACTCATGTAGAAGTTGAAATTTTCATTGTGACATTTCATCGAACACTTTGTGGGCGTGAAAATTAAAAGAAGTTGTATATAGCCCTTGTAAATGATTCAAGCCAAAAAATTTCATCACCAATTCACATCAAATATTATACAATACAACATAATAATTAAGCTCATCAAGATCATATGAAAAAAATATCAAGAAATATACAAGAAGGTCATAAACTCAAGGGTTCAACCCAATTGAGCAAAGGAACAAAAATTCTTACCATTTGATCGGAAAAGATGAGTCATGATGATTATAAACATGCTATATAAGGTCCAAGTTGTGAATAGAATGCATGGAAACAAATTTTGAGTGAAATTTGTGTGCATTTGGCAAAGGGGACGAAAAATGGCCAAAATAAGTTAAAATGAAGAATCTTTGAAGATTTAACGGTTTTAATCCAATTTTAGGCTTAGGCGACGATCGTGGTTGAGGGCGGCGACCGGGTCGATGTTGAGGGCGACGGTTGCCTCAACCTGTTTAGCCCTCTTTCGCTTTGTCAGTTTTGATAAAATCCGAATTATCAACCAAAAATCCGATTTTTCGCCCCTAAGTTTTAAAAGCGTGCAAAATGCAATCATAGACCTCATTCAATATGCATTATGCCTAACCGAGCTCGTATTGACGCAAAAGTCTCGGAAGATAGCGGTTTTGTAAAAATGTCCGCTAATTGATCTTGAGATGGTACAAAAGATATCTCAATTTTCGTTTTGAAACACAATCCCTTAGAAAATTATGTCGAATCTCAATATGTTTAGTACGGTTATGATGAACCGGGTTTTAAGCAATGTTTATAGCGGATATATTATCACAAAAAATAGGTACGTTTTCAAAAGAACATTTATAATCCGCTAAGGTTTGTTTCATCCAAAGAAGTTGTGTACAACAAAATGCCGCGGAAATATATTCGGCTTCGGGCGTTGAAAGTGAAACACAATTTTGTTTCTTTGAAAACCAAGAAACTAGGCAATCACCTAGAAATTGACATGATCCGGAAGTACTTTTCCGATCATCAATATTTCTCGCATAATCCGAATTACTATAACCTTTAAGAGAAAAATTTTCATTCTTTGGATAGAATAAACCATATTGAATAGTGTCTTTCAAATATCGAAAAATCCTTTTAACGGCACTCATATGAGATTATTTGGGATTGCTTTGAAAACGAGCACATAGGCATACGGCATGAAGAATATTCGGTCTACTTGCAGTTAAATAAAGTAAACTACCAATCATACCTCTATATTTGGATTCATCAACCGACTTGCCTTTTTCATCTTTGTCAATCTTGACGTTTGTAGCCATTGGGGTAGAGACGGTTCTTCCTTCTTCAATGCCAAATTTCTTCAAAAGCTCCTTTGTATATTTTGATTGAGAAATATAAATTCCTTCTTGGCATTGCTTAATTTGAAGTCCAAGGAAGAAGTTGAGCTCCCCCATCATGCTCATTTCAAATTCACCTTGCATTAACTTAGAAAATTTCTTGCACAAGGATTCATTAGTAGCACCAAAAATAATATCATCAACATAAATTTGCCCTAATAAGCAATCTTGCCCTTTTTCAAAAACAAAGAGAGTAGTATCAATTTTACCTCTTGTAAAACCATTTTGCAAAAGAAAAGAGCTAAGTCTATCATACCATGCACGGGGTGCTTGTTTCAAACCATACAAGGCCTTTTTAAGTCTATAAACATCATTAGGCCTAGAAAAATTTTCAAACCCCGGAGGTTGTTTTACATAGACTTCTTCTTGAATAATATCATTTAAAAATGCGGATTTTACATCCATTTGGTAAAGCTTGAAATTTTTAAAAAATAGGCAAGTAAAATACGAATAGCTTCTAAACGTGCTACGGGTGCAAATGTTTCATCATAATCAATACCTTCTTCTTGACAATAACCTTGAGCTACTAACCTTGCTTTGTTTCGAACAATATTGCCTTGGTCATCGAGCTTGTTCCGAAATACCCATTTTGTACCAATAATGGTTTGAGATGGAGGACAAGATTCTAATTCCCATACATCATTTCTTTCAAATTGATTCAACTCCTCTTGCATTTCTAAAAACCAATCCTCATCTTCAATGGCTTCCTTAGCATTTTTAGGCTCTTTTTGAGAAATAAGAGCTTTCTCGACAAATTGTTCATTTGAGCTTGAAGGTTGATCATTTTGAGTTTCATCTCTTAAATTTCAATGTTACGGGAAGATTCGAAGTATCACCTTTATCTTCTTGAGGAACATTTGAGCTTGAAGGTTGATCATTTTGAGTTTCATCTTGAACAATGGGTTCAACAATATCCTCTTCACCACTTTCATCATTGGGTATCCTTTCAACACCCGAAGCTTCATTGAATTTGACATGGATGGATTCTTCAACAACCCCACTAGTCTTATTGTAAACCCGATATGCTTTGCTCTTGGTTGAATACCCCATAAATATTCCTTCATCGGCCTTAGGATCAAGTTTGTCTAATTGATCCTTAGTATTCAAAATAAAACATTTACATCCAAATATTTTGAAATAACTAATATGTGGAGTTCTTCCTTTCGAAAGCTCATATGGAGTTTTATTCATTTTAGGACAAATATAAACTCGATTAATGACATAGCAAGCGGTACTTACGGCTTCGGCCCAAAAATATTTTGGAAGTGAAAATTCATTGAGCATGGACCGACTCATTTCTTGAAGTGTCCGATTCTTCCTTTCGGCTACTCCATTTTGTTGAGGTGACTCTAAATTCGCCGTCAAATTCTCCACCTCGATCACTTCGAATAGACTTAATAGTATCTTCCTTTTCATTTTCAATAAGTCTACACAACTTAACAAACTCATTAACGGCATCGCTTTTATTAGTAAATAATAGAGCCCAAGTATATCTAGAAAAATCATCAACTATAACAAAAGTGTAATGTTTTACACTTAGACTAGCCGTACCAATATCCCCATACAAATCAAGATGAATCATTTGTAGGGGTTTGGTAGTGGAAATTTCATTTTTGGGCTTAAAACTACTCTTAACTAATTTGTTCTTTTGGCAAGTGTCACATAAGCCAAGATTTTCAAAATTCAATTTGGGTAGTCCTTTTACATGTTGGCTTTTGTAAATAATTTGCAAATTTTTGTATCCAACATGATCAAGTCGCCTATGCCATAAACTAGTTAAATCATTATTGGCGACAAGACAAGAAACATTTTGACTAACCAAATCACTTGTACAAATTTTGTAAAGATTGCCTTTTCTAATTGCTTCACAAATAATTTTATCATTTTTGGAAATAAGACATTTTTCTTTATTAAAAACAACATTATAATTTGAATCACAAAGTTGGCTAACACTTATCAAATTGAACTTAAGCCCTTCTACTAAAAGATCATTACTAAGAGAGAAAGAAGAGTTACCAATTTCTCCATTTCCAAGAATTCTTCCTTTGCCATTGCCGAACATGACCATACCCTCTTCTTGGAGCTTGATGTTGGTAAAAAGTTCTCTCTTTCCGGTCATATGGCGTGAACATCTGCTGTCCACGAGCCATTTTGAATCTTCCATTGTTGTTATAGTCCCTATAACCTCGTCATCGTCTATGGCCATAAGACCATGTTTGGATTCTCCTTCCTCGTCGGTTGTTTCAAGTAATTCATCCCAAGTTTTGATGTCCGCATTTAACGCCTTCTTTTTCGGAAAAGGCTTTTTCTTCTTTTGTTCCTCTTCCGCTAATTTTGGGCAATCGGCTATGTAGTGCCCGGATTTTCCGCATTTGAAACAAGAATTGTCTCTTGGCTTTCTTGCTTTATTTTTGTTTACAAATTTTGCAAATTTTCTAACAAGAGCCGCCGTTTCTTCATCATCCTCATCACTAGCATAATAAACATTATTAGAAGAAGATGCTAAGCCTTTAGTAATATTTTGCGTACCCGGTTTAGAGGTGGATGGTTGAGAATTTTTCCTCTCCTTGAGATATACTTCATAAATAAGGAGGTTCCCGATGAGCTCATCAAACTTGAGTGTCTCAAGATTTTGAGCTTCCGTGATTGCCGTCACCTTTTCGGACCATGAGCCGGGAAGGGCATTTAAGACTTTGGTCACTTTATCTTCTTCGGAGATGACCTTTCCAAGAGCCACAAGAGGATTGACAATGTTGTCAAGCCTTTCCACCATTTTTGATATGCTTTCACCATCATGCATATTGAAATTTTCAAAGTCTTTCACAAGCATTGTTTTTTGCTTGCTTCACTTTCTTTGTGCCCTCATAGATGGTTTCTAATTTTTCCCACACTTCATGTGCCGACCGTATGCCTCTTATGCGATTATATTCGGTGGCGGTAAGAGAGCAATGTAAAATGTTTAAGGCCATACCGTTTAAAGAGAAAGCCTTCTTGTCATTTTCATCATATTCCTTGAACGGCTTGGGAGTCGTGGTACCATCCTCCAATTTTGTTGTTGGTTGAGCAACTCCTTCAATGACCACATTCCAAATATCAAATCCGCACCCTTGTAGAAAGCACTCCATGCGGTCTTTCTAAAATGCGTAGTTGTTGGCGTCGAATAGTGGTGGCTTGTTGGTGGAGGTGCCGGTGGTGAGATAAGCTTCATTCGTAGCCATGGATCTTTCCTCTTTACTCGGAACGAGCTAACCAAAGAGTTTGGCTTTGATACCACTTGTTAGTCCAAGTGGCTACGATAATCTAGAGGGGTGGTGAATAGATTATCCCGATTTTTCACAAATCACCATCTTTTTCGAATCAACAAGTAAATGACAAGAATGTAAATGCGGAAATTAAACAACACTCGTTGATTTAAAGAGGTTCAACCCACCACCTAGGCCTAATCCTCTACCACCCCAAGATCTCCTCAGGGATGGATTTCAAAAAGAAAAAAGATTTTATTAATTACCACAATTAATACAACACCTTGAGGATCACCACAATCCTCTTACAACACCTTCAAGAAGATTACCACAATCTTCCTTCACCACCTTTGAAGAGTACCACACTCTTCAAACACCTATCACATGTTAGATAAATGTTTTTATCAAGATTTTGATGATTTTGTTTTAATAAGTTTTTATACCAAAACAATGTTTTTATATGTTGTCCAAATACTCCTAAATGATTTAAAATGTTTTTACTAATTTTTGGAGTATTTCTTAGTTTTTAATTTGATAAAAATTGGACAACACTTTTGATGGTTTTGTTTAAATTGGTTTTTACACCAAAACTATGTTTATAAATGTTGTCTAAATACTCCCAAATGATTTAAAATGTTTTTACTAATTTTTTGGAGTATTTCTTGAAGTTTATTTTTGAAAAAATCGGACAACATTTCAAAGGGGAGGTCGGCCGCCCAAAGTGGTCGGCCACTCAAGATTAGAAACTCGAAACAGTAACTTACAAGTCTTGAAAAAGAGAGGGGGGGACCGGTCAAGGGTGAGGTCGGCCGCATGCCCTGGGCGTGACGGCCGCACCCCACCTCGACCGGTCGCACCCCCGCAACCCCTACCCGGATCGCACTTTTTTTTTCAAACGGTCGAAATCTTCAACAGGCAACCGGCCGCCCTATGTTATTTTTTGACAAACAAAATTCCAACCGTTAACTGTGACTGTGGCAAGATTTGCTTTTCAATTTTGTACAATATTTCTACATCTTGTGATCTTCTTTTTGTAGACAAAAGTGAAGATAGAGGAGCCTATGTTGGGAGCCTTTGTTGGTGAAGCTTCCCTATAAATAGATGATGAATTGAAGACACAAGACACAACAACACAAGCAAATACACAACAAGAAATCGCAAATTTCCAAGCTTTCATATTCAACACTCTTGTTGTATTTATAATTTTAAGTATTTCACTTTCACATCTTGAGGTCTAGGCTTTATTTCTTGATTACACTTTGCACTCAAATTGTAATATTCATTATTGAGTTGTAATCTTGATCTTTGGTTATCATTCAAACACAAGATATCCTTGTGAGTGTTCTTGAGGTAAGAACACACTTGGATGATCTAGGTGATAGGTGCAAGAAGATTGTGGTGATCTTCTTATTGAGGTGTTGAAGAATTTGGTATTCTTCAAGATTGAAGATTGTAGTGATCTTCAAAGGTGCCGTTGAAGGAAGATTGTGGTAATCTTCAAAGGGAGATTGTGGTAATCTCCAAAGGTGGTGTTGAAGAAGAGTGTGGTGCTCTTCAAGGTGTTGTAAGTTGAATTTGTATTAATTGTGGTAATTAATAAAATTCTTTTTCTTTGAAATCCATCCGGATATCTTTGGGGTGGTAGAGGATTAGGCCCTAGGTGGGTTGAACCTCTTTAAATCGACTCGTGTTGTTTACTTCCCGCACCTTTATTATTGTCTTGGCGTATTTGTTTCGAAAAAGAAGGCATAATCGAAAAGATGGAGATAATCTATTCACCCCCCCTCTAGATTATCGTAGCCGCTTGGACTTACAAGTGGTATCAGAGACAAACTCTTTGGCGAGCTCGTTCCACATTGCGAGTAAAGAGTAACGATCACCGGCTACGAATGAAGTCTACCTTACCGGCGCCTCCACCACCAAACCACCACTATTCGATTCCAAAAATTTTACATTTTGGAAAGAAAGAATGGAATGCTATCTACAAAGTTGCGGGTTCGATATTTGGAACACGGTCGTAAATGAAGAATCCATTCCAATGATGGACACACTACACAAAGGCCTCAAAGAGCTCAATGATGAAGAGAAGAAAAGCATCTCCTTAAATGGTAAAGCTCTTAATATTATTTATTGTTCACTTACCATTTTGGAATATGATCATCTTGTAGGAATTAAATCGGCTCATGAAGTATGGAGAAAATTAGAAGAAGTATATGCAAATGAAAGGAGCCACTCAAAAGCATCTACTTCTCAAATGGATACAAACCCAACATGGGATGAGCGTCCTACAACTTCCGACGTCGATGAAAACGAACGATGTCTTATGGGCTTCGAAGAATAAAACGAGGTAAGTTCTAAACCCTCCACTTCTTATGATAATGAATTACAAAATGATTATAGTGATTTGCAAAATAATTTTGATGAACTTCAAAATGAATTCCAAAGCTTACTTGTTAAATACAAAAATTTGAAAAAGGAATTCAATATTTTAAAAATTGATAAGGATAATTTATTTTCCTCTTATGAATCACTTTCATGTGATCACACCACCACACTTGACAAGGTTAGAAACCTTGAAAATAGTACTCTTGTTAAGGATAGTAATTGCATGAAAAATGATTTATCAAAATCCAACTTGAGTACCGATAAAATGACCGATATTATTGATGTTCATAGTTGTGATAATTTGAAACAAGGACTTGATCATAAGCCTAGTGTTGTTAATTATGTGGAAAGAAATCAAGTCCCTATGCATGTTGGTCATTATGCTCCCAAAATTACTACTTGTTTTTATTGTGGTAAAACGGGTCACACGGTTAATACTTGTCGGGCTAGAAATAGCTCTAATTATTATTGGAGACCTAAAAGTCTCAAAGCTAATTCAAAAGGACCCAAATACTTGAGGGTACCACAAAACAATGTCATATTAGGTACCTGGCGGAATAATAATCGAGAAAAATACATACCGCCAAGAAGACATCAAATGACCATCTCATTTGATCAAAGAAGAAGACACCACCAAAATGAATTTCCAAGAAGGAAATATTATCAACAAAGGAAAGGATATAATCCTTGGAGATGGAGTAATCGGAGAATCCACCATCAACATGAAGATTTTCAAAGGGGAAGATATCATCAACAATGGGAACGACACAACCCATGGAAATGGCGTAATTGGTAACCCGTATCTCCCCATTTAAAAATGCATTTTATTTTGTTATTATGCATGTTTTTATTTGTGTCTTAATTGCAAATGAGTTTTCAAGTATTTATTTTTTAATTAAGGTCTTCAATATTTATTTGTGCTTTTAAAATATTTTTGAAAAAGAAGACCTTATATGATGTTTTTAAAAAAACTCTTGTGCATTTTTTTTAGACTAAAATTTGTTATCATCTCTTATGAATTTTTATGGCATGAGCTTACTTGTGATATCTCTTAGTCTACACTTTTATCATTATGATTTGTGCTAGATTTGTTTTAAGAATTGTGTAGATTTACATATTTTCACAAAATGGCCATTTACGTCATTATTTGTCAAGAAAGGCATAAATTATCGAGGTACGTTTACTTGTGTTATTCTTATTCTTATAGAACTCGATATATGTATTGCCATATGCCTATGTGCTTGTTTTTCATAATATTTCATACAAGTGCCATTAAGAGGATTTTTAGATTTTTTAAAGGCACTATTTGATATTTGATTGCACATATTTGCTTTGTCAACTCTTGTTCAAATACTTCTTTTAAATAATGTCTCAACTATATGATATCGGATTTTCTAATTTCAAAAGAGACCTTTTATAGCTTTCTTAAGCTTATTTGAACTTGCATGATTTATTAGACTCTTGATGATATTCTAAATGCATAGTATGTGTTTCTTGCTTCATGGTCTATATAGTGTCTATTTCTACTATGCTCTTATGCAAGATATTTTGTGATTGATGATTGAGGCATATTTTTACACTTGGGCTACTTTTTCTTGCTTATATAAGCGATACCAAGAATGAGTTTGTTTAGTTGTGTAGATGAGAACGAAGTACTCCAAATATTGTTACCTCAAAATATTTGGATGTAAATGTTCTATTATGAACACCTTAGATCAATTGGATGCCCTATGATGATAGTGATGAAGAAGACAAAAAGGGTATTAGGAACAAACTCGATGACCAAAGGCAACATTGGTCGAACTAAGACTAGGTTAGTAGCTCGAAGGTATTTTCAAGAAGAAGGTAATTGATTTTGGTGTAACATTTGCACTCATAGCACATTTTGTAGCTATTTGCATTTTACTTGCTCATTCTTGCTTTAAGAAAATTTCAAGCTTTACCAAATGAATGTTGAATCCAATTTTCTAAATGGTTTTATTCAAGTAGAAGTCTATCGGGGTTTAAATTTTTCTAGGCCAAATGATCTTTGTAAAAGGCCTTGTATGGTTTCAAACAAGTACCCCATGTATGATATGATAGACTTAGCTAAATGATTTTACAAAAGGTAAAGTTGATACTACTCTCCTTGTTTTTTAAAAAAAAGGGCAAGATTGTTTGCTTGTGCATATTTATGAGAATATTTTTGGTGCTACTAATGAATATTTTGTGCAAGAGATTCTCCTAAGTTGATGTAGGTGAACTTGAGATGAACATGGTATCACATGATGGGAGAGCTCAATTTCATCATTGGACTTCAAGTTAATCAATGCCAAGTAGATGGTTATATTTCAAAAGAACTCTTGAAGGAGTTAGGCATTGAAGAAGGAAGAATCATCTCAAACTCTATGGCTACCAATGAAGAAATTTTGAGAAAGGCATGTCGGTTGACAAACAAATTCGAGGTATGTTTTCTTATATTATTCCTATAGAGCCGACATTCCATATGTCTTATGTCTATATGCTCGACTTCAAAAATTATCCCAACGAAGCTCATTAAAGTGCCGTTAAAAGAAATTTTCAAATGTTTGAAAGGCACTTCTTCTTATGACTTGTGTATCCAAAGTTCTTAAACGTTTACATTTTTCGGGATAACAAGTCCGGTGAAAATAATTTTTCAAATATGGTTTGTTATAATCAAACTAAACATATTGAGATTCTACGTTCGTTTTAAAAAGGGATTGCGTTTCTTAAACGTAAAATTGAGATGTGTTTAATTCCGTCTCAAAGTTAACTCGCGGACATTTGTTCATTTTACGAGTCTTTTACCTCATTTCGAGCTTGATTATGACATAATGTATATTGAATAAGGTCTATGTTTGCAATTTGCACGTTTTAAAACTTAGGGGCAAAAAATCGGATTTTTGGATCAAATCTCAGACTTTTGCAAAACAGACGGATCCAGTGACGGTTGGGGTGAGGCCGACCGGTCACCCTATCTTCGGCCGTGCGCCACACCCTGCCGTCGGCGTGAGCCATTTTTATGTTAAAATTGTCTCTGTTCTTTTTCTCAGCCATTTTGGCTCATTTGGCTCATTTTTTGTCCCCTTTGACATTTGCACACACATTTCACTCCAAATGAGTTTTATTGCATAAATTACATATTTTGGGGATTATGTAGCTCGATTATCATCATCATTGCTCATCTTTACCGAATAAATGGTAAGAATTCTACTCCATTTGCTCAATTGGGTTGAACCCTTGAGATTTTGACTTATTTGCAAAATTCTTGATGCTAGTGATGAGCTTAATATTTATGATGTATTGAATGATGTTTGAACTGAATTGGTGATAAATTGTTTTGGCTTAAACGAATCGCAAAGGCGTTATATACTTCGAGTTTTATTCGACGCACGCCAAGTGTTCGACAAAATGTTTCAATGAAAAATTCATCACCTACGTGATTCTCTCGATTTGAAAAGTCATATAAGTTTATAGAGATCATGTTTTATCAATCAAATGAGCTTTTGCAAGTCAATTGATCAACTTTTCCCTTTTATTTGGAATTTAAGCTTCAATTTTCAATAAGCTCGATAAATCGATAAATTTGCGCACTTTGATATGAATATATGATGTTTTTATCGTGCTAACATTCTTTTTGATGATTCCAAAGGGGGAGAAACAGGAAAAATGCTCATACGCTCAAAGAAGCGAAAATAAGCTTGCAAGAAAAGCTATAAGCTAGGGCTCTTGAAAGCCATAAGCTGTGAACAATGCTTAGTCCATTTGATGTATTGTGGACTTTTATGCTTGAGTAATGATGTTTTGTGACAGGGGGAGCTTATAAGCTCATGGAATTCAAGCTTAAGTTGTGAAAGCTAAGCTTTTAGCTTTTAGTTGTTGCTTGTATACTTGTTCTTTATATGCATGTTGATAGGGGGAGCTTGTGCAAAAATGATTTTGAAAAATCTTTGCTCCTATCCTTGTGTGCTTGTACTTATGATGTATCTTGTTTGAAATTGATTGTTGTTTTAAGACCGGAAAATTTGTTTTGTTATAAAATCGACCTTCTAAAATTGTTTTGGTTTGTAATCATCAAAAAGGGGGAGTTTGTTAGATAAATGTTTTTATCAAGATTTTGATGATTTTGTTTTAATAAGTTTTTATACCAAAACAATGTTTTTATATGTTGTCCAAATACTCCTAAATGATTTAAAATGTTTTTACTAATTTTTGGAGTATTTCTTAGAGTTTTTAATTTGATAAAAATTGGACAACACTTTTGATGGTTTTGTTTAAATTGGTTTTACACCAAAACTATGTTTATAAATGTTGTCTAAATACTCCCAAATAATTTAAAATGTTTTTACTAATTTTTGGAGTATTTCTTGAAGTTTATTTTTGAAAAAATCGGACAACATTTCAAAGGGGGTCGACCTGGCCGCCCAAAGTGGTCGACCGTGCACCAAGATTAGAAACTCGAAAGCAGAACTTACAAGTCTTGAAAAAGAGGGGGGGGACCCAGGTCGAGGTGAGGTCGGCCGGTCGTCACCCCCACCTCGGCCGGTCGCGCCCCTGCAACCCCTACCGGATCGCACTATTTTTTTCAAACGGTCGAAATCTTCAACAGGCAACCGTCGCCCTATGTTATTTTTTGACAAAAAATTCCAACCGTTTAATGCTGTGATGACAAAGATTTGCTTTTCAATTTTTGTACAATATTTCTACATCTTGTGATCTTCTTTTTGTAGACAAAAGTGAAGATAGAGGAACCTATGTTGGGAGCCTTTGTTGGTGAAGCTTCCTATAAATAGAGGATGAATTGAAGACACAAGACACAACAACACAAGCAAATACACAACAAGAAATCGCAAATTTCCAAGCTTTCATATTCAACACTCTTGTTGTATTTATAGCTTTAAGTATTTCACTTTCACATCTTGAGGTCTAGGCTTTATTTCTTGATTACACTTTGCACTCAAATTGTAATATTCATTATTGAGTTGTAATCTTGATCTTTGGTTATCATTCAAAAACAAGATATCCTTGTGAGTGTTCTTGAGGTAAGAACACACTTGGATGATCTAGGTGATAAAAGAAGAAGATTGTGGTGATCTTCTTATTGATGTGTTGAAGAATTTGGTATTCTTCAAGATTGAAGATTGTGGTGATCTTCAAAGGTGCCGTTGAAGGAAGATTGTGGTAATCTTCAAAGGGAGATTGTGGTAATCTCCAAAGGTGGTGTTGAAGAAGAGTGTGGTGCTCTTCAAGGTGTTGTAAGTTGAATTTGTATTAATTGTGGTAATTAATAAAATTCTTTTTCTTTGAAATCCATCCAGGATATCTTGGGGTGGTAGAGGATTAGGCCCCAGGTGGGTTGAACCTCTTTAAATCGACTCGTGTTGTTTACTTCCCGCACCTTTATTATTGTCTTGGCGTATTTGTTTCGAAAAAGAGGGCATAATCGAAAAGATGGAGATAATCTATTCACCCCCCCTCTAGATTATCGTAGCCGCTTGGACTTACATCACCTAGATCACCCAAGTGTATTCTTACCACAAGAATACTCACAAGGATGTCTTGTGTTGAATGATGGACAAAATTCAAGATTACAACTCTATGAAACCAATACAAAGATTGAGTGCAAGTGTAATCAAGAATCAAAAAGCCTAGACCTCAAAGATGTGCAAGTGAAAGTACTTAGGCTATTACAACAAGAATGTAAAAATGAAAGCTTGAACATTTGCAGATTTCTTGTTGTGTATTTTGCTTGTATGTATTGTATCTTGTGTCTTCAATTCATCCTCTATTTACAGGGAAGTCTTCACCAACATAGGCTCCCAACATAGACTCCTCTATCTTCACTTTTGTCTACAAAAAGAAGATCACAAGATGTAGAAATATTGTACAAAAATAAAAAGTAACTCTTTGGCCGATAAGAGTTTCAAGCGGCACATTTTCTTTGTCACAAAATTACATAGGGCGACCGATTGCACTCTATAAGATTTCGAACGTTTGAATGAAAATAGCGATCCGGTAGGGGTTGCGGGGGGTGCGACGTCGCGCCCTAGGGTGCGACAGGTCGGCCCCTCTGCCGGGCCGACCGGTCCCCTCTTCGATTTTCAAGTCCAGTAGCATTTTGTTTCAATACGTGCACTCTTCAGTGCGGCCGACTTTGGGCATGATCGGGTCGACCTCCAAATTGAAACGTTGTTCGATTTTTATCAAAAATAAACTTCAAGAAATACTCCAAAAAATTAGTAAAAACATTTTAAATCAATTGAGAGTATTTGGACAACATTTATAAACATAGTTTTGGTGTAAAGACCAATTTAAACAAAACCGTCAAAAGTGTTGTCCATTTATATTGAAAAATAAATTCTAAGAAATACTCCAAAAATTAGGAAAAACATTTTAAATCATTTAGGAGTATTTGGACAACATTTATTATCATTGTTTTGGTATAAAAACTCAATTAAACATAATTATCAAAATCTTGATAAAAACATTTATCTAACTGTCTTAACTATAGAGTTTGTATGAGACAAGCTACTGAAAAAAAGATGCATCGTGATAGTATTTATAATACCTATCAAATCATTTTAAACTTTATTTAACTAGATAATCTCATACATGCACATTAACTGAATCTCTCTTTTCTGGTATGGGATCGATTCTCATTCATATTTCCCTCCGCTAAAAGTCTGCCATGGGCCATTACTTGCTCTCATTGGCCCCATAGGTTACAATCAAAAGAATATCATCTTTGCTCAGGTTTTGTTTTTGGCTTCCACCCAAAAGGCCTCATACATGTGGCGATGACTGAGATGGTATCCGGGGGCTCCAACAAATGCCGATTTCACCATAGTCATTACTGGAGATTTTTAACCCCAGGGGTTGGCACAGTGGCGAGGGGTTACAATTGCAACCCCGAGGTCTCGGTTCGATTCGACTACCGCGGAGTTTTGGGGTTGGGTTTGCCCCTTCCCCAGAGATTAGGACCATCGCAGGAAGGACGGATGTCCCATAGCCGAAGCGTGTGGGGTCTGTGCCCCCGGTGGTGTGGGACTACTGGGTCGAAAAAAAACAAAAAAAAAATTACTGGAGATTTTAGTAAAACCTTTTGTAACTGCTCATGTTAGTGAGATGTTGACAAATATTTCTTGGAAAACGTGGTCTAATCTTATTTTTTCTGATATATTGTTTTAACTTATGCGTGATCTTCTCAACATTTTTTTTCTAGGAAGAAAATAATAAAAAAATTAAAACTAAATACTAAAGAATTAAAATATTTAATTTTGTGGTATTTGATATTTTTTATTTTATAATAAACTATTAAGGAATCGTCCAATTTTTAATAGTAATTCGATAATAGATGCAAAAACTGAGTATTGTATTTATCAATTAATAAAGAGAATTGACGCTCGCTATACTCCGTCACATAATTCGTATTGTCATGTCATCAATAATTGAAAGGTACATATGTATGTCAATTAAGTTTCAGTAGGTCTCTTGTGAGACGGTCGCACCGTGAGACAACATGTAACGATAATACTTTTAGTGTAAAAAGTGATACTAAAACATCATTTTTTGCACTAAAAGTATTACCGTCGCACGGTGCGACAATCTCCCACAAATTTCTGCGATTATGTTTTATATAGATTGACTTGAGCAAAAATAATAAATTCATTGACCTTAAGAAAATGATTATACTCCATTTGTTATCAACCAGAATTATCTCAAATGTTTCTGTGAATAATAATAGTATAATACCGATAATGTGTATTCTTTTTTTTCTGTGAAAAAGAAGTGTGGAAGACTCTAGATGTTAGTGAATTGAAGGTCTTCAAAATAAAACAACTCTTGTTTCTTAATTTGATTTTGGACAACCCGATACGAAAAACGGGGCAGATCAAAAAAGGTAACCCGTACTCAGATTCAAAATTCAAATTTCGAATTTCAAAACTATAGCCGTTAGCCCGCCATTTATAAACCCCCAATTCTTCCCCCATCTCCATTTTCACTAAAAGACACTCTCTCCGTGTCTCTCTCTAGTTAATTCTTCTCCATCGAATTCTCCTCTGTCAAACCCTAGTTCGCCATGGCCGGAGCGAAAAAGGCCCCCTTAACCACCAGCAACAATGCCAACATCCCACCATCTGAAACCGTAACTGCTGCGGCGGCAAAAAACCATCGAACAAACCTACCAGAAAAAAACCCAGCTCGAACACATCCTCCTCCGACCCGACACCTACATTGGATCTATTGAGAAGCACACTCAAACCCTATGGGTCTACGAGAACGAGCAGATGGTTCAAAAATCAATCACCTTCGTCCCGGGCCTCTACAAAATCTTTGACGAGATCCTCGTCAATGCTGCCGATAACAAACAGAGGGATCCCAAAATGGACTCTGTGAAGGTGACGATTGACGTTGAATCAAGCTGCATTAGTGTGTACAACAATGGGGATGGGGTCCCTGTTGAGATCCATCAGGAGGAAGGGGTTTATGTGCCCGAATTGATTTTTGGGCATTTGTTGACTAGTAGTAATTATGACGATAATGAGAAGAAGACGACAGGTGGGAGGAATGGGTATGGGGCGAAGCTCACAAATATATTCTCAACTGAGTTTGTGATAGAGACTGCGGATGGGAAGAGGCAAAGGAAGTACAAGCAGGTAAAAATGTACTCGTAGGTTTTAACGCGTTTGTGTTTTGATTGTGTTGTTTAGGGCTGTTGATCGTGTTATTTGTTTGTTGTGTTTGGATATTTGCATTTCGCGATTTTTGTTAGTTTTTGATGTGATAATTTTAGATTTATAGGTTTCCTTTTTAAGTACAAGTAATCGTTTATGAATTCTTGATTTTTGGGGGATGATGTACCTTTTTTTTTCTGGTAATATTCTTCAACTGTGGTTTTTATGTAGGCTTTGACTATAGGGTGGTTGTGGGTTTTTAATTGAAGTGTTGATGTTAGGAATTTTTTTAGGAATTCGTGATATTGGAGGATGGTGTTTTACATATTTGATATTGGGATTCTTTAGATTATTATACAGGAAAGTTCCGCTCCTATATGTTTTGATTTAGGGTTTAGCTTGAGATGCTGAAGGTTTTTCTATATTTTAGATGACAATTCAGGATTGTTTTTGTATGTTCAGGATCCTGAATGGTAGATTTCTTTGTTTTGAGTTTTCTTTGGTGGATAGGATGTCCCCTTATTCTGGATAAGAATAAAGTCTGGTTTTGACATGACCCAAGTTTGTGAACTTTTGACTTGTTGTATCCTGTTTTTTGGTTTCTACTTAAAAGTTCCATAACCTTAAAAATTGTGATATCTTATATGTTACAGATAAGTTGGCTAAGGTGGAATCAAAATTTTGATTGCATCTAGTATTGGTGGTCTTATATATGTTATACTGTAGCAAGGAAGCCTATGCTATATACTTTATAAACTTGTGGTTATGTGAATTGTCAAGGGACATTTTTCTGTTCCTTAGTTGATCCACTTGGATCAGACATGATGTTAGTAAATCATTTTTCCAACTAATTCTAGACAGTCTGTAATGCACATTTGTGATGTTTGCAAATGCTGTGATTTGGATTGGTAATATTCTAACATGTCCTGGTATTGTGAAGGTTTTCTCTAATAACATGGGAACAAAAACGGAGCCTATTATATCAAAATGCAAAGCGGGTGAGAATTGGACTAGGATTACATTCAAGCCAGATTTGGTAAAATTTAGCATGAGTTATTTGGAGGAGGATGTTGTTGCCCTGATGAAGAAGCGTGTAATTGATGTTGCGGGTTGCCTTGGAAAGACAGTGAAGGTGGAATTGAATGGACAGCTATTTCACTTCAAATCATTTTCCAATTATTGTGACCTATATATGAAATCTACATCAGTTTCCACCTTAGATCCACTCCCAAGGTTTTTACCTTTTTCTGGCATGTGATGTTTTGTCCCACTTCATTTGATAAACAAAGTTTACAAGGATACTGATGTTTCATCAATTTGGCAGATTTGAAGAGGAAGTACATGATAGGTGGCAGGTTTGTATAAGTCGAAGTGAAGGACAATTTCAACAGGTATGGAGTATTAGATGATTTTTTTGGTTGTTTTTTCCGTTTCTTTTTCGTTTTTTCTCTTTTTCATTTTCCCGCTCTGTAGGTTAAGTTAATTACTCAAAGTATGTCACTTAAAAAGCAAAAAGAAAAAAAAAAAGACGACATGAAGAAACTATAAATGACTAATGAACCAGTTGGCTTGACCAGGTCAGCTTCGTAAATGGGATTGCAACAGTCAAGGGTGGGACTCATGTTGATTATGTTACTAATAAGATAACAAGCCATCTTGTTAGTGTCATAAAGAATAAGAACAAGAAGAACAAGAAATTCGACCTCAAACCTCATACTGTGAAGAACCATTTGTGGGTATTTGTTAATGCCCTCATCGACAACCCTGCTTTTGATTCTCAAACCAAGGAGACTTTAACACTTCGTGCAGCAAGTTTTGGCTCTTCGTGGGACTTTTCATCGAAGTTCTTAGACAAAGGTTTGTGGTGCCAATTGACATGGCCATTATTTGTAAAAAAGGCAGATTTCACTATATTCTTCTTAAGTGAAAGATTTAACTCCATCAGTTTCCTTGCAGTGGCCAAGTCAGATATAATGAAAAACATTGAGGAATGGGCAGAATTCAAACAAAAGAAAGATCTTAAGAAAACCGATGGATCCAAAGACAGGAGGATCTATGGACTAGCCAAGCTAGCTGATGCTAATGAGGCTGGAGGGAAGAATTCCGAGAAATGTACCTTGATTTTGACTGAAGGAGATTCAGCCAAGGCACTTGCAGTAAGTTTTTAAGCTTATGATGTCACCGAGGAAAAAGATTTTATGTTTGGAAAGCATTTGACGTGTTGATTCTTTTTCAGATTGCTGGACTTTCAGTTGTTGGGCGAGACCACTATGGTGTGTTCCCACTGAGAGGAAAGTTGCTAAATGTGAGGGAAGCAAGTCATAATCAGCTAATGCAGAACGTTGAAATCCAGCATATCAAGCAGATTCTCGGACTCCAGCATGGTAAACAGTATGACAGTGTCAAGCCACTGAGATATGGGCACTTGATGATAATGACTGATCAGGTCAGTTACTGCTCCATATTTTATTTTCTTTCTTCCATTGCCATGGAGCTGAAAACTGATAAACTATAGACTCTGGTCTTTGGCTTTTTAAACTGAAAACGAACTTTGTCTATGTGCAGGATCATGATGGTTCCCATATTAAGGGTCTATTAATTAATTTCATCCATTCATTCTGGCCATCACTGCTCAAAGTTCCTACTTTTCTATTGGAGTTCATAACTCCAATTGTAAAGGTACGAAACAGCCCACATTCTTTGATTACAGCTTATGATCCTATTTGCTCTGAAATTTTTATCTCTTTTAATGTAGGCTACTCATAAAGATGGGAGAAGAAAAGAGTCCTTCTATACAATGCCTCAGTATGAAACATGGAAACAAAACCAGGGTACAGATGTAAAAAATTGGACTATTAAGTACTACAAGGTTTGTCTGCTCAAGAAATGCACTGAATTGTTTTATGAAATTTGATGTTGTTTTCTGTTCTGAGTTTTACATTGGAATCAGTTAGATCACCATCATTTACTTGTACATTCCTGTTGTCTTTCTCCTATCATCATAGGGGTTGGGAACGAGCACAGATCAGGAAGCCAAGGAGTACTTTGAAGCTCTTGGCAGACACAAGAAGGATTTTGTTTGGGTAGATGAGCAAGATGGGGATGCAATAGAACTTGCTTTCAGTAAGAAGAAGATCGAAGCGAGGAAGAATTGGCTCCGACAATTTGAGGTTGGAAGCTGGATGAGCAGTATTTAGTTTCCATTAGCAGATTTTGATCGCTATTACTATCAATATTCTCATAAAGCTGTTGTTTTACTGTTTGGCAGCCTGGCACTTACCTTTGTGATCTAGAAGAGCACATCAAGTACCGCGACTTTGTCCATAAGGAACTTATACTGTTTTCTATAGCAGATCTTCAGAGATCAATTCCATCAATGGTTGATGGATTAAAACCTGGTCAAAGAAAGATACTTTTCTGTTCTTTTAAGAGAAACTTTATCAAGGAAGCAAAAGTTGCTCAATTTTCTGGTTATGTATCCGAACATTCAGCTTACCATCATGGAGAGCAGAGTCTTGCTAGTACCATAATTGGCATGGCTCAAGATTATGTGGGGAGCAACAATATAAATCTTCTTTTACCAAATGGTCAATTTGGTACCCGAGGCCAGGTGACAAAATAATAGGATTGTGTATCTTAGCTCTTATTTTATTTTATTTTTCTGAAGTCTTATCACTTGGTAGTTGGAACACATCATGTGACGTATGGACTTCTCTCAGGGTGGCAAAGATCATGCCAGTGCTAGGTACATTTACACGCAGCTGTCTTCGATTACCCGGTTTTTGTTTCCAAAGGCAGATGACTTTCTCCTGAACTATTTGAATGAAGATGGGCAATCGATAGAACCTACTTGGTGAGTTTTTTTTTCCCCCTCCCTCTTTTGAGTTATGAATTACTGTGAAGTATCTATAGATGGTTTGTAGCTGATGCCATGTGTGTTATAAAATAGGTATGTACCAACCATACCAATGGTTCTAGTAAATGGAAGTGAAGGAATAGGCACAGGATGGAGTACCTTCATACCTAATTATAACCCTCTGGATATTATCGCCAATGTGAGGCATTTGTTGAATGATGAACCAATGGAACCTATGCATCCATGGTACAAGGGATTCATAGGTTTAATTGAGAAAACTGCAACAAAGGAAGCTGGGAATAGCTACACAGTCAGTGGAATCATAGAAGAAGTGGATGAAACATCACTAAGGATAACGGAGCTTCCAATCCGAAAGTGGACTCAAGATTATAAGGAGTTTTTGGAGTCCGTTTCTGCTGAGAATGATAAGAGCAAGGATCCGTTCATTGAGGTACTCTACTGTTCATTTTTGAATTAATGTGCGAGGCTGGCTTATGTGTATCTTAGTGAATCTTCTATTTTTCAGGGCTGCCGTGATAACAGTGGTGGAGAAATTGTGCATTTCTCAGTTTATATGTCACCTAACAATCTTTCGGAAGCCAAGCAGGAGGGCTTGATGAAGAAATTTAAGTTAACTACTTCCATAAGCACAAGTAACATGCACTTATTTGATTCAAAAGGTGTAATCAAGAAATATGACACCCCTGAACAGAGTATGTGACAGCAACATCAAAAGAATTCAGTTTATTTCTTTACCATGGTACATGCGCTAATTTTGATATTCTCCTTTGCAGTTATTGAGGAATTTTTTCATATAAGGCTCGAATTCTATGACAAAAGAAAGGCAAGTTTTTTAATATGTTGGATTCTGATTTTAAGACATTATTATATACATATACATTTATATATATATATATATATATATATATATATATCTTTGGTATGAATGAGCTTTCGGCTTTCCGCAACACTTCACTAATGAATAAAATTTTATTGCAGAAAGCTTTGTTGGCCAACCTTGAGAACGATATGTTAAAATGTGATAACAAGTATAGATTTATTCGGGGTGTTGTTGATGGTAGCATCATTGTGAGCAACAGAAAAAGGGCTGATTTGTTCCTTGAGTTGAAGGAAAAAGGTTTTACACCTTTCCCAAAAAAGAAAACTGCTGCTGAAATTGCTATTGCTGGCTCAACTGACGATGCAGACGAAAGTGAAGAGAACAACGACGTGGCAATTGGCAAAGGAGTTTCTGCCAGCGATTATGACTACTTGCTGTCTTTGGCAATTGGTACCTTAACTGCTGAAAAGATGAAAGAGTTGCGTGATGAGAGAGACAAGCTCATGCAAGAAGTAGAAGAATTGAAAAGAGCAACAGTGAAGTCCTTGTGGATGCATGATCTTGATGCTCTGGAGAGCAAATTTATTGAAGTGAGATCTGAGTGACATTCATTTAGTAATATTCTCGTGTGACTCAGTTACTTGTTTGACTTATATGAGAACAATTTTTGCAGGAGCTCAATAAAAGTGAGAAAAAATGGGCGGAGAATAGACAAAGGATTCTTGGCGAGGCGAAGGGAACTAGACCAGTACAAACAAAACCACGCAAGAATACTAAGAAGGCTAGCAACAAAGAATCTGTTGTAGAACAAATGGAAGTTTCAGATAATACTGTAACTGAAACAGGTTAGTTAGCATCAGTAGCATGTTTGATGTCTTTTGACAGCGATTAGTATCTGGATTTAATGGGCATTTTCCCACTCTTTCAGATAAAGTTGGTGAAGTCAAGAAGCCAAGAGGCAGGGCAGCTGCTAAAAAGAAGGCTCCTGTGGAAAAGGTTTGAAATGCTAGATTATATCTGTAGATGTTATCCGTGATATTGAAAAACGACAATGAAAAAAGATTAGGTTCCCTAACTCATTCTATTGTCAATATCTCGTGTCAGGTTGCACCAGCTGCTGCTGCTGATGAAGACGATGACGATGGGGTAGCTGATCTAAGACATCGACTTGCAGCTTACAATTTTGACTCTTCTCCTGATCGCTCAGAAGGTAAACTGATTTGTGGAAATTGAGAAACTCGTATTTTGTATCTTATATAGTAAAATTTTAGTTGCATATCTCATGAATTGTGGATCGTATTAAACTTTAGCATGCGTTGCACACACTTGCACTAACTCATATATGAGACGATGAGTTTTGACAAGACATATAACGCGATTCATGTTCTTACAGATATGGAAACAGAGCAGCCGCAGATGACAACGAAGAAAAAAGAACCAAACAGAAGAACTGCTGCACAGAAGAAGCCATTGTCAACTGTTTCAGAGACTATTGATGATGATGACGACGATATTGAGATCATCAGTGATGATGACTTTGAGCTGGAAGAGAAGAAAAAGAAAGGTGGCAGAAAACCAGCAAATGCAAAAGCAACCAAACCTCCTCTTGCCGGGACAAAGAAAAGAGGACAACAAGCTAACAAGCAGCAAACTCAGAAACTGATCACAGAAGTTCTCAAGCCTGCAGAAAATTCTCCAGAGAAGAAAGTGAGGAAAATGAGGGCGTCGCCGTTTAACAAGAAAAGCAGTTCTATTTTGGGAAGGACAATTAGTGTCAATGAGGAAGATGAGGAAACTTCAGCAGAACGAGAAAACTCAGTTTCTACTTTGGGTAGTGTGACGGAGGATGTCAGCCAAGCTGTGGCGCCGAAAGCTAGACCTCAGAGGGGTACTCGGGGCAATGCAAGATATGTTATAAGTGATGATTCTGAGAGTGATGATCCTGTTGAGGATATTGATAGCGATCCTACTGAAGATGAAGACTCTGACTTTGATGATGAGGACTAGTTTCGTTTTAGTTTATCTGAGGATGTGTGTGAAGTGGAAAGTGAAAAGTCATTTTGTCGATGGCTTGAACAGAAACTTTTACTACTAGGTGTTTGAATGTAGGAGTTGATGAATTTTAATGCAGAATGGGAAGTTTTAATGCTCTCTATTAGGGCTCAGTTTTATCTTTGATTCCGAGTTCATTATTTCTCAATCAAATTGATAGTTCAATCTGAGTCCTTTGTGTGTCAATAAATAGTAGCAGAAATCTGGCTTATATGCTTCTCAGGAAAAATAAATTAAAATGTTATGCACGTTGATTTTATGTCAAAGATACAACAGTGAGGGATCTTGTAACAGTAAAACCTATATTTAAGACAACAAATATTGGTTGAGCAAATTGGACAGATGCCCCATTCTTTCTTACCTACTTTATGCCAAGGTAATAATAATACTCTTATCTCTTCCTCCATTTCTTTCCTCTCTTCAACTTCACCAAAAATAATAATACATATTCAGTCGAGGTTTCATTTCCAAGAATGAATCAATCTATGGTCGGATAAGAAACAATTTAAGTAGTTACATAACACCCCCACCCACTGTTTGTCAAATCATATTACTAGCTATATAGTTCCATTAATTCACTGCTGCATAATTTTGATGAATGATAATTTCAGGATGAATGAACAACTTCACAAGGATCATTGCCCTATACCGGTACCTCATTAATCATCTGGGTGATCAATCAATATCAATATAATAAGATGGTAAAATGTGTGTTTTATCATCATACATATGCAGATACGGAGGTCATCATACCATTGATGTTACAAGGCTCAGAATTAATTGTGGGCGGAGAAACTGAGTCAGCGCAGCAGCTATTCGAGTTCAGTTTCATCTCAAATTCACCGCATTTTGATTTTGGCTTGTGGAAGGGAAAAAAAAAAGATAAAAGGTTATTGGTTCTGTTTCTTTCTATTTATTTATTTATTTATCTTGGAAGTAAACTCTTGTATTAAAAAGGTTTGTTAAACTTGAATATACTTTCTTTTGGTGGGTAGTGTGTAAAAGTAGGTGAATTTGGTTTTGGTATTTGGGAACAAGGATGAGATTGCAACGCCAGTATAGTTTTATTGCTACCTGAAAAAAGTAGAGCTACTTGGAGGGAACTAGACTTCCTGGATTGGAGATCTTGGTACAATTTTAGGTGCTGAGATGGGTAAATTAAGGGATCAAAATTTGTTATAATTTGCTTTATTGAAGAACAGTAAGTGAGAGAGGGGTGGGGGGTTTGTCTCAGTCTCCGTGTGTGTTTACGAGCGTTTACCTATGATTACCTTTATGTATGTTTCGATTGTATTAACAATTTTTTTTCCTGGCATTTATGTTATCCTGAATGCTGGTATGACGACCTCCGTATCTGCATATGTACTAACAATTCAACAGTACGAATGAGAAAGGAATTCCAGCCACTCGGTTTCAAGGGCAAAAATCAGGCCAACGGGAATCTGAACTCTCATATTTTCTGATCAGATTCAACGGTTCGAACGAAAGGATTCAGATTAAGAATTCCAACCACTGGGAATCAAACACAAAAAACAGGCCATCGGGATCAGATATCCCACCTAAACACAGAGCAACTAAGCTGATACAATGGCAGAAATTGACTAAAATGTTGAACGTCGCTTGTTGGAGAACCACTAGGGCAACCGGCCTTTCACAGTTTACCTGAATGGATATGTCTGGAATTAGCAGCATCACTAGATTGGGTTCTCCTATCAGGTACGCTACCAAGTGGACCTTCAAAATCACCTCTTGTTTGTTAAAAAAATTATGTTATTAATTTTTGTTATTCTTATTTTGATGAATGCCTAATAGGACCAAAAGGTATTGCACTCTGTAATATCATTGCAATTTTTGGTTTATGTAAAATATAGTGCTAAAGTAAACGTAATGTTATGCTCCATATGACAAAGGATAAACAGTATCAGTGCGATTTTTGGATGCATTTGTGTTTATAATTCATAGTAATCACCATTTAAGGTTGAAGACTGCATGCTTTTTAATAATCAAGAATTACTTCATGAAAAATGTGCCAACTAAATTACTTGGAATATTTTGAGTACAATGCCCATTAGAAAAAAACTAAATTACTTTGAAAGTACAATGTCAATTAGAAAACTAATGTTTTAACATTTCATAATCAGTTTTTTGCCGTCAACTACGCGATGATCCTTTTGTAAGGCTTTTAAACTTCCGCAATAAAGTGTTGTTGCTTGGGACGTGCCCAACGTAGCGAAAGATCGAGGTGGAAGCTTGGAAGATGTTTTATGTGTCTAGGCTAGAAGATTATGCTTCCCAACTTTACATAATGGGAGATCAGTCATCAGTTATGTGAATCGTCAGTTACTTCATTAGCAATCCTACAGAACTGACCTTTGCATGGGATGCAGTAAAGTATAGAAGCAAAGGTGATAAAGGTAAAAGATTAGCATTTGCAATCGTATACTCTCAGCATTTGCAAATCAATACTGGATCAAAATCCAGTATGTATTACTTGAGAATAATTTTCTAAGTTTTCATCATCCATATCTGCCACTTTTGACAGAGGATCCGGACAGACCCGACCTTGCCAATATAAGAACATCAAAGGATTTTGACCCTATTTTGCAGAAGTTTGATGAATCAGTTATCAATGAAAATGCCATCAATGCCATCCAATCTCTATTTGGATTCAACAAGATATAATTAAAAGCCTAACGATTCGTATGCACAGGAGATTCGAACAGAAATAACGTGTCAGTGGCCACTGCTGGAAATATATGAAAGAGGTCCTGACTACTGGATTTTGTGTATAGGACTACCTCAGGGTGAGTATTCATCAATACTCTATTTTTTTTTCTTTTTATTTGAAATTTGCTTGCTTGTTTTGTCGTTCCCTGGTTGAGTCAACCTCATGAATTATGGTAACAGAAAAGATATCGAAAGGATTAAACTTATGCCACAATTTCCTTCGACCTCATATTTTGCAGTGTAGCTTACTAAATCCTTTATACCGGAAGATCAAGAATCTCTTTGTATGTTACATTTATACCTCTTTCTATACAATATACCTTAGTGTATATTCATAGCTCGATACATATATCCTAAAACCTATCCTGATAAACATGGATTTCTGCATGTTAGGATTTCTAGGTACTTGAGTCAAGAACCTTTTCTTTGTAACATTGGGAGATGATTCTTATTCAGTAATGAAAATTATTAGTAATGAGTACTGTCAAAGTGAATACAATTCGACTTTTCTCATGAAAAGAAATTATTATCTTAGGCTTTTTTATGCGGGTGAAGACGAATTGGAAGTCCTTTCTCTGGTGTGGGAATGGGGTCACATTTGATTTTCTCACCTGGAATCAGTAAATTCCATCTAAACTTTCGGATAATATTGTGTAGAAATGTGAGAATCTCCAACCGAGCAAACTCTTTACCCAGGCACATTCGAGGTCCTCCTCCGAATGGAACAAAAGAATATGGAATAGGACCAGCACCATCGAATCTTGATGGATCAAACTTCGTGTCGTCCGGAAATAAGCTAGAATCTGTATGTGTCACTAGCGCATTCCAGTAGAACTGTCACAAGAGACATAAAATCATCGGTGAGTCTCAATAGGAATGTCACCAATCTGATCAGAAAAACTTCGGCAGGTGTTGAAGTATGTGGTGTAAATGTAAATAATATAAAGGGATAATCAAAATACCCCTGAGGTTTGGGCTAATTACAAAAAATCCAGATGTTTCTGAAAATTGCTAAAAGACCCTCGGGTTTGATCATGTCTTGAATTAAAGGGGGTAACTATAATATTTTTATAAATGTCAGAGGGGTTTTTGAAACTTTTTTTGTTGCTTATGAAAGGGAAAAATGTAAGACGGAATCAAACTTCAAGGGTTTTTGTTTTGTATTAGCCCGAACCTCAATTTTTTTTTTTTTTTTGTAATTATCCCCTAATATAAAATATGAAGAACTAACTACCTTCCATCCCTTGGGTATGTCATAACCTCCATATTTTATATCCACCAAAGCTTCTCTAAAAGCACCTGTTATAGGTGGCCATAGTCTCATAGTTTCAGACACTACATTCCATGAGTACCTCATCTTCTGTATATCTTCCCATTGAAGAAATTCTCCAGCTTCTTTTGATGATGCAATTTCATTTTGCTCTGCTTTTGCAAATTTAATTAGTCAACAGTCTATAGTCAAGTCTATAAAGAATCATTAAACATCATCAACGAATCACGTCAGTTACAGCTTTCTCACCTTCTATTTAGAAAAAAAGCCTATTCCTGTCATTCAAAAACATATGTTACAAACTACATCAATTTTATTAAGGGCTGCTTGAATCTGTTTATAAGGATTATTTAAATTTTCTTTCAGAATTTATAAGATAGGAAAAGCCTGATCAGAAATGTTCTTTCCTTTGCCACATGCCTTATAAGTTCATATTTAAAAAAGTCACTCAATAGCATTCGATTTTTCATAATTGGCTGTGCGTGTAATACAGATAAGAGCAGATGTATTGCAGTTCACTGAGAAAATCTTAATGCAATAGTATGAAGAGGAGGAGGACAACAAACCTCTCAACACTGCCTCATAGACCTGAGGATGTTCTGCCAGAGTTTTTATCAGCATTGTTATTGCACAACTAGAAGTGTCATGTCCAGCAAAGAGTAGCAGTAGTATATTATTTACAATAACTGATTCAGACATAAATTTCCCATTTTCATCAGGAGAAACAAGCAAATGCGACAAAAGGTCTTGTGAAGGTAAAGCAATCTTTTCTTCCAAGTCCTTTCTCCTCTGTCTGACTATTCTCCCAAGTTCCTTTTTAATATCAGCCGTGGCCCTCTTTGCTTTGTAGAATTTTGTTCCCGGAAAATCGAAGGGGATAGAGATTATTCCCCCCAGGAAAACATTGAAAAGTGCGGCGAGCATTTTAATCTGCATTGGATCTTCAATGCTCATAAACAATCGGCAAGCCAGCTCGAACGTGTACAATTTGATTGCTGGAAAGACCTTCAGCTCATGTTTACCTTGCCAGTGAGTGCTTATATGTTGCTGAGATACAATATCCATAGTTTTGATGTAGAGTTTGGTGAAGGCATCAGGACTGACAAAATAAGAAACCATTTTCCTCATTTGCATGCCTTGGATACCTTCAGTTGTGGCTAGGCATGTCCCCAGTAGTTTCCTCACTGAAGCAGGCCACCAAACAGTGACCAGCTTATTTTCATTGCTGAACAACAGCTTATTCCCCGTGGGCCCGCACAGCACAACTATAGACTCTCCCAAAAGTGAAGTCTTGAAGATCTGAGTATTGTATTTTTTCATTCTGTCTCCGATGAATTTTTCCGGCGACCCGTGGTTACGTGTACGGATGAATTCAATTGTCTCGCCGAGGATCGGCCATCCGTAGCTGCCCGGAGGAAGATTCAAGTCTTTGAGTTGTGGTTTAGCTTTGGTTTTGAACAAGATGCTAGCGAGAATTACTAGTATGAGGGCTATGAAGAAAGCTGTGATGATTATTAAATCAGTCGCCATTTGGATTTAACTGATTTCAACCTGAACAACACTAACTAGCTTTTGATGCCAGAGAAATGAATAAAACCTTGTTTGGCATCAGGCTCCTCCATTTCAGCTACTTTATCAGCATCAATAAGCTGACCATTTTTTTTTGGCTTGTTTCTCTTTTGTCCGAAGTCCGTCCATAAGTTGACTAAGATTTGGGCAGCCTGTCAGATAGCTACTCTCAGGCCTCAGCCAATAATATTGGATAGCTTCTAAGCTACACCATAGAGATAACCACGTGTTGATGTAATTTATGATTCAGGTACATAATAGACTAATAATACAAATATGTAACATAAATATATTGCTAGGGACTAACAATAATATCAGTTAGTGTCAAAAGTCAATTGGGTACTACAGTAGACGCTTGATTTATTTATCAATAAATCTATAAGGACAGAATCTGTCCAAGAAAAAAAAGGATTTGGATACCAATAAGGTTATTTGTTTGTTTAATTAAAAAATATTAATATTATTTAATTTAATTTAGTTTATTATAAATGTTGTTAAAGATACATAACGAAGATATCATGGAAAGAATGAAAAATGAGATCGCCCTAGAAATATATATATATATATATATATATATGATTTAGATCAGGTGAGTCCACATATCTTAAGTGAGTGCATGAGACCAAATTTGAGTCATTGATTTAATTTTTAAACGGTTAAGATTAATCAGGTTTTACCATTATTTAATATGTAACTTAATTTAAAAAAGGGCTTATTGGTAATTTTAATTTAAATCAATTTTTGGGAGGGAAATTATTTTTGGTAGTGGGCTAAATTATAGGACCGGTTATGGACGTGTGTAAATTCAAGATATTGCATATCTTTACATTATTTGGTAAATGAAGAGTCATTTCCTCCATTTCTACCGTCTTCAACACTCACTCTCTGCAAACAACTTCAACCGTCTTCCACCATCTTTCGCTGCAAACAAGTATACCGTCCTCCACCATCCTTCTTCTGCAAATCGTGAAACAACCTCCATTAAAGTGAGAAATCAAAATCCCAAGTTCTAACCATATTCAACTTAACCCTTCGCGGAAAACCCCAACCCTTCGGTCGAAAATCCCCAAATCTTCGGTCGAGAATCAAACTCCCGCGTGAGGGCGATAATCAGACGTTGTTTTTCACAGAAGTTTCGTCTTGGAACCATTAGTTCGCTGAAGAACACACCAAAGTGTGTGAATTTTTTCCAGCCTAAAGTGAGTGTAGGTAGGGCTACTTTTTTTGTCTTTTTATTTTCGTATTTTTTTATTTTTATTGCATTTTCCGAGCCGACAACAATATGAATTTTCCGAGCCAGCAACAATGTGAATTTTTTCCTGAGCAAACTTGAGTGTAGGTAGGGCTACTTTTTTTGTTTTTTTTTTTTTTTTTTATTGCATTTTCGGTAAAACAACACTATGAACAGAACAAGATGCTATGAGGAAACAATATCGCTTATTATTTATGATAAATGTGCTTTCAATTGCCTATAAATGTGCTTATACGTACCAAAAGTATAAAGGGAAATGGTGGAAATTAGTATTTTCCTAGTTTGTCATAACTATGGGGAGATAGTTTTTAATCAGCCCAAAATTGCCTATTGTTTGTCAATAACCATGGCCACATCCTTTGTTTTGCACAAGTGTTGGTTGTATGCTTTAATGAGGAAACAATATTGCTTATGTATGTTTTACAGTATGCTTATATATATATATATATCCAAGTATGTACGAAATGGTTAGAACTTTGTTGTATTTTTGGTTTAAATTGTCTTTATTATCTGGAAAAATGAAGTCTAGTATAGTTGGCTCTTATAGGATTTTTAAATACATTTTTGTTGCTGATAACTATGCATTTCCTACCTTTTTTTCCAAGTCTGGTAGTTTTGCATGTTGATGCTTTGTACTGCTTATTTGTGTTTAGAATTATGCTTACTCACATTCTATATCATGCTTACTTATCTTATATACTATGCTTAAGTCTGCTAGAGTTGGCTCTTATGGGATTTTTAAATACATTTTTGTTGCTGATAACTCTGCATTCCCCACATTTTTTTCCAAGTCTGGTAGGTTTGCATGTTGATGATGTGTACTGCTTATTGGTGTTGACAATTATGCTTGCTCACATTCTATATCATGCTTACTTATCTCATGTAGTATGCTTTAAGTTTATTTCCTGTTAATATGAGAGCTAAATGACTATTTGCCACCTTATTTTTATTAGTGTTTCCTCTGGAAATGGCTAAGGAGAGCAAGAAGAGTAAGGGAACATCAGATAACGTGAGCAAGAAGAGAAAGGCGGCAGATATTGATGTTGCTGCAGAGCCGAGTAAGAAAAAGGGGGGAAGGACAAAGGTAAAAAAGTGCTAGACGGTAGCCAGAGTGATGAAGAATCCAAATATCCTAGACTGTATACGAGATCAACGCTGAGGAGGTTCGCCAAAGTTATTAAGAAATTGAACCCTACACAGACGGCTGCGGTTAACGAGATTGGGTTCGGTGGCCTGTTGCACATGAAGATCGTTGAAATACCGGCACAGTTAACTTACTGGCTGGTTAAAAATTTCAATCCAATAAGCTGTGAACTGGTGATATCGAAGGGGAAAAAAATTCACATAGACGCCACGGATGTGGAACGGGTTCTGGGAAATCCCAAATGGTAGTGTGAATATTGAACAGAAGAACAAAGCGGGGGGATGTGGACTTTATAAAGAATGGCTAGAGATTTTTAACAAGCCTAACAATCACATCACGACAAAACACGTAGCCACGGAGATGTTAAAATTTGAGGAAGGAGGTGACTGGTTTAAGAGGCACTTTGTTGCCCTGGTGGACTGCTTGATTATCGGGAAAATAACCCTATTAGTTATGTTAACCCCCTCATGATGGACAACCTGGAGAATGTTCAGAATATTCGCAACCTTGGGTGCGAGTACACAATTAATACGCTGGTGACAAACCGTGCACGTTGGGGAGAAGGGAAGAAAATTATGTTCAATGGGCCCCTTTTGTTTTTATCGGTAAGTGGTAAGTTATTATTGTTTTATATTTTTTGTATCACTACCTTGCATACTTTTCTAATTTTGGTTGTTTGTGTATTTTTTTTTATTTGGATAGAGTTGTTTTCTATACTAGGGGCGTGACTAGAACTCTCCCCAGTATTAGAGGTTGGACTTCTGAGATCATCCGGAAAAGGGTACGCAAGGAGATGAAAGAAGGTGGGTTTGGGCATGGTGGCGGAACTACTCCATACAGCGGTTTTGAACGAAGGGTCGGGTGCAGTTGACATTGGGCTGGTAGGAAGTCAGTCAGCTAAGGCTGGCGCGTCGTCCAGGATCAACAGTCACGAGGTATAATTTTTAATTCTGTTTGGTTGGATGAATCCATTTTGATTTAATGCTTGTGATAGATGAAAAATATTCTTATATATGTAGTTAATATTGCTTATATTAGAAAATGATGGAGTATTTGATTGTTGTAATCCTTGCATACATTTCTAGTTAATAATGCTTATTATATTTGCCAAATGTGCTTATATATGTTGCTCAAATGCTTACAAATGTGTATATTATTGTAATTTTTGGATTCTCTCAAATATGCTGAAATATTGTTTATGGCATATGACAATTCATCTTATATGTGGTGCTAATATTGCTCACAGAATGATGTTTTTTTGTATATTATGTCTAATATTTTTGGTTTGCTTATGAGTTTTGTCAAATCTGCTTATATGTGTTGCAAATAATGCTTACAAAATGATGAAGTATTTAATTATTTGTATTTTTTGTATTTTTTTGTCTAATGTTTTGGTTTGCTTATGATATCTTCCAATTATGCTTATTTGTGCTGCTACTAATGCTTACAGAATAATAAAATATTAATTACTTGTATTCTTGTATTCTTGTCTTATGTTTTTGGACTGCTTATGGTTTTGCAAATTATGCTTATACATGTTGCTAATAATGTTACAAATAATGATGAAGTGTAAATTATGCTTTGGAGTGCTATAAATATTTTCACTTATAACTGACATTTTTGGTCTGATGACTTTTGGAAAGGAGTATAAATCGAGAGTGCTGCAGAAGTTGTCAGGCCTTGCTACATATGTGGTCGACATAATCGCGTTGTTTCAGAATGCTCCAAAAGAGATGACAAGCGACACAGACTTTTGCAAATTACAAGATTCGGCGAGGATGCTTATAAGCTCAGCTAGTAAGCATACATTGGACGCGGGCGGACCCCATGCTGACGATATGAGCGAGACGCAGCTAAATGAAGCTTTTTGGAATAATCTCGAGACGATAGCTACCGTCGAAAAAGTTGAGCTTGCACTTAGTCGTAGGGACAAGTACGAAAAGTGTGTGGAAGATTTGCCAAGTTTTAGCTTGGGTGTTACCCAAGAGATCGATACAAGCGTGTAAGGCGGGAAGTAAGATTTTTCGAGCTTTATTTTTACATTAATACTTTAACATTCGGTATACCCGCTTACAACATCACAAAAATGCTTTACTATGAATAGAATGTTGGTTTTTTTGTGTTGTACTGATGTGTGTTGTTTCTTTTTTTTTTGATTTATTAATAGGGTGGGGTTAGCGGGGCACGCGATGTTGGCGGAGATGGTGTGGATACTGGAGACGATGTCGGGGACAGTGACGGCGAGGATGACGAGGAGGATGACAGCAAGGGGGAGGACGAGAGGGATGAGGGTAAGAGCAACGATGATGAGGATGGTAGCAGTGACAATGATGAGGGGGATCCCGTTGATGCCGAGTTGGAACAAGAAAGTGGTGACAGTGGCAATGAAGAAGACGAGGTTAACAATGCTGATGAGATGGAGATAGGGCAAATTGAGAATGCATTACAGATTGACGTATTGTCTGAATGTTCAAAATTTGAAATGATGGTATCGAACTGGATTTTTGAAAATCCAGCCGGTGAACCGTAAGTTTTTTTTTGTTTAGTTCAAAAAATATTTTTTTATGAAGTTTTTAGTTTGAGCAATTGTATGAACACGCAGGGAATAAGTCATATTTGGTAGTGGCGAATTTAATATAACAAGACAAGATATGGAGGCTTTGAAGGGCGGACATTACGTCAGCCGGTCTATTGTGGATACTTGGTCGTTTATCCTGAACCGCAAAGAATCGTTGAGGGCTGATAGATCTCCGTGTAGATTCTTTGCCACGACATATCCTACTGTATGTTTTCACCCGTAATTTTTGGTAGATAATTTTGTGATGTATGAGGTTTGATTGGTTTACATGCTTTGTTGTAAGTAGTATCCATGATGATGCTCTGTTTTTGTAGATTATGCTTATGGATATATCACTATATGCTTAGGATTGCTTTCCATTATGCTAATGTATGGGTGAATTCATGGATTATAATTATGCTTATGTTGGGTTTGAATTATGCCTATTCATGGTATGCATTATGCTTATTACTATTCGTTCCATTATATCTTTATGTATAATAGATTGCTTGTGGCTGTTATGAACAATGCTTATGTCTGCATTAAATGTTGCTTGTCAGTGGTTAATTACTGCTAATTTATTGATATTTTATTGCAGACATTCACAATTGTAATGCCCAGCAAGGCGTTGTTTTCGAGTGAAATGGTTAAGACATTCCGCTCCATTACCTTTCCTGCAATGTATAAATTTCTTAAAATTAAAATTATACAATACTTTATTATTTTATACTTCGTGCATCGCACGGGCGATTTACTAGTTGCACTAAGGATCAACTTAAAAGCTTCTATGTGATCCGCTCTAAAACTTCCTATCATTCTATCCTATTAGACTAAGATGTCTTCTATTTTGGGTCTAATACTTTGATTAGTGTCTTCATGGAAATTAACCCTACTTCATGCCATATGCTATTGTACATGTTGTTAACATTATTTCTGTTTTTATGTAGTGCTTTTGTTTATGTGAATGGTTGATGCTTGGTGTGTTGAGACCGAAGCAAAACCACAAAGTGAAAAAAATAAAGTTGATTGGACCCAAAAACATTATAACTTGATTAACTCTATTGTATTTATAACCGTGCTTTACCTGATTAAGTGTGGTTGTCAAGCCAATATCCACTTAAAGTTTGTCTGTATTTCTTTTAATTTTTCAATGTCCTTGAATAATTATGGAGATAGTGGTTCTTTTGAATTTAACAACCTTGTGTGTCAAAACCTATCAATTGCTTCTGTGTATTATATAGATTCATTTACATGTTAATAACCTGTTAATAATGAAATTGACATCATGTTTGTGTGTCTAACACACAGTATATCGTGGGACAAATTAACATTTACACATATTGAATAAAATCAAAAAGAAATAAGGAAGTTTCAAATAATAATAGACCTTGCCAGTTCGCGTAGCTCTCCGCACGTTTATTTTTCCTTAAATAATGGTAGTGTTGTCTTGTATAATTTAATTGTGCTCTTGAGCCAAGAGAATCAACAACCCACTTCAAGATCGGTTTATCCTAATGTAATTCAATCTGATTTTCTCTTTTCAACTCAAAATGAATCGCTTATGTAAATACTTTTTTCCTTACCCTTGTGAGTTTGAGTTTGGATTGGTTGGGGTGAAATTTCTTGTGGTTTCTCTTTGATGCGTTGCATCCTTTATATTTTTAATTTTGATGGGAATTTGTAGAGTAGATTGACAATAGGAAGTATAAAGAATAGAAAGGGGTATTGACTATTAATGTTTGAGACAATTTACGAAAATGTGGTGGCTAGTTGTCCATGTTTTTATGAGCTTTGTGAAAGGCTCTATTATATTTCAGTGACTATATGAGCTTTGGTATCATGATAAATTTTCGATGTGTTTATGTATGTATAATTTATGTATTTGCTTGTATATACCTTTTCATGAATGATGGGTGAATGGACCATTGTCCAAGGGATTACTGTAATAGACTTTTTTTTCTATTAAAGTGGTCATGTATTGAGAATGTTCAAAAAATATTTTTTTGTTAAAAGTGAACAATTAAACTATCAAAATGGTGAAGGTGTGATCATCAGTTAATATTTGGTATCCAACATATTAGTTTTGTAAACAAACAGTCAAACACTATGTGATGTTGCCATGACATATTATTATTATTCTTAACTAAATAGATGAATGTTTCTGTAAACAATGTACCACCCAAATCACCCAATGCATACCTGTATATAACAACGGAAAAAAAAAAAAAAAGAAACATCCCTTCCCTTAGCAATGACAAAATTACTTTGAGCAGTGCTAAAAGTTGATTAATAGATTGGATGGTGGAATTCCCAGGTCGCTTTCACCTTTGAACTGTAGGTCGTTGTTAAAAGGTTTGCCTTTGAACTGCAAGTGATTTAATGTTTGGTTTGTGAATCCTTTTCAAGCTCAAATTCCCAATTTGTTTTTATTAAGTGGTAGTCCACTCGAGAGTTTTGGAAGTGAAAAGTTTGGTGAAGGGCATGGACTTTGTTGGGGGGATTCATAATACTCTTTGGTATAAAGAATTGACGGGGGCCCGCACAAACGGTGGAGCATGTGGTTTAATTCGATGCAAAGCGAAGAACTTTACCAGGGTTTGACATGCCGCGAATCCTCTTGAAAGAGTTAAGTTGCATTTGGATTGAATTATTTGGATTTGAGGGGAAGATTTATGGGGAGGGTTTCAAATAACTCCAAATGAGATGGATTTGGAATCCACCACAATGACTCAAAAAATAACTCAAAATATGAGCTAATTAAGGATTTGAAATCTATTGTAAAATGATCTTATCCAAACAAACTCAATGAAATTGTTATTATAAATTTGAAATCTTTAGCTCCAAATCCATTAATCCAAATAAAACATTAGTTTATTGATTATTGATTCACTATGTATGCCTTTTTGGATTCTTGATACGAGAACTCATGTTTAACCATTTGATGCAATTACAACACAAGTTTATATACTTGCCTCCATGTTGATCACACTGGACGAATAACCAATTCCTTAAAATGAAAAAAAAAAATGAGGAAAATTGTTGGGTCTTTGTTAAGAATCATCATTCTACATGGTTCATGATAGCAATCACATATTTTATTTGATTTTGTTGTCATGCATTCATATTTTTGTAAAATAAGTTTGGGCTTCAAACATATTGTATAACTATTAGTTAGATTAGCTTTAGGGCTTTTGACATAATTGCCCCACTATTTGGAGATAATGACAGCTTTTTATATTTTTCAGTACTTTTTTGGATAAATATACGCTCCCGCTCTTTTTTTACATAAATTTTACACTCCCGCCAAAATTTCCGGACTTTTTTACGTTGTTGTTTCAAGATTGTTTCGGAACAAGTTTCTTTCCAATAAATTACAGTGAAAAAATAAATTTTGCCCCCATTAAAACATCAATTTTATACTCGAAGTCTTATAAAAAATAAAGAAATATACACATAAAACAACACATATTAAAACCAAACAAATTAAAAATATTATAGAAACAACATGAATGAAAAAACACAATTCAATTTTTGATCCAATGCATGAAAAAATAAAAACATGGAAACAACCAAGAAACAATATAGAAACAAACCATAAATAATATAGAAAACACCATATGAGCAAAAAAGAGTTAAAATGGGTAAAAATTGTATTTAAACATCGAAAACTTCATGGAAACAATCAGAACAACATTAAAAATGGTATGAAAACAACCCAGAAACAACGTAAAAAATATTAAAAATATCACATGAACAAAAAGAGCTTAAAAATAGGTAAAAACTGTATTTACACATTGAATACTACATGGAAACAAAAAAAAAAAGAGAACATTAAAAATATTATAGAACAACACAAAAACAATGTAGAAAATAATACATGAACAAAAAACAGCATAAAAAATAGGTCAAAGTTGTTTTGAAACATCGAAACAACATATATAGAAACAACAAATTAAAGAAACAAATTTAAACAACATCGAAACAACATTATATAACATATAAAGCAATACGGGAACAAAAAAAATGTAAAAATAAGCAAAAAAATATGCAGGAGCGTAAAAAAGGAAAAGAATAGGTACAAAAAGAAAAACAATAGGTATATAGGAGCGTATTTTATGGTATGTTTACCGAAAAAAGTGTATTTTATGTAATTTCCCCTTAGGTTTTACGTGTACAATGGCCAGAGACGGGATATTGGCCTATTTATGTAGCCTTTCCAAATTTAAGATGTTTTTCTTCATTTATTTAGTATTGGTGAATTATTTATTAAAGATTTTTTTTAAATAAAATAGAAATATATAAAAGAAAGGAAAAAGTCCTGATCACAAACCGATCAGGTAGCAAAGGAAAAAAACTTCAGAATAAGGAAATAACAAAAAACTCAAAAATGCAATTTAAACGAAGGACGTCTATTTCTAGAAGATCTTCGAATTGCATAGTTAGTTATTTTTTTGGTACATGCTCGAGTGTCTTCTTGATGGTATGATGTAGCCTGTGGAATGTCGGCCCATGATCCACAAACCAAAATTGCCATAGACTTCAGAGCTTCAGAAGAATCACATGAGAGAAAAACAAGCGGAGTTGTGGAGGGGTCACCTAGCTTTGTCTTTAAAGCTTCTACTTGTTCCTCGTCTTCTTGTTCCTCCTCTTCCGCCATATCTGACCACCGTTTTTGTGTGGCTGCCGCCATCGCTTGGAAACTCTCCGATGGAGTAGCAATGTTAAACTCATAGTCATTAATAGGCATCTTTGCGTGAGGGCGTGTGTCCATAGCTCGTTGCAAGCTCTCTTTACCTTTATCATCTAAACTTGAAGCCATAACCATATTGTCTGAAGCTATGACTGGATTTTGCTGCAATGGTTGATGAAGAACCATCCTTCAATCATTATTTATTGCCCCTACATGATTAATATCTCCCACGCAATTATCATTATCCCTGTTACGACTTGATCCCTCCCCGCGAGTTTGAATTTGCTCTGAATTAATCTTTTCATGAGGAATTTGTTCATCCTCGTCCCTGAGAACCTCAAAAGGATTATCAATTTGAAAATACAAATTAGATGTTCCCCCTTCCGGAGAACGACCCGCTCGGACTGTCCGTTTCTTGACTTGCACCCACTGTTCTGAATCCACAGCTTTACCCTTAGTGGTAGTAGCATGGTCTCGGATCGAGCTCAAACCCACGACGGACTATTGGCTGGATTAGCACCATCCATAGTTTTGGATTCTGCATTATGCTTCATCGCTTAATTGTTCGCTTGCCTGCAATTAGCGCCCGAATGTCCAACAATTCGATAATGAGAGCAGAACTCTGGCAAATTTTCGTAACTGAGCGACACGAACGAACAATGGCCTATTTGTTCTACCATAATAAATTCCTGCAATGGAGAATTAAAATCCAATTCTACAAGAACTCTTACGAAATGTCCCATTTCTCCCGTAAGGGAACGACCGTCTATCTGCATGGGCGTGCCAATAGCACTTGCGAGCTTCATAATTAACGTAGGATGTCAATATTCCATACTCAACTCGTATATACAAACCCACCTGAGATTTTGACGAATTTATGCGGTATAGATTGAAGTCTGGAACCCAATTACTGAGACAAATTGAGCCCGGTTTCAGATTTCAGATAGGCCTCCCAAATACTTTGTGTCTGTCATTCACGTTCGGGAATTGTATGTTGTAATAACCCTTTCCCAGGGGTATAAGGCGCCATGAACTATCAATATGTCAAACTTCTGAAAGTCTTCGTTTAAGATCCTCTAAACATAAAGGTTTGGATCCTTTAGGTAACATTAATCTACCAATCAATGTATTTCGTAATTCCGCCGCTCGTTGTTGGTAAATTTCCTCATCCATAGTGACCGAAAAATACTCTCCCTTTTTCACAGGTTTCGAAATCTCCCCTGTTTCATCCGAAAGTTTACGATCTGCGCTTTCGTGAAATTCTGGATTAGCCATTGCGTGATGTATGCGTTGTTGGGTCTTGATGCAGATTTTATTGATTGTTTATCACCAATACCTGACTTGGTGATCTCAGAAAATAGTAAAGAATTGAAATTCATAATTAACAAACTAAAAATTAGATTAAAGAAGATGATTATGTACGAAAATTGTCATTCTCGAGAGAGAATTCTCAAAAACTCTTACGTCTAGGGTTTTTCTGTTGGTGGCTGCGCTAAAGTCTTACCTCTTTTTACGATCAAATCCTTGTGATTGAGTAGAATAATTGTTTTTTTCAAATTATTTATTAAATATTCCACTTAGTGTAATTCATCACAAATAATTTGCGACAATAATAGTGCATAAAAGCAATCAATTATGTAAATAAACTCAATGATCCTAATAAGACTTTTGGGAATATATCAAAAGTCATTCTCAATACGATTCAAGGCTTTGGAGAAACATCTTGTGGATAAAAACTTTTCTTCAAATAAAAATACACAAATTATTTGGTAATTTGTACTTGATAATTTTGAATGGAAGCAAGTGGATTTGTGCAACTTTTTACATATATTTCAGAAAAGATTCTTGACAAAGTATGACCATAAATTGGAATCGGTTTGTCATTAAGTTGATCTATTGACTTAATAACAAAGATCTTAAAAAAGCAACTTCAAAACTATTAAAGTCGTATTGTGAGAAATGCAATGATCTTATGAAAATCATACAATTCCTAAACACAGTAGAAAACAAATTAAAAACTCTAATCTTTTAGGTTTATACAACTATTTTTTTTCTAAAGATTAAAACCAAATCTGCTTATTTTTGCAATGTACAGATTGGAGCATTAAATACATCTACCAAATGGGAAAATGAGACGACCAAAAACAAAACAATCGTCAGATAACCAAAATGTCAGTAAAGTCCGATTTTCAAGGGATGATGAAGATACTCTTCAAAGTATAAAAAAAATGTAAAAAAATATCAAATTCAAGTGAGAAGAAAAATATGACCTACCAAAATAAAACAAGAGTAGGCTTAATGCAACTTGAATTCGTGAAATAATTTTCTTTAATTTTCAACAATCCATCGGACAACTTTATTTGAATTCTTTAGCAAAGGTCTCCACGATGTCTTCACTATATTTCACTTATTAAATTTTATGTTTCAAAATTTAATTTTTTAATCTTGCAAGAATCTTTTCAAATCAAACCACATTGTATGACATGAATAGTATATATCTAATAAAACCAACTTAATTTTTATTTTATTAATAATTTTTTTAAATATTGAATTAATAAAATTATTGGGTTCATGTACGTTTAGCTCACGTGCAACGCAAGTGCACCTTACTAGTCCCAAAAAAATATATCAACCTATGTTTTGGCTTAACATGAAAATATGTAGAGTTTTGAATTATTTAGTTATTTTTTTCTCAAAATCAAGAATAAAGATAAGGATAGTAGGACAAGAATATGAAAGTATGAAAAGATCCCATCTCCTTCCTAAGAAGTACAACATGGCATTAGCTTATACTATGCTCTTGATGACTTGCGAGTATAACATATATTAATTAGAATAATGTCACCCCACAACCCTCACCTACATTTTGTTGGGGATTTATCACGTGTGATATTATATTCCAAAATTAAATCAGAAAACTTACTTGCATTCCCGAAAATGAAATATACAAAATGCGTAAAATTAGGCCAGGGAGGCTAGAGTTCGACTCTATGTCTTTAAGACAATTGCCTGCCCACGGTGCCCACGGTTGAATAGCAAACGTCTCCCAAGATACAACGGTCTCCTCTTGCTATAGTAGCACTCCAAACAACAAGAGACGGCGAACTTGAATGTTTTTACTATCTCTTTACGGGAATATTTTGTGAGAATATATGCTTGTGTTTATATGCAAAATGAATGTATGCAAATTGACTTATGAAAAATCTGTTGTTCTTGGGATATATATATATATATATATATATTACCAAAGTCACAAGTGAAACGACACAATTGTTCGAACAGACATGTCCATTTATCCGAACAGACACGTCCATTGGTTTCAAACGAAACAATACAACTATTCGGATAACTTTTTCAATCCAAATAGTTTCAATGAACAGTCACACCTTTTGGCAACAATTTCTTCACTCGGAAATATATATAATATTTCCAACAATCCCCACATGAATGAGAAATTATGTGAATCAATGCAAATGCACATGTGAATGCAGACACAAAAAGAGAGTACAAACGGAAAGTTATTGCATCAAGAAAGGTAGATTCTGGCTTTGAACCTTCCTTGATGAAGTACTATCGGATTTACTTGGCTAACGAGTGAACATGATGTCTTGAAGCTATTCGATCGTTGGTGTAAACCAAGACAACAACACCACACAATAACCTCCCTAACATTTCCAGTTCTCATGGTTGTGTTCATTTTGGCCCTGAACAACCTTGGGTTTCATAAGTGTTTTAGAGAATCCAAGCCTCAAAATTCTCATAGAAGTGGCCACACTTCGCACTTACACAGGTGATACTCCTATTAAGAGTATTCTGCCATACCCCACTTGGTTTAACCAAGCTATATGAATCATTAAAAGTTGATCTTAACCTTACATACTTCTGCAGAAAGCACTTTAATCATAGGAATGGGTAGGAATTTTATCCTAAGTGCTTAACTGAATCTTCATAACTTAGTTGTCCCATTGAACCAAGTTCTTGGGATCTCCAGTCATCATGGTTGGGTTACCATTACAAAGATTCATGCGTAATAGGCTTCAATCCCATTCCCTTCGATAATCGGTATTTGATCTCTACTTCAATAAAATTTGCGCGCAAGATTGAGATCAATTTCTTTACATATTTGAGAATATAATCCATGAGCATGTGTAACCACTTCAAATCGACATAAGTGCCACCGGTGGACTTTCAAGCCCTTCAATGTCAATGTGGCTTTATAACACCTTAAGCTCATATGGACTATTATCAATATGTCATCTATTTTTAGATAGAGATTCGCTCGACTTTAACGTTTGTCAAACTTGTCATTATCTATACAATGATTTGACATGTTCCCTTCAAGTTTCGTACAACAATCTATTTTGGGCCTACCTTGATAATGTTAGCTTTTAAGGCATTTTTCTACACCTTTCCTTCGTACCTCAATATGTGCAGTGTTGCAACACTAAAGAGTACATTAAAGATGCACCCCTTCAAGAGAAATCACTGGTGACCCCTTTTAGCTATCAATTAGCCCTGTCAATGTCAGTTGACTCATATCCTCTTTTCTAAGGATACATCTCAAAGAAATACAAGGACACCTCTCAAAGAAACTTGTATTTCTTTGACTCTGCAGTTATTGGGGTCAATCTTTGTCAAGACTGAGGTAAATTTATATTTATCAAATACCCCCACATTTGAGGCAAAACTCATCACCCTCACATTGTGCAACAAGGTCAACTTTGAGAATTATCAATCTAGCAATTGTCATTTCTCACAAAGTTCAACTGTCTGTGATTGTATCCAATTGCCTACGCAAAATTCCAAAGAATTTCCGAGGAGGGCTAAAAGACTCAGTTGTATACATTCACCACAATTTTGGGTAGAGTTAACTTGCCATGTGCCCCCTCGTAAGGAGATCGTTGCCCCAAATCATATGCCTCACACAAGGGCTTTTAGATTTGCCCATGCCTTCATTGGCATATTTTGCTATGTGTTATGATACCCAAGATGTCATATCACTCAAGTTGGCACTTTGTGCCCTGTCTATAGCTGATTGGCTATCGCAGTATCCCAACATTGAATCCTACATTTTCAAGTGTTTATAGCTAGGCTTATTTTCTTTCCACAATTCATATGGAGTTTCATCCATTTTCTTTATTGGAATTTCATTAAGAATGACATTGACCGAGATAATTGCTTCTCCCCACAAGTTCTAGGATACTCCCGAACTTATCAACATAACATTCATCATGAACATTCCATCACAAAGTATTATATCCTCGCATAATCATCATTTTCTCCATTTTGGACCCAAATTCTCATCGCCTACACCAACCAGGCAACCACCATTCACGTTGTTGGTCTAGCCCAACACTCAAGGCACTTAGTCGACAACTATCAGTGGCAGACACTCGCCACGATGGTGGCCTTACTCACTCGCAACGAGTTCAAATCTCGTCGCGATCTATTTCAAATCGCCGCCTCAAAGGGGCGCCGGCGTCCATCTTGACCACACAACGGGGTTCTTTGCATAGATCCGTCGTTCATCCCACCAGGCCACCTTCATTCCTTTCCAAATCATGGCCTAGGCAGACGAAATTCACGGTGGAAGACAGGAGTTGCGACGATTTGGTTTTCAATTTCTCTATTTTTAAAAAAAAAAAAATCTCAATTCAAAATATCAATTGAGACTCATGCTTCGAAACCCGTCAGTGTATGAACAAAGAATGACTATCAATCCCAAGCTTTAAAACTCATAACATGTTTTCTTCTTCACTAAAGAAACAATCTGTACTGATATGCGAAAACAAGTGCATAATCTTAAAGTTTCAGATTTCTTAATTTCACATGAACACTGAAACAAATATAATAAGTAACTTATCCACATGAAGCCGTTAACATAATAAATCCAGAAATTCTATAAAATAGATTTAATCTTGCACATGAACTTTTGTACTGATATCATGAAGTCGGCATTTAAAACTTGACAAATCAATACAACATGCATTCGGTAATATATTCCTAAAATTTGCATGTTCAAAATTATACATTCAAACTTCAACAGAAAAACTAAATCAGAAGCTTAATTTTTCTTTTCTTTAGAACATACCATGTCGTCCAACACATATGCATCCATATGTATATTTATATAACAAATATATATAATCTGTCAAACTTATATGCTAATGAATCTGAATAACCAATATCAGAAACACAAAAATCTAATTAACTAAGTTTCAAACAGAATTTTGACAATTGAACCAACTTCTGAAAATACAGTGGCGAGAAATTTTAATATCCACATATGAATTCCAAATGTACATAGGCAGTATTGTAAATAGAATACTGATTACATGTCAGATAACATATTATCATAATCATCGATTAGACGCATATTCAGTTTCAAAGCAAATTTACTCGTAAAAAATTACGCAGAAACCACAGATATTAATCTATCAAACCAGAAACGGATTGGAACCAACAAATAATCAGAATAATATATTCTTAAACCAACATATCAAAACCAATTAATTACTCGCGTAACCAGATTCAAGCACGCATGAAGCAGAATGTAAAAATCAGACTGCAATCATGATACCTTTCACAGAATATAATATGCTCGGACAGCATATGAAAATTCGTCTTAAATTGTTGGGGATTTATCACGTGCGATATTATATTCCGAAATTAAATCAGAAAACTTACTTGCATTCTCGAAAACGAAATTATACAAAATGCAGAAAATTAGACCGAGGCTAGAGTTCAACTCTATGTCTTTAAAACGAATTGCCCCACTACGGTGCCCACGGTTGAATAGCAAACGTCTCCCAAGATACAACGGTCTCCTCTTGCTGTAGTAGCACTCCAAACAACAAGAGATGGCGAACTTCGAATGTTTTGTACTATCTGTTTTACGGGAATATTTTGACAGGATATATGCTTGTGTTTGTATGCAAAATGAATGTATGCAAATTGACTTACTCAAAATATGCGGTTCTTGGGATATATAGATTACCAAAGTCACAAGTGAAACGACACAACTGTTCGAACAAACATGTCCATTTATCCGAATAGACACGTCCATTGGTTTCAAACGAAACAATACAACTATTTGGACCTTTTCAATCCAAATAGTTTCAATGAACAGTCACACCTTTTGGCAATAATTTCTCATTCACTCGGAAATATTTATAATATTTCCAACACATTTCTATGAATCAATAAATGGCTCCAAGCCGCCAGGGTGTTGTCCTGTTGACGAGTGCCCACTTAAGGTGGGTTTGAGGTCCCGCGCTTGAATCTCCCTGACTACCGTCAGTGTGTGGGTTTGGGATTGGCCCACCGCTGTAGAGAATTAGTCTCACTACTAGAGAAGCCCTGTCGTAAAAAAAAATAATAAATGGCTCCAAGCCCTGGTATACCAGCACAAAAAGTTAATGATATATATTTATATATATAGCACAAAGAGATATAATCACATTCCTACATTTTACTCTAAGCAAACAAATAAACATCATAAATTATGTTGCGGTGGTGTTTTAAGAGCATAAAATTAGGAATAATTACAAAAAAAAACATACGTTCTTGAAAATTACCCAAAAAACAGTGAAGTTTGGTTTTGTATAACACTTTACCTTTTTATAAGCAAAAATATTCCGAACACTTCCCCTATATTCATAAAAATATAACAATTACCTGTTTATATTTAACACAGAACAAACATCAACGAGTTTTTTTGTAAGTTTCAAACATCTTTTGGTTTTTTTGTAATTAAACCAAACCTTAGCGGTAGTTTTTGGTAGTTTTTGTGAACGATGAATTTTCTCGAAATAATATATATTTTATGGATATTCATTGCTTAAAGTACTTCTTTCAATCATCAATTAAAATAAGACGTTCAGAATTTGACAAATAGTAAAATCTGAATGTAATTTTTTTATTATAAAAATGACTGGGATTGGTTGTGAATAGGAATACCTTCTTGTTCTTGACATGTGATGATGTGCTCTATAGTAGTGCATCTTCACAGGGATTAATGATGAGATCTCACGACCCAAATAAACAAAGACCAAAATAATTGTAATGTTAATTCGTTAAGGTCGTATTTCTTTTTATGTTGCGTCTAACAAGCCTAATTGGTCCATAAAACGCAAAACAGTAAATAATACTCCATCCGTCCCAACACAGTCCAATTTGACTTTTCACACATATTAAGAAAAATATTTGAAATTACAAATATACAAAATATTTACTTGATTTGCCCTTATTTAATGAGCAATGGATATTACAAAATGCATATGAAATAGGGTTATAACAAAGTAAAAAGAATAAAAAAGTAATATTAAATATAGAAAATAAACTATATATTTGTGACATCCCAAAAGGAATAATGGGTATATCTTTGGGACGGAGGAGTAAATCAATCTTAAAATATATAAATACCCTATGCAATACATTTAATATCTTAGTCATATGCTCTACGATTTACTCTATTTTCCAACGCCCCCAACGACTTGTGTGCCACATGCAATAACTCAACAACTGATTTTCAATATGGAGACTGGGAAGTAATGGTACTGCATCAATAATAATGCAGTTGTACTTTTAGCAAGCAAGGAAAGGCTTCCTCCTAAAACAATGAAAATAAGTTCAGTTTTAGGCACTTATAAACTATCATATATTCGTGATCTATAACAGTTCTAACACAGCCAGGAACTTTTTAGTTCATTCATTTCTTTCTTTCTATACTTATTATAAAAGTGTGAATGAGTTTGATGGTTTCTTGAAAAATTTGAATTTCCAAAAATATCCTCATAATAAAATTAATTTTAAGGGTAATTAAGTAGTTTTCTATATTAATTTTGGTTTTAGTTTTTGATAATATGATTAGTGTCTTTTTGTATTCCAAACTCTAATTATATGTTTTCATTTAATTGTAATTCTTAGAATATTTTGAATTTTTAAATAATATTCATTTCATATTAAACTAGATATCGAGAGCTTTCCAATCATATATCATAATCATATATAAAAGACTTCATATGAGATAATTTTAGCCATTTAAAGTTGGGTGTATGTAAAAATGTATATTTTATAATATTTCTCTTACATATTCTTAATAACTAAATACATCTACAAAAAGAAACAAAAGTATGAGTTTACAACTAAAAGATAAAAATAAATAAATAAGATTAATTCATTTAGTTTAATATATTGAAATAAATAGGAGGATAAAATATATTTTCTAAATTCACTTTTGGCTGTAAATATCCCATAAAATAATAAATTTGCCATCCATCACTCTCCCTAAATTGTGAGGTAACACACATTTTTAGATACGTGAAGATGGGGAATTGAGACCACGAGAATTACTGAGAGAAATATATATATTTTAATAAAAAAATATATAGTTTTAAGATTATTGAATTATAAGTTTATTACTAAAATTCTCGGAAAAAATATTTTATATCCAAGCTTTACTCATTAATCTTTATCTATGTTTTTTATGTAATAACGGATATACAAATTAATATGATTTAGATTCAATTTTTTTATCAATGCGAAAAATTGGGTTATCAAATTTTAGCATGTAAAATTACACGATTAATTATTTATAATGCATCTAATGCAAAAAAATATTAAAAGTAATATAAAAAAAGCGTCTCCAACCATCAAAACCAAACAAGAGAAATTGTAAATTAAACATAAAAACCTATATAGTTTTACACTATTTTAAAGTTTTTCTTCAATTGAGTTATATAAATAATTAGTTAATAATTCATTCTGATCTATACTTACTAAAAATAAATGATGTGTTTGAACAATGTTGAAAATTTAACAATCATATCAATAATATTATACATGTACTCACAATCTATAATTAACTTGTGTAATATATTAACTAATTTCTATTTACAGTATATGTATTATTATTTCAAAGAAGTTATTGATAAAACAGAAAACAAAGCATACATAGAGAAAATATCACTTTCAATAAATCTAATTTGGAAGATTTTGAATCAATGTATTAATATTTGAAGTACATAAATATTTTATTAATCCCAAATACGAATCATTATTTCATGAATTTTAAATATAAATTACAATTGAATGTCGTACAAGGTGCTTTCATATATGTTTGAGTAGACATTGACTACATATATCGGATCTCAATATGTGAATATTTAACATTGATTGAATATGTAGTAATATTACATTATAGATTACTTATCTTTCTTCATATTTTTATTTTTCCTTTTTTATTAATATATAATTTACATAGTATATGAAAATAGATCGTGGTTTATTAATTTATATTATATAAACATGCAATTTTTTTTTCAATTTCAATTTATTGACCATTTCCAATTGTATTGATTAATTTATTTTATCTTTATTTCTAATATATAAATAGTTAATTTAATCAGGAACAACATGCGGGTGAAAATATTTAATCACTTTTTTAAGTTTGAAAATTCAATTAAAAAACTAATTAAAATTAATATATGAATATAAAATAATTACTTTAATTTTCTTATTCACTGTGTTCATTTTAAGTTACTTCATTTCATTTTATTTTTAAATTTAGTTTACTAAACTAATTTCATTCAATTAATTAAATTTTAATTTACTTTTATTAATATACTAATTGAATTTAATTAATTTTAAGTTTATTTGAAATTAATAATTTTCTTTAGAATTTTTTTGTTTTAAATTAATTTTTAATTATTCTATATAATATTTAAAAATGTATTTTAGTTTTAATTACTTTCTTGGGAGTTTTTGTCTTGTCAAGTAAAGAGGTGCAAATTTATGAAAGATATATGAAGTCGGATATTAAATTGGTCAATCACAATGTGAAGTAATAAAAAGTTATAAAAATTGTGAAGTCAGGTATTGAATTGGTCAAGTGAATATAGATGTATTATCACATTTGTCGTTGACATCCCATATGGGTCGATTGATTATTCCGAGTAGTAGACTTATGTGATGCCATATCACACGATAAAAAATTATATTTAACTACTAATTTGCCCTTGAGTTTATAATGTTAAATCAAATATAGTAACTTTATGGAGTTATACAATTAGGTTTGGGTTTTTTATAACTATAATTTATTGTTTCATAATATTTGAAGACAAAAGTATCATATTACTTTATTTTTGAATAAGTACTTAACTTTTAGGAAAACCTAATTGTCAGTTATATTTTACAATAAATATTTTTTGACAAAATTTAAAGTACATATTTGAATTAAAAGAGAAAAAAAATAAGATCAAATTTGAAAATTTATCTTCTATTCAATGATTTAAAAAATACATATGAATCTTTATGTAAGGAAAAACTTTGAATTTTTATAATTGCCAGATTTTTATATTTCAAATGAGTTCATAAAATAACTTTTTTTTTTGTTAATTTTTTTTTAAGTTTTTTGCCTATTGTATTTAGTTTGAGATAATATCATTTAAGATATATTCACACAATATATAAGCTTAGTTTTAATATTGCGAATTTCATTTTGAGATAAAAATACATGAACGATATTCACAATAAATTTAAAATAACTTAGTCAATAATAATTACAACTGATTAATATTTTATTTTTTATTAAATTATTAATAATGTTAAAATACTAATACACGTGCGTTGTGGAATTACTAGTACTCTAAAACAACGCAAAAAATCAAGACCTGAAAGGCCAAACATAAGCAGACCACCAACTACCAAATGTGTATACCCAACCATCACAAAAGATGAAACAACAAATATAAACTGCATGCTAAGAACTGGCAAAAACAGAAAAGGAGCAATAATAGACTTGGACATATTTTCAAAAAAGGAAACAAATCGAATTTAGGTTCTAGATGATGAAAAAATTACACTAATAAAGTTCGATAGCCCATTTTCTCCGTTTCAATTCGATTCATAACAAGGAATATTTCGTAGAAGATATGAGACATGGCTAACCTTTTGTACAGATTCTAGTTAGCACTACACTGCAGCAGATACACAGAAAATAAACCTACATACCCGATCAACACGTTTTTTGAGCACCCACCACATACAATGTGGGACGAAAAAAAAACCCAGTAGATGTAGTTTGTCATTTGTCAATCATGTGGCGAGGTTCCTTCTAGTGGCTTCCATTTTCAATAAAAGATCCTTGATATCAGTTTCCATTCTCATCTTCATATTGAAATACTCTTGATACCCTCTTTCAAGAGCCTGAAGCTCGTCGACCTTCTGTTTTCGCATCTCCTCAGCTTCAGCCAAACGCAGTTTGGCGATTCGGATTTGAATATTCTTCTTCGATTCTTTCACCTTTTGTCACTGCAATGCGCTTAAGAGCTTCAGACTCCCTTCTTGCATCTTCTGCACGCGCTTGAAACATTTTAGCCTCTGCTTGTTTAATTCTCACAATGCTCTCCAATTCGTCGAATACAGGTTCTTTTCTAGCATTTTCCGGAGATCCATTTCCACTGTGTATTTATCATTCCTATTGCTATCAAAGTCGGACAGCAATTTGACAGAATTTTCCAATTGCGGAGCCTTATCTGGATAAATAGACTTCAACCACCCAGCCCCTAGGCTGGACCCAGCAATGCCGTTACTGTCTTCTTGGTTTTGGTTGGTAACTCCTTTCTGAATTCAATTGGAATGTTCCCAGGCCTATCTGAATTGGTTTCTGTAATCAAAGGAATGGGTTTGAGCAAAAAATTTAAGTCGAGTAGCAATGGGGAAAAATCAAATATATAATACATAACATGAGAAACTTCTAGTTGGACTAACACTGACCATTCAACTGCAATTTTATCACATCATCGATTTTCAAAAGTTTCAACACCTATATGCCACGAGATTACAAGACCTGGTCAATGTGCTTAAGAGGGACTGAGGTCCTAAAAACTATCACAGACATTTGAGTTCATTAAAATATTCTCAAGGAAATATTGTCTTTCTATAAGCTTAAAAATCATTTCTCATTTTAGAGTTTCATTCAAGAATAACAATCTCATTAAACAGGTAATATCAGAAAACACAATACCATGGGATATCAAGTTATCAGGCAAATAAAGCTCAAACTACAAGGAAATTATGTCAAAATTAGATTCAGTGACTCGACTGGCTACGTTCCTGATTATTTTTAGTTTTCAATATTAAAAATAAAATTAGAACAATATAGAAACTAAAATTGGAACAAAAATGACTTATATTTAACGCAAACTAACATACGGTTTCAGATTTATCGCCCAGATCAATTTTAAGTACATTAATAATTAGTGTAACTAAATAAAGAAGGCCAAAATTTGTCAGCGCGCCTAGGCGACACAATATCGCCTAAGGGTGACTACAGGCAACAAAAGTGGCGAAGCGGGCGCCTAGGCGTCGCTTTTTCTTGAGGCGATAGGCGAAGAAAAGCGACGCCTGGCACGCTGGGCGTTTTTTTGTGTTCTCCAGCCTTTTTTTTTTTTAATACAAAGGGCTTTAAGTAAAGTGTGTTTTAAAGTCTTAAACCCTAAAACATAACCCACTAGTCCACTACCCAGTCAAAGTCCCAAAATTATTTAGTATTTGCTATTTATTTAGTTAGTAAATATATTCTAACTTGTATTTTTTCTAAATTTTATTAGGTAAGTATCTTATGGCGAGGAGACCAAATTTATTCTGGACTCCATGCGCAGCCCATTGCATTGATTTGATGCTAGAAGATATTGGCAAGATAGAGATTATTCAAAAGACCATTTCTCGAGCAATTGCGCTTGTTGGTTTCATTTATAATCATGGGGGTGTTTTACAAATGATGAGGGAGTTTACTCAAAATATGGAGCTAGCAAGGCATGGAGTCACGCGTTTTGCTACTACATTTCTCACGTTGAAAAGCCTACACAAACATCAAAAAAATCTGAAGAGAATGTTTTTGTCATTACAATGGTCAGAGAGCAAGTGGGCTAAAGATGCTAAGGAAAGAGAGCTTATGCTACTGTTTCCATGCCTTCATTTTGGAACAATGTGACGACGCGCTGAAGTTGATGTGTCCTCTAGTTGTTGTTCTTCGCATTGCCGATAATGAAACGAGGCCGCCAATGGGTTATATCTATGAAGCCATGGATAGGGCAAAAGAAACATTGATGAAGTCCTTTGAAAGCAATCCAGATAAATGTAAAAGGGCGTTGGAGATTATTGATAGTAGATGGGATAAGCAACTTCATCATCCCTTGCATGCGGCGGGCTACTACTTAAACCCGTATTTTTACTACCACAATCCAAAGGTTGAGGCAGATACAGAAGTCACAAGTGGATTGTTTGATTGCTTGAAAAGATTGATTCCAAGCTCTGAAGTAAGGGATAAAATCATCTTTGAGGAATTGCCAGTGTATCAAAATGCACAAGAAATGTTTGGCAATGAATTTGCCATTAGAGCAAGGAACAATCCAGAACAAATAATGACGCCAGGTAAATATTATTTTTGGTATATGTGAATATTTCATATTAGTTATTTAGTAATAATAGTTCATGAAGTGTTTTTTTTTTTTATATTTTCAGCCAACTGGTGGAAAATGTTTGGCAATAGTACTCCAAATTTGAAAGAATTTGCCATGAAAGTACTTAACCTAACGTGTAGTGCTTCGGGTTGTGAAAGGAATTGGAGCATATTTGAGCATGTGAGTTAATACTTGTCAGAAACTTATTCACTTTTTAATCAATTTGTATCTTACTAGCTCACTTTGAAATTGTGATGGTTGCACAGATACATTCAAAGAAAAGGAATAAGCTCGAACACAAGAAACTACGGGATTTGGTGTATGTGAAGTACAATCAAACACTCAAGGGTCGTGCTTCTAAAAAGGACAAAAGGGATCCTATTGTTATGACAAATATTGATGATTGTAATAATGAGTGGTTAATTGGTGAGATGGAAGCCGGTGATGAACCTGTCTTTGAGGATGATGATGATTTGACATGGAATGTTGTAGCAGAGGCTAGTGGAGTAGAGGAAACAAGACCTAGTAGGCAACGAGCCTCAAATCCTACTCCTAGAGAAGCTTCAACTTCTAGTGGAAGAGGTCGAGGAGGTCGGGGAGCAAGACAAGTTACTCAAACTCGACAACTAATTGATGAAGTTGAAGAAGAGAAAGATCTTGACGTTGAAGTCTTTCAAGATGTTGATGAGGATGATAATGATGAAGAACTTGACTTGAATTATAATGATGAGGATGAAATGGGGGATTTTGAAAGTGAATGATTTATGCAGCTTGCTTGACCAAACTTTAAATAATTAGGATGCGATTGAATATTATTATCACTATGCTTTTGTTGCTTGATGATTTACTTTAGTATGGATGGGATTGAATTTAATGTTGTTTTGTTGACATTATATTATTATCACTATGCTTTTGTTGCTTGATGATTTACTTTAGTATGATTTATTATTTTTGTTGTTGATGTTTAGGAGAATATAAATATATAACATGTTTTTCTAGTTGTTGTCGCCTTGCGTGGCAAGGCCATCGCTTTTTGTCGCCTAGGCCATCGGGCGCTAGTCCATGGCTTGTCGCCTTGGCGTCGCCTATCGCTTTAACAACTATGATTGTAAGAGAGTATCTATTCCTAGATAGACGTATAGAACACAGATGTAACATGAAATTTTTATAGGACTTAGATATACTTTAACACATGGATGCTCAAGATTAATATTTCTGTCAAAACAAGTCACAAGATATATCAAGTGGTGCAATGTTTGTGGAGGAATGAATTTTCTCACAATAGTCAGCCTGGAAATTCATTTGTATTAACATATGAACGACCCACTTAGTAACAGATTTTCAAGGCCAATAGTCACAAACATGATTTTTGAAAGGAAAATCAAGGAGAAAATTGACATTCTGCAGCTATCAAAGCTTCCATTTCAGAGTGAATTACTGATTTTTAATATAAAATCCTGCCAGGACAGAAGGAAAGAAAAAAGAAGAAGGTGGTTTTCCACAAGTCTCAAGCAAAATATGATTTACTTTTGACAGTTCATTACATGTACTTTCTCTAAAAACAATTCAAAGTATGCTTCTCATGCTCCAGTATAATAACGTGTTATGGGAGTTAATGCAGTCAATGTTTATATAAGCTGAAAATGCCACAGAATAAAAAGCAGACAAATCAATCTTACCAGTGAAAAAATTCATGACATGATTTTGCACCTCCTGAAGATCCGCTCTATTAGCCAATTTAGACAGCATTCTCAAAGCGATTTCATGCAGCTGTTTCCCTCTTACATCCTCACTGGCACAAAATATTCTTCTTACATATTCAAGTTCTCTAGAAAGATTTTCGGCTGTCCATTCTTTCACAAAGTTCTGGAAAACTTCCTTTACAAAACCAAACATCTCAGAAGGATGATCACAGGCAACACAATAAAACTGCATTTCTGTAGTGCCCTTGGGACCTGTTGCACTTTGCCCATTTCTGATATGAGATTCTCGTAACCCACAATCTGCATGGCACCAATGGAGGCAAACATCACATCCAACCCAACTACACGTGTTCGATGCCATGTCAAACTTTGAACACACAAGACACATGCACTCCCGGCAAAAATCACTCCGCCGTACACATATTTTGCAGTCACATTCATCCACAGGCAGAACACTCCTGCAATTGAGATTTCTACATCTCATATTCAAAAATATCTCTGCCAAATCAGAAGATGGGATATCATATTTCTGCAGAAGAAATTCTCGAAGCCCCGTTTTCAAAGCCACCAAGATCTCCAATTGAGTACGATGTGCATTCAAGAGCATATCCAGGGTAACGTCCGGCCTCTTCTGTAATGCCTTCTGCAGAGCACTCAGCTGCCACTGCTTACTGGGATTTGAGATTATATCGCGGACAAACTCTTTAACACATGCCGCGTGCTTTCCGTTCATCTCATTAAACCTCCGAGCCATTGTGGGTACAGGTTCAGAAACTATCATAGTAACAATTGACTCAGCAAAGTCAGCTCCAACCACCATTACTTGATCTTTTCCATCTGGGCCATTGCTCCTATGTAAACTACCACTATCTTTCTCTGTCATTAATTGCCTCCTCTCTGTGGAATATTCTAGTCCATTTTCATAAGAGCCAAAACCCTGTGCTCCAGATAAATGTTTATTGAAACTTAATTGCCTTTCAAGTTCAATTGGTAGTTTGGAGCTTCCCCCTGTAACTCTCAAATTCTGCATCAGAGCTTGTCCACTGGAGTTGCCTTGAGACAATTGAGACTGCTGAAGCAAGCCATTTTCCCTTGATGAAATTACTTGATGAGCTGGAACCTCTTTATTCTTATTCTCTTCTGCCGCCAAAGCTTTCCAATCCACCCCCTGAAACAACGGCTTACTTTTAACAGATTGCTCAAAATCAAGTGCATTATGAGTCAGGGAACAGCTAGGGTTGTGAGTGAACTGCTGAGAACCAGAAAACGACATCGAAGCTGTAAATCCATCAGAATTTGTCCGAAATGAGCTAGCAAATGATTGCACACTTCTGGCATGGCTAGGAGAACCAGGAGCTTGTCCTCTATTCTGGGAACCGATAGGCAATAAAACATTTGGCAAGCTGAGGGAAAGTTCAAGGGCCAATTTATCATCTTTAGGCTTGTCATGAGTTAATTGCTCAACTTTCTCTGGCTTCTTAATTGGATCAATGGAGAAAAATTGAAATCCCCTGGTACTTGGCCCTTCCATTTCAATGCCTCCACCTGTTGCAAGGTCACTTGGTTTGTTTTCAGCTTCCAAATTAGTCTCTGTAAAGTTAACACTGTCAGAGGGCAATACAGCAACACTTTTGCCCTTGTCCTTCAAACTCGGGGTCGTTTTCTCTATAGAAGGCAGTTCACTTCCAGCTGTTATTTCCACATTCCCAGTCACGACAATATCATCCACCTTTTCAATATTAATTACTCTGTCTTCCCCCTGCTCTTGCAAAGATAACTTGTCAACGCATGTACTGTCTGCCTCCTCCTCTAAAGAGCCTTCTCTTCTGCCCTCAATTACATTGTTGTCACCTTCGTTTTCTCCATTTATATCATTCTCATCTCTACTTTCATCTGCCCCTTGAAATGATGTATCCTGACAATCTGGCAAGTCAATATTTTTGTTAAGAACATCTTCAACATCCTTTGCTAGTCCACCTTCTGTTTGCTCCGTCGAACTGCTCACTTTACTCACATCCCCCTTTTCTACAGACAAGAAACTCGCTCTGTCCTGCGAAACATTATTCTCAAAGGGAACTTCATTGTCCACCTCCTTTTGAGAGGAGTTCAATTTAACAGCAGCTTTATCTTCAACAACTGGCTTAGTCAAAGGTGCATGGGGTTGAGGATCAGGTTCGAGTTCCCCTTCTTCTCGTTCACTGCTGGGCCCACCACTCTCCACTGGCATATCTTCATATTTTTACCTTCAACACTCTTCGACCGCTCACTTCCAGAATCCTTAGACCAAGCTGGAGATTTTGCATCCCTAAGCACCTGGGGGACTTCGCCTTTCCAAATTCCTTAGATTCCATTCTACTTCCTCTGCTCGCCTCACTGCCACTCCGGGCCCCACCATCATCGCCATCTTTACCACCACCAAATCTCCTCCACGATGTAGCAATACCATCCCTCTTTGGCCTATCCCTCTCGGACCTAAACCCCTTTGGAAAATCTCTCCTAGGTCCAGAAAAGCTCTCAGATCGATACATTTGATCCATTCCATACCCAGCCCTCGGGACGAGCTTAACACCCCTCTCTCATTCACGTCTCTACGCCCGATCGTAACTCTTTCTTCGATCATAACTCTCCAAATCATAATCCGTCGCTTCCTAACCAATTTCGAACTCTCCCTATCATCTTCTACTCGATCATACCTAGATGTGGATGAAGATAAAACTTTCCTCCCGCTGTCAGAAGACCTGTAATAAGAGCTCCTATGCAAAGACGACGATGAGCGTTGCAAACCAGAGTCCTCCTCCCTTCTTCCCCAGTCTTTCACGACACCCTTCTCCCCGTACGAGTGGAGATCGTCACTTGACCTCAATCTCTTCATAATCTTCACTCCCAAAATCAAGTTTCGCGAATATCGCGCATCCCCAAAGCAAATAACAAAAAATCAAACACTTTTCCCCCAAAAAGTCGCAACCTACTTCACTATGAAAGTTATACCCTAATACAATAATACTAAATTAATAAAAATTTATAGATCAACCAAGAAAAATTCAAATCAACCACTAAACCTACCAATTAACTGAGCTAACAAGGCATCATAAGATGTGCGAAGCTTTTCAAAAATCATCACCAAACACAAAACAAAAAGCAACAGCTCAACTTTACCAGCTTAAGCTTTCGTGACCCTAGTTTAATCAAAACCCTCACTTTTCCCAATTTGTGCAGAAAAGTCGAAGCTACAGCAACAACTAAACCCAGATTCAAAGAAAATCACCAGATGTACGAGGTAGAAATGCTCGCCGGAGAGTAAACCGCCATGTGTAGATATCTTGAGTGTGTATGTATAGGTTGAAGGTGGGTTGGGGTGGGGTGGGGGTAGGGGGTTTGAGAATTGCTTTCTGTTCAGTCAACGGAAATATTTAGTAGTGGGGATTGGGAGACGAGGAAGACTTGAATACGCAAAGTGCGCATAAGCGCACCGGTCAAGGCTTTGGGAACTAAAAAAAGAGTTGTGGGTGCGCAATGCGCCTCATGCGCAGGTTAGACAGACGACGGATTAGTCAACTGAGGTTTGAAAAAGTTAAAGCTAACCCCAGTTGGGAGGTCTTTCTACGTCAGCATTTCAATTTGAATTTTAAATTCAGTCTATTTTATTTTAAAATAAGTAAAACTTGAAAACTGCTTGGCAACCAATTATTGTTTGGTGGTTTTGAAAATGGTCAAAATAGCCAAAATAATTTGTATAATTTTATCACATTTGTAAATTGTCTTTAAGAATCATTAAAAAAAATTGAACTTACAAGTATATATACACAATGAATAAATCTTGTTTATGATTTGATCTAGATTAATTAGTTTTAATTTTAATTCAGTTTTAAATATGATTTTAGAGAGAGAAATATATTAAAAAAACAACCAAATTTCTGACTCGCTGAAGCTTTGATTTGACGTTTCAGAATAGGCTTCTTTTGACTCTTGTTCTTTCCCAATCACAGATCAACCACACATCTGCAGGCACCAAATACCAACTTTGCCCTTCCAGTGTTGCCCTTTTCCTCACTTTGGGTCTTCTTCAAAAATCCTGCAACAATAATTACTGCGAGAAACAAAAAAATAAAGGAATAATTGGAGCCCCAGTAAGGAAAGCCCATGACTAATGGACTAACAGAATATCATAGGAACTGGGCTTCAGTTAGGTATTGGGCCAATTGTTACACACTTACACAGTACACTGCTTTGGTACAAGTTTGGATAAAATGCGTAGGATATCAATTTTCCATTTAGCTTTTATAATTAGATTTTTCTTATGATATTATTAAATATCCATACTGCGCATATTCTTTATTAAACAATCGCATTCATGGTTAGAAATCAAGTTATGGAAGAAAAAAACAATTTTTTAATCAAGAACAAAACTCAATTACAGAATATTTAATTCCTAAATCCACTAAGCTATTTCAACAGTCATAAATAAAAAAAAAAAAAATGTCTTCACTAAAACAAAAGGCAAAGAATATAGGTTTTCGGTTTAATCTGCATTACTAGATGGGAATATATACTATGTGATTTAGATTATTGGGGAAAAAATATTTTGTCATTCCATTTGGCACTTTATGAACTAAACTTTTATTTGTTACATTTTTTTATTTGAACTATATAAATTTTGAATTTGCCATTTAGAGCACCGGGATTGATGAATATTTCGTTGGGATTCTGCCATGTCAACATACAAAATTCGTATATTTCAGATAGACAAAAACTCATATAAGACGCCTTATGGGTTCGATTTGTGAGACGGATCCTGCGACCCGTGACCCAACTCATAGGAGACCAGTGGCATTTTAGTAAATATAGGACCGATTCCATTTTTTTTTCTTTTTCTCCCTTTTCGTCCTTTCTTCCTGGGTCTCGATCCACCATTACATGCCGCTGCGATTTTTTTTTCTGTCTTTGCTCGTTGGTGGTGTGGCTTGGGCCACCTCCGATCAGTCCCTTGAGCAGGCCTTCTCCCAATTCAGTGAAGTCATCGAATCGAAGATTATTAACGATCGTGAGACCGGAAGATCCAGTCTCGCGGAAGCGGTGGTAGAGCTAGCGGTGGATTTCGCTGCCCTCGCCGTGAAGGTTGTCATAGCGGAGGTGGTGGTGGTGGTTACGGCGGAGGTGGATATGGCCGCCGTGAGGGTAGTTACGGTGGTGACCGTGAAACTGGAGGAATTAGGCCTTTAGTTAATTTGGGTTGTTAAGTGTGTGTTACTTTAGTTAATTTCGTGTTGAAATGTGTTGTGCTTGAAATTCAATGGTTTGTGGGTTAAAAGCTTTAATCTTATTTTACAGTTGTTGGATTTGAAGAAAAAAATTCAAAATCTAAATTGAATAATTGGGTGGGAGTTTGATTCACAATATTTCCCTGCATAAATCCTCAGCAATTAGTAGTCTATTCTTAGGGAAAGAATTTGAATGTTGAATAGAATCAACAATAATAAACGACCTCATTTACGGCGGTGGCAATTTCCATCAATACGAAATGGCGATGGAATTTTCATATATCTAAAAGGGCGGTTGTATTTTCGTAAATATTATACTAACATGTGGATGTGATAATAATTTAAAAAGTACCATATTTTATTGAAAAAATATTACTTTTGCGGTGAAAAGTATAAATTTTAAAATTAAGAATACTGATATTATTTACTTACACATTACAGTCTTGTTTAGCAGTATCAATTTTTATTAAAAAAATATCACATTTACCCTCTAAAAAACATATATTTTCAAAATAACAAAACTGATATTAGTAGTTTTCCCTAAAAATTAATCGTAGTCACCTTGAAAAGTATTACTAGATCTCTAAAAAAGTATTAGTTTTATTCTGGAAAATGTTAGTAGTTCATTTGAAACATATTAGCAGGATCCCCCTGAAAGTATTAATTTTTTCTAAAAATTATTATTTTTCTCTACAAGTATTAATATTTTTCATCAAAAGTATTAGTTTTCTCATGAAAATATTAGTACTTCTTAACAATATTAGTAGTCCCATTGAAAGTATTACTTTTTCCGAAAAGTGTTATTCCTACTCTTCAAAGTATTAATTTTTTTCTTCATAAAAAATATCAATTTTTAGAAAAAGTATTAGTTTTTCCTCAAAAGTATTAGTTTTTTCCCGCGAAAATTTTAATAGTTCTTCTTAAAAATATTAGTAGTCCCACTGAAAGTATTAGTTTTTCTCTGAAAAATATTATTCTTTCTCTTAAAAGTATTAATTTTTTTTCTTCAAGAAAAGTATCAGTTTTTCCCTAAAAAGTATTAATTTTTCATCAAAAGTATTAGTTTTCCCCGTGAAAATGTTAGTAGTAGTTCTTCTTAAAAATATTAGTAGTCCCACAAAAAGTATTAGTTTTTCTCTAAAAAGTATTATTCTTTCTCTTAAAAGTATTAATTGTTTTTCTTCAAGAAAAGTATCAGTTTTTCCCTAAAAAGTATTAATTTTTTCATCAAAAGTATTAGTTTTCTCAGCGAAAATGTTAGTAGTAGTTCTTCTTAAAAATATTAGTAGTCCCACAAAAAGTATTAGGTTTTCTCTAAAAAGTATTATTCTTTCTCTTAAAAGTATTAATTGTTTTTCTTCAAGAAAAGTATCAGTTTTTCCCTAAAAAGTATTAATTTTTTCATCAAAAGTATTAGTTTTCCCAGCGAAAATGTTAGTAGTAGTTCTTTCTTAAAAATATTAGTAGTCCCACAAAAAGTATTAGTTTTTCTCTAAAAAGTATTATTCTTTATCTTAAAAGTATTAATTATTTTTCTTCATGAAAAGTATCAGCTTTTCCCTAAAAGTATTAATTTTTTCCTCAAAAGTATTAGTTTTCTCCGCGAAAATGTTCGTAGTAGTTCTTCTTAAAAATATTATTAGTCCCACTAAAAGTATTAGTTTTTCTCTAAAAAATATTATTCTTTCTCTTAAAGTATTAATTTTTTTCGTCATGAAAAGTATCAATTTTTCCTGAAAAAGTATTAATTTTTTCCTCCAAAGTATTAGTTTTCCCCGCGAAAATGTTAGTAGTTCTTTTTAAAAGTATTAATAATCTCACTGAAAGTATTAGTTTTTCTCTGAAAAGTATTAGTTTTTCTCTGAAAAGTATTATTTTTCTCTTAAAATTATTAATTTTTTCCTTCACGAAAAGTATTAGTTTTTTTCCTATATTATTAGTTACTCCTAAAAATATTAATAGTCTCCTTAAAAAGTATTAGTTTTTCTATAAAAAGTGTTAATTTTTTTTTCTTGAAAAGCATTAATTTTTCCCAATTGTCTATTACCAATATGCCTCAATCTGGTCAGTTTCTTCCTGCAAACCATTTCGTCACCCCTCCCAAAAGGAAAAGAAAAGTCCCACCGAAAGCAACTGTAAAAGTCTTGAATTATCCAAAAGCAACTGTAAAATTCTTGAATTATCCAAAAGCAACTTATCGATCAAGAATAACCCTCTGCCCTCATCCAGCCCATGGTCTATTTCTACTCTAGGATCTATTTATTCTCGAACTCACATATTTCTCCAATGCTTGATTTCTAGAAAAATGACCACTGAAAATGGATGGAAAAAAATTGAAGAAGCTAAATGGTTTTTGTAGCAGCACAGTCAACAGTAGTGGAAGCCGTGGTAGTAGTGATGATGATTCCCCACCTCGAGTTACTGATGCTTGAGGGTAAGCTACGCGCCGCCGTGCTTAATCTGATTTCTGAATAGTGGGGTGGCTTGTGGCTATGTTACGCCATGGTGGAGGAAATCAGGAAATCGCCAAGACCTTTCATTTTTGTCGAGGGTTTCTCGGCTTGGGCCACATGAAGTTCGATTTTTGCTGTGCACGTGTAACATGTGTGGGCATGTGGTCAATGGTTGAATTTTATAGACGGGTTATAATATGACCCGTTTACTTGATTGAGATCAGTAAGACGGCCTCATAAGAGACCCACTCTTTCAGATATGCAAATGTAACCAAAAAAAAGTGTAGCTCACAAAGGCAAACATCATCATAGTTTAAAGTGTTATGAAGAAAAACATGTACAAATATTATATATTATGTACATTAGTTTTCAATATTTAAGCACTCAATAAGAAATTAAAATTGTTTTCCCAATTAAAGAAATTAGGGTAAAAACCTCAAGAGCTAGTCTCTGTCAAAAATGTCTAATGGATCAGATCCGTTAGGCAGTCTAAATATTCTATCCATCTCGTAGACTGGCCCGGATCCGCGAAAAAATAAAAAAACCTGGCCTCAGTTCGAGAAGATTGTGGAGGACACCACCACCAACAAACGGATCGCGTCCCCCACCATCGCCGCGCGCCTCCGCCTCTTCTTCCACGATCGCTTCGTCTCGTCTCCTCCAACCGACCAAATCAAGTGTGGTTACTCCAGGATTTTCCAATCGAAAGGATTTTTGATTGAATCGGGCGTGAAAATGGTGGAGAAGAACAAGATTTGCTAAATGTCCATGAATCGGGCGTGGAGAAGAACGAGATTTCTTTGAATGCCCATGGGCCTCGGAGGCGTGGAAGGAATTACTAATACATTTCAAAAGAATCGCTAATACTTTTTAGTAGGACGGCTAAGATTTTTCTCAAGGATTGTTAATACATTTCGGGAGAAAAATTTAATTATATTAAAGAGAAATACTAAAATACTCTCAGGGGAACTACTAATACTTTTTTAGGAACTACTAATACTTTTTTGAGGATGCTAATATATTTCGATTTTCGGGAGTATATTAATGAGAAATACTAAAATACTCTTGAGGAACTACTAATACATTTGGAAGAATTGCTAATACTTTTTAGAAGGGCGGCTAATACTTTTTATAAGTTCCGCCCCTTGTCCCCTAAGTTGGGTAATATGTTCTCGACCATTCTTGCTCCAATCGACCTAGTTGGCGATCGATTCGCGATAGAGAACAAGACAACAAGCGAGCGCGTACCTTTGTTCGCTTCTTCTCCACCAAGCACGGAAGTTTAAGGATAAGCGTAGGTCGGTGGCTACCTAAGGAAATTCGATTCGATCCGCCCCAGTGGGAGGCATCTACCCGACTACCTCATCCCGATCACGAGGAGAGGTTCACTATGACGGGGTACTTTTTGTCCCTTCCTAGGAAAGAATGAAATGCATAGGGGACCATCCTTTTGTTGCGACATGCTCCTCAGATTTACACGGATTCGCAGGGGGCCTCGGGCATAAGGATGTTAATACATTTCGGGAGAAAAATTTAATTATATTCGGGAGAAATATTAAAATACTCTCCAAGGAGCTACTAATACTTTTTCGAGGAACTACTAATACTTTTTGAGGGATTTGCTAATACATTTCGATTTTCGGGAGTATATTAATGAGAAATACTAAAATACTCTTGAGGGAACTACTAATACATTTTAGAAGAACTGCTAATACTTTTTAGAATGACGGCTAATACTTTTCACTAACTGTTAATGCATTTCAGGAGGAAAATTTAATTACATTTAGGAAAACTATTAAAATACTCTCCAGGGAACTACTAATACTTTTTCGAGGAATGACTAATACTTTTTTGAGGGACTACTAATACATTTGGGAGTATATTCGGAGAAATACTAAAATACGCTTCAAGAACTACTAATACATTTTGTAAGAATCGCTAATACTTTTTAGAAAAGAATTTAATATTTTTTAGAAGATTATTGTCTAGGTAGTCCGAAAACTACTAAAACACTAATATTATGGAAATACTCTAACAGATGACACCCATTAGATTGGGTGATATGAGTTTTTGTGAAACCTCAATTAAAAAGCCGCCGGCTTTGTCTCTGGTAATAATTCGTAACAAAAAGGCGCAAATAATAGTGGTCCGAAGTTCAGCTGCTTTTCCACTTCTTCGACATATACCAATCTCGATCCAAAAGGCGTAACAATAGTTTCTTTCGTCTGTTTTCTTCAACGTTATCACTCCCAACCCTACTGATTTCAGCTTAAATAAACGTATCTCGCATTAATCTTTGGATTTTGATTCTGGGGCCGCGAGCAAATTTACCGATTTATTTATGATTAATAAAATCATTGGGGCACAATCCTTTTCCTCGATTTGAGTTTTGAACAAGAAAGCGCCTCTGAGCAATGGCGGCCATAGCATTATTGGATCTACTGAGGAGAAACCCAAACTTCGGTGGCCAAACGTTTAATTCGAGAGGACTATTCTCCACCAAACTGGTCGGCGCTTCCACTGCCGCCGCAGCTTCTTTCGCCATTACCACTCCTTTTGCTTTCGGGGCTTTATTCGGGTAAGTAGTTTCATACGTGTATCTGTTCTATCAATTCTTATGGCGTGTGCACTTTCAGCTGAAAGGTAGAGTCATGGTGTTACCATCGATGATAATATATTAACATAAATTTAAAATAATAAAACCATAGACAAAATAAACATAAATCATATATATCACAATCAAATATCAATAAAATTAAAGATGTTAGAAAATAATCACCATACTTTTTACTAATCTGATGGGTTTTCATACCTTTTATTGGGCATGCGATTGTTTCATAGGACTCATATGAGATCCGGCATGGGTCCATTTATATTGCAGAGTCGGGAAATTGTTTAGGAGTACTTAATTTGGATAATGCTGAAGTCTGTGTTATAGTTATCTGTTTATGTGGATCTTAGAAGCAGAATAGTAGGAGATTCTAACTGTAATTGTATTTTTGTCTTTAGTAATTTCTTTAGCACTTCAATTTACTGTCCTGCTAGAATGTGTTTGCCTATCAGGGTATGTTGGACTAGGGTCCTTCATCATACTATGTGAAGACTGTACCCAGTGGATGGTTGAAGAATAACTTGGCATCCATTGATTTATCTGTAGCACATTTATGCAACAAAGGATTAGTCGGAGCAAAATGAACTGTTTGATAGCATGAAAATAGGAATGAAATTCAATTGGAGTCAGATATATCACGTTTAAATTTGCGTGACTGGAGAATGAAGGAACGGAATTCTCAAGCCTATCTTGATTCCAGTCCTCCGCTTTACAGAGGAAATAAAGCATTTCGATGGAGTCAACTTGTGTTGAATACTTTGTCCTCAGTGCTAAATTCTCCGTTAATGCTTTAATATGCAGCTAGAAGAGAATACAAGAAACATACCTTCAATTGTTACTTGTTAGTATGACATCAAAGCCACAAATGCAGAACAGATTATTGGGTGAAGGGTGGTAGGGTGTGTGTTTGAAGTGGAGTGACCTATTGATGGTGGCAGGAAATGAGAGAAAGGTGGTGGGTTCAGTGAAGGTGCTTGTGGTGGTGTCCATGAGAGGGACGCTGGGACGGTGACTAGTGGTTGGTGGCTGTAGGAGGGTCGTGGTTTTTTAGAGGGTGGAGAATATGAAGAAAACAAGCATACATCTTGTCCTTCTCTTTAAAATTTCGAGGTTATTTCGTGGTAGTTCATAAGTACATTTTCCTATTCCTTGGTGTAGGCTGATAGGGTAAATCAGGGGTAGCAAAAGGAGAACTTATGCATACTGTTACTTAGGTTATTTGGATGGAAGCATTTGAAGCTATAGGTTAAGATCCATAATAACTAATACATTGAGCTTGTTTGGTTAATCTTATACTTTAATTTATTCCAAAGTCTTAGCTCTTATTTTGAGTCATTGCGGTGGATTCCAAATTTATTTAATAAGGAGTCATTTGAAATTATTTCCACAAATCCTCTCCTCAAATCATATCCTTCCATCCAAATGCAACCTTAGTGTTTTAGGTTTATTTGGTACCAGTTACAGGATTTAATGGACTCCATAGTGCATATAGACTATCTATTCTCTCTGTAAGAGAATCACTTTAGAATAGAGATTTGCAATCCTCACTCGTATACATTGGGAGTGTGGATTAGGGATGTATTGACTTTTATTCGTTAGCTCTTCAATTTTAACCGAATTGATGTATTATTTGATACTCACCGGATTCTAATGCCAATGAGCTTGCGTAGATCTTATTTTGTGACTTATAGAAATTAATGCTTGTTGTGACCAATTTGTAAGTAGAATTTTATTTGCCAAATTCGTTGTCCGCAGAACCAATATCTTTCTGCCTTGAGAACTTATTTGATTATATAAAAGGAACTGATGAAATAGGATTCCTGAAGTTCCTCACCCCCCTCCCCCTTCAAAAACACAACATAAAAAAGATGCTGGTGAATTATGTTGTAGCTCATTATCAATCTGATAACTGATTGTTATTGATGTATGTATAATAATGGCTTATGTATCAGAAATGGCGTTACACGAGTAGCCTATTGCGATGCTGGCGCGGCTCTAGGTGAAGATTACATTTCTAGTATACGGACTGCATCCGGACAGATATTTCAGAATGATGCACTGAAATACAGTACCAAGCAATACGATATTCAGTTGAAACCACTATTCTCAGCTTTTCATTGGAAAACTTTTGCGCTGACATCACTGAGGTCTTTTCTGTTGTTCTATTTGCCTCTTCTGGAGCCCCACTCACGCATGGAAGATGAAGACGACGATGACGATTTTCTACAGGAAAATCCTGAAGTAAAGCATTTAGATTTGGTTGTTCCATTCAAGAAATCAGTGAAACAAATAATTCGCGAGGTAACATTTTCTTTTCCTTTAAATACTTTAAAAAAAGCTTTTATTTCTGTGGGCTCTTTTAAAGTAATACTTAAGAGAAGTATTGCAACATTATAGTTTGTGGAGCCTTATCTCATCTCTACATCTGATCTCTCTGTCCACTCTTTCAAAAGATTTCATTCTTGGTAAAATTTTAGGGATAATTACAATAACTACCCTAGGTTTGGGGTGGGTAATTACAAAAAAACCCTGAGAAGTTTCAAAATTACAAAAACTACCCCTGAGGTTTGATTCTGTCTTAATTTTAAGGGTTTAATTGTAATATGTCTATAAATGTAAGAGGGACTTTTGAAAATATTTTTCTTATTAAGGGGAAAATGTAAGACAAATGAAACCTCAAGGTTTTTTTTGGTAATTTTAAAACAACTTTTCTTTTTTTTTTTTTTTTTTTGTAAATACCCCAAACCTCAGGGGTAGGTTATGTAATTATCCCAAAAATTTATTCTAAATATTGCTTGGTTTTTGTGTCTTATTTTGATATCAGAAGTGTCAATCAGAACATTCCTCGTAACATAGTCCTCTTTCTGATACAAAAATGCCACTTCAAGTGAAGCAGCTTTGACAGAAATTAATCTTTTCGGCTGTCGAGCATCATGCTAGCTTCTGTTAAAGTTTATTTATCTATTTATTAGTATCAAATCAAGTTGGCAGATTAATTATAGAGGTAAACTAACTTTATGTTGTATATGCTCAGAGTAGTGTAGTTACTACAAGACGTGTTCTTGAAAGACTCGCGGTTCATTATGCTTCACAGCGGATGGCCTGGAAACTTCTCAAAGGTAGTCTTCTCTTATTAATTTTGTGATACGAATGGTTGTTATGTTCTCCACCTGTCTGATCTTATCTATCAACTATCACAGATGTTCCCAAATCGGCCACCCGCAAGGCTGTAAGGAAACTGCCAACTACAACATACTGCTTCTCGTCTGCCGAACCACTTTTAGAGGTCATATAAGGGTTAATTACAAAAACTACCCTTGAGGTTTATCCTAATTACAAAAAAAACCAGTTATCTTCAAAATTACAAATATCCCCTTGATATTTGTTTCTATTTTACAAAATGCACCATCAGGTCGGGTTGTTTGTAATTTTGAAAGATAATTGGATTTTATTTATTAGGCTAAACCTCAGGGCAGTTTTTATAATTATCCGGTCATATAATTAAATAAATCCTCCATGCTTCCTTCTCTTAGTGTTGTTTTTTGTTTGGTTAAACCTGAATTTGCTTATATGTCTTTTTGTATCAACAGGGCATTTACTTGGAGTTTTAGCATCATGGATTGTTCAAGTTGGGATTGATATCTATCGGCTCCTTTCTTCTTTATCTAAAGCCAGAGTAGATGGTAGTGATACAGTTGATGCGAAAGAACAAGTCGAGCTTTTTGGAAAGAAGGTTTATGGTGCCACTGTTAGGTGTTGTGCCTCTCTTATTTTTGCATCTATTGGAGCTGGGATAGGAGCAACGTTAATTTGTCCTTCGACCGGCCAATGGATTGGTACGACTTTATATGCACGTGTATGAACATTTTATGATTAAGTTCTGGTTTCTGATGTATGAATTTTACAACATTTGCAGGGTGTGCAATTGGGGATTTAGCAGGACCAGTTATCGTTGCATTTTGTTTCGAGAAATTTCACGTAGACCTCTAAGTTAGACTTGCTGAAATACATCTTACATCTCATACGCATAACCTTCTTTTTTTTTGAGCTTCTTTTATTGAAGCGAGGATTGCTCCTGCGATAACTTGGAAGTTATGGTTCTATTTAGTTTCTTGAATATTCCTTTATTTTCTTTTGTTTTTCATTTTAATCAAACTTTATTTGGAGTTGGAATTTAGACACGGAGTCATGGTGGATATTAATAATAGAAAGGGATAATTACAAAAACTACCCACGAGGTTTTAGCTAATAACAAAAGAACCCATAGGTTTTTGAAAATTACACAAATCCCCTTGAGGTTTGATTAATATATTATACTAGTTAGGTTTTGTAGATGCTATACCCGGAGTATTACACTTGGTATAGCATCTACGATTCACATGTTATGCTTAGTGTGTAGATGCATTATAAGTGTCTCACTTTCTAAAAAATAGAGCATGTGAATGGTAGATGATACACAAAGTGTAATGCTCCAATTATAGCATCGACAAAATTCTCAGAAAATAAAAGGAAGAATGAGGACTCAAAAGCAAATAAGTAAAAATACAGTTGCACATGAGGATTGCATGGAAAAGGAGGGTGCAGGCATTGTAGAGAAATCGGTTTCTAACTAATTAGATGCTCAGAATTTTTTTCTGTAAATTTTATTCTTTTTCTAGATTCGTCCAGCTCATTTTTGTTGTGTATAAATAGATGATAGATGATTGTATAATGTCTGATTTCATTCTCCAAATTCTCTCGTCGATCTGATGGAAGTTTATTCTCTTACTCTGCTTTGCATATTTTTCTATATGGTATCAAGAGCTAAGTTGATCATTCTGCTTCTTTTTTTTTTTTTTTTTTTTTTTTTTCTGGGAATCATTCTCATACATTCACCATTTTATCTTCTCTCTTAAATTACCCTTCACCTATTTGATCACTCTGCTACATCATGTCCACTACTGAAGAAACCAATGCAGGAAATGAGCAAGGTAATATCAATCAAAATGTCACAACCCGGTTTCCTACCCCATCTCCTACTGAAGATCCAAACATGTCTTTCTTCCTTCTTCTGATAATTCTCATACTATTGAGATCAAACCTCCCTTGGATGGTACTAACTACGACTTGGAGTAGAGCTTTTTCTCTCAGCATCTCAGTCAAAAACAAACAAGGCTTCCTTGATGGAACCATACCTACACCAGATTTCAGTGATGTTCTCTACATCCCCTGGCTTCGATGTAATAATCTTATTCTCACCTGGCTTATCAACTCAGTTAGCAAAGAAATAGCTTCTTCAATCATTTACATGAACTCTGCTAAAGAGGTATGGGATACTCTCAAACTTCGATATTCTCAGCCTGATAATGTGAGGATATATCACCGCAATAATACCGGCTAAACTCTGTTTCAAGGCACTTCCTCTATTTCGATTATTTTACCACTCTCAACACAATTTGGGAAGAACTTAGAAACTATAGGCCCTTTCCACACTGCACATGTGGCCAATGTACTTGTCAGGCTCTAAAATCCATCTGTGAAACTCAAATTTCTGACTACACTTTTAAATTTCTCATGGGGCTTAATGAATCCTATGAAAGTACTAGAGGTCAGATCTTACTCATGAATCCTATTCCCTCTTTTGGACCTTTGTGTATGCTATGTTGCTCAAGAGGAAAGGCAAAGAGAGGCCAAGTTTTCCTTGATGCCTTCTCATGACAAAGCAATGTTTTGCCGCAAGCTCTCTTCAATCCAAAAGAAAATTCAAGGTTGATGTTGTATGTCAACATTGTGGAAAACCTGGTCACACCATAGATAAGTGCTTCAGGCTTATTGGTTTTCCACCTAACTTTAAATTCACCAAGGGTAAAAATGCTAATGGAAAAACCAATGCCATCAATCACTCAGCCAATAGTGCTGTGGCTCAAGACTCTCCTGCAGTCACCACTGAAAACACTCAGCTGTTTCATTCACTCCAGACCATGTCCAAAAACATATGACTCTTCTTAATGGGGATCCCATGGAAGTATCTCAGCCATCCTCTACATAGAACACCACTACTCCAAACCATTTCTCTAATATGGCGGGTATTACATCCTCTCAAAATACCAACATCATTCCTTCTAAATCAAATTCGGTATGGATCATTGACACGGGGGCCTCGATCACATGATATGTTGCCCATCTTTGTTGTTTGAGAACCTATTAGTATTAAATCCTCAGTTTTTTTACCAAATGGTTCTCAAGTCAATATCACACATAAAGGCACTGTCAAATTATCGAACATTTCATACTCAAAGATGTTTTATGTGTTCCTCAATTCACTTTCAATCTTTTATCATTAATAAGTTAACTTTCGAAATTCATATCTTGTCATTACTTTCTCAAAGAATTATTGTTTTATTCAGGATCATTCTTCAAGGATGATGATTGGTCATGCTAAAGCTACTCAAGGACTCTATTTACTTCAAGTTTCCAAGAAGGCTCACAGCCAATTATCCTCTATTTCTTCTGTTTTCTCTGTTCAATCAAAGGCTGAAGAAGTTGTTTCATCAAAGGCACAAGATGCTAGCTTATGGCATAAGAGGCTTGGTCATTTATCTACACAGAGGATGCAGCTTATAGATAATTTAGGATCAAAATTCATCCCTCATGTAATAGATGACTGTAGTATTTGTCATTTGGCTAAACAAAAAAGAAAATCATTTCCAGTTCATTCCAAATTGTCTACTGCACCATTTTCTCTTATACATTGTGATGTGTGGGGACCTTATGCTAAACCGTCTCTTAATGGTCATCATTATTTTCTTACTATAGTTGATGATTATAGTAGGATAACTTGGACTTATCTTATGAAAAATAAATCAGAAACTCAATCCATTTTGCAAAATTTTGTCATAATGATATTGAACCAATTCAACATTAAAATCAAAATTATTAGGAGTGATAATGGTCTTGAGTTCTATATGCCTTCTTTCTATAATTCTCAAGGCATTATCCATCAAAAATCTTGTCCTTACACACCTCAACAGAATGGTGTGGTTGAAAGAAAACATCAGCACCTTCTCAATGTTGCTCGAGCATTATTATTTCAAGCTTGTTTACCTATCTATTTTTGGGGAGATGCCATATTAACTGCTACTTATTTGATCAATTGGACTCCTACTCCTATCCTACAAAACAAAACCCCCTTTGAAGTTCTGTTTAAGCAATCTCCTTCATACAATCATTTAAAGGTTTTTGGTTGTCTTTGTTATGCTTCTAATAACAAACCTCACAAAACCAAATTTGAACCACGGGCCAAGAAATGCATTTTTCTAGGATATCCCAATGGGATCAAAGGATACAAAGTATTTGATCTTGACAGTAAAACTGTCTTCTCATCAAGAGATGTTTGTTTTAATGAATCAGTTTTTCCTTTTCAGCTCAATCAGACTCACACTGAATCCATTCCTGTTCCACCCTCCATGCCAGATTATTTTCAGCACTTTCCTCCTCATAATACATTACCTCATCCCAATGACAACCCCACTTCTCCTGATGATTCTCTCAGCTCTCAGGAGGATCCTTCTATCTCACTGCCCTCAGATAATGAGGATCAGTCTCTCTCACCTCCCTCCAACAATGACCTTCCTACCTCTGACCCTGTTTCTCCTACTCAGCATCCTTCTCCAATACCTAGAACTCCAAGGGCTCGCAGGCCTCCTTCTTATCTGAAAGATTATTGTTGCAATAATACAATTTTCTCTACTGATCATCCTCTTCACAAGTACTATACTTGTTCCCATTTATCCCCTTCCTATAGGGCTTATTCAGCTTCCTTAACTTCCATTTCTGAACCTACTTCTTATCATGAGGCAATTGATTCCCTCATTGGAAGGAAGCAATCAATGCAGAACTTCAAGCTTTGGCCAAAAATGGCACTTGGAGTATTGTTCCTTTACCTATTGGTAAGAAAGCCATTGGTTGCAAATATGTTTTCAAAACCAAGCTCAAAGCTGATGGCACAATTGACAAACATAAAGCGTCTAGTTGCCAAAGGTTACACTCAACAAGAAGGTTTTGACTATCAAGAAACCTTGATCTATTGTCAAAATTACTTGTTAGGATTTTTTGCCTTAGCAACCATTCACAATTGGCATTTGCATCAACTTGATGTCCATAATGCCTTTCTTAATGGCGATCTTGATGAGGAAATCTACATGTCACTACCCCTTGGTTTTTCCATTAAGGGGGAGTCTCAACAAACTTTAGTTTGTAAACTTCACAAATCCCTTTATGGTTTAAAACAAGCATCAAGACAATGGAATTCAAAATTTACAAAAACATTACTCGATGCAGGTTTTAAACAATTTATATCAGATTACTCTCTCTTCACAAAGAATGATCATAATGGTTTTGTTGCTCTTCTTGTTTATGTTGATGATATACTGATTGGGAGTAGCAATATTCAAACCATTAATTGATCAAAGAATTTCTTCATTCACAGTTCAAGGTAAGGGATCTAGGGGAAGTCAAATTTTTCCTTGGTATTGAGATTGCCATATCAAAGGAAGGAATTCATTTGAATCAAAGAAAATATACCTTAGACATTCTCAATGACACTGGTATGATAGGTTGTAAGACCTGTAAAACTCCTATAGAACAAAATCATAAAATGTGTCATTCATCATATAATCACATCAAAGACATCACTAGTTATAGAAGGTTAGTTGGAAAACTAATCTATCTATCTATCACTAGGCCAGATATCACTTATACCGTAAATATACTAAGTCAATTCATGGACAAACCTGATTCTATTCACCTAGATTCTGTTTATAGAGTACTTAGATACTTAAAAGGATCTATAGGACAGAGATTGTTCTATCCATCTCATTCAGAATTAATCATCAGAGGTTATAGTGACTCTGATTGGGCATCTTGCCCTGAAACTAGAAAGTCAACAACTGGATACTGCATCTTTTTAGGAAAATCCTTGATCAGTTGGAGGACTAAGAAACAAGGCACCGTTTCAAGATCCTCAGCAGAAGCTGAGTATAGAGCTCTAGCACAAACATGTTGTGAAATAACATGGATCACATATCTGCTTTCAGAATTTAAGATTGAGGTGCAACAACCTATCACACTTTATTGTGATAACCAGTCAGCCATATATCTTACAAAAAATCCAGTTTTTCATGAGAGAGCGAAACATGTAAAGATAGATTGTCATTTTGTAAGACAAAAGGTGCTAGAAGGCAAAATCAAGACAGAGCACATATCTTCAAAATTTCAACTCGCAGATTTGTTTACTAAAGGATTAAGTGCAGAAAGGTTCCATTTTCTATTATCCAAGATGGGCATATTAAATATCTATGCTCATCTTGAGGGGGAGTCTCAGAAAATAAAAGAAAGAATGAGGACTCAAAAGCAAATAAGTAAAAATACAGCTGCACATGAGGATTGCATGGAAAAGGAGGGTGCAGACATTGTAGAGAAATCGGTTTCTAACTAATTAGATGCTCGAATTTTTTCTGTAAATTTTATTCTTTTTTCTTCTAGATTCGTCCAGCTCATTTTTGTTGTGTATAAATAGATGATAGATGATTGTATAATGTACAGATTTCATTCTCCAAATTCTCTCAATACAATGGAAGTTTATTCTCTTACTCTGTTGCATATTTTTCTATAAAAACCATACTAATTTTTGTTCTTTTGAAACTTTTTTGGTTTCCCAATACCTCGGGGAGGTTTTGTAATTACCCCTAACAGAAAATTTTATGAAATTTTATCTCATTAGGTTAGCTGCAAGAACTTGGCAGTTGATTGTGAATCCTTCTCGATTTTCAAAATCAATTGGTATGATATGTCATGTTAAAAACAAGGCTGTTTTCGATCTCAATTAGAAGTTTAAATCAACAAATAACTGTAGACTGCCGAGAGATCCTTGGTTTTTGAAGGGTTCGGATCAAACCTCAAAACCTTCTATAAAACAAAATATTTGGATTTTTTTTTAATTTGATACTTTGATCCTTTTTTTGTAGAATAAATTTGATATTTTGATCTTTTGTTTTATTTTGTTGTCTTATTGCATTTTAACTGTATTATTTATTACATAAGATCGTAAGTGCTGATTTAAATATGTCAAAAATGATTGTAAGCTTATTTGCAAGGGGAATTTGGAAAAATGCCATTTTTTTACCAATTTTTTGGAAAAATGTCACCTAATCAAAATCCTCTAAATTATATCCCCCACCCATGCGAAATGTCCAAGATACCCCTTTGCTCAAATTTTTTAATTTTTTCACAAAGTGTTGTTCTTCCCTCCTAAAAATGAAACCCAGTTGACCATTCTTCATTTCCCAAGGCCATTCACGACCGATTCTCCCATCTCCTCTGACATTTCAGTATTTTCCGGCGAGGATGGACGACATTGTTCTCGTGTTTGGTGTTTTTGATGGCAGCATTCGAGCAGAGGTTTAATTGGACGGAAAGCATCGGCTTTTTTGTGGATTCTTTTCGCGATTTTTTTGGAGCTGATTTCTTTCGAGTAGAGGTGTTCTGAGTTCTAATTTTCAACTAGATTAGGTCAAAAATATGGAAAGAGGTTAGTATTTTTTTTACTAATGTTTGCGGTTAATTTGGTTAATTTTCATTTGTAAACAAGTGTAAATACACAATGTAGTTGGTGTTATGGACCGAGTAATATGTAATTATTTGCATTTTAGCAAATGTAACCATTTGGAAGATGAAAATGTGATGAAATTGTAGAATTAAGTCCATTTTGGTAAAATCTGTTCTGTACATCAGTTGGTTGGTATGTTGTCTGCTATGTAGTCGATTTGTTGGTCGGTGTGCGGTTAGTACTTACAGTTAGTGTGTGGTTGTAGTCGGTTGTCTGGTCGTGTGTGGTTGATTGTGTGGTCGTTGGCTTTGTATGTTTCTGATTTTAGTTTGTTACTGTATTATTTCAGGTTATGGTTCATGCTCAATACTAATTTTTGGAATGATGTATGGGAGTTGGATTCAAGTAATCGTCATTGGTGTTTTGTGGGAAGAAAACAAAGCACGTGGTAGTCATTGTCGATGTCACCTTTTCTCAATTATTAGAAAAGACATATCTAGTCACCAAAGTGAGTCGGGATGATATTGATATTGAGATGACAAGTTGGCTTACATACCAATGTAAAGATTCATTGCCACCTTACCTGTAATAGATGAAGATGATGTACAGTTGTTGATTAGTGTGAACACAAACAAGTTTTTGTCTACTCCACTTTGCTTGGTAACAAAGCTGAGGGACAACCAAGTATCCACCCAATCTAAAAGGGAACAAAATGAGTCAGAAAGCATTAACCATTTTGCAGAAGGTCTTGCTCCCATAGGCACTGTAATTCTAGAAACTCAACCATATTTCATACCTGTAATACCTGAACATTGTGTATTACATGAACCAACAGTTGACCCTCCTCGTGTTGTGGATCAACAAGGCACAAACATTAATTTGAATAACGACCCTCATCTAGATGATAATGACGATGTTGAACATTTCTACAACTACGAAGAAGATACTGAATTGGAAGAGATAGACCCATTTTTCTATGATGACCCGGATGACACTTTCTATAAGTGGAGTGGACCAGAAGAGGTAGAGCCCCATGTTGAATCTCCACCCCGACCTGACAATGATGACCCTATACAAGAAAATGATTTATCTCCACCATTAAACCAAATTGCTATTGATAATGGGTATGAAGGTGGACCAAATCAGTTTCAGAATTGTACTCGTAAGCCCTTGAAAAATTATTGTAATTTTAACTATGTTGTACGAATATTGCTTGGTATTATTCAGTGTCTCTCTTTCCTATGCAATTGTGTTAGGAAATTTATTATTAGATTTTGATGATACCATGTAAAACTTAGAATAGGAAGTTGGCACTTCATTTTCCTTGTATTTCTATTTGTAATAGATAGGACTGCATGAGATAAGTGAAGTCAGCTATGTTGAAGAATACAAGAGTCAACTGAAGACTGAAGTGAAGACCCAGCTATGTGTCAGCTGAGTGTAGTCAAGATGGAAGACATAAACTCGACTGAAGAAGAGATCCAGCTATGGGACAACTGAGTAAAAGTTGAATAAGTGACAGTCAAGTCAGTTAAGAGCCAAGTCTGCCAGTTGAACTGACAGTTGAGTCATTCCTAAAAGGTTGGAGCTGACTCAAGCCAAAGGGGTAAAGGTAATTGTCAAGTTAAGTCGACTATTATTAATCTGTTGCACGGAAGTCAAGAATATCACTTAAATTAGAAATACGTCCATGTTGCATATCTAAAAGTGTTTATCCTAGAAGCGTGCAAAAGGAATAAACCAATGGGAAGCACTGAGCTGTGTCATGTACTGAAAAGTTGCAGACATCATTTAATACGAGGAAATGTCAACCATCACAAGCTGCAAGTCAAGAAAAGACAAGCCAAAGAACAATAAGTGTTATTTGAAAATAGTTTATCTCTTCAATGGGTAAATTTTCAAATAAGCACTAAACGCTGATGAAGCAAATGAGAGAGAGTAACCAAGCACATCGTTCTAACAAGCAATTCAAGCAAGCAAACCTGCAAATATTCTCTCAAGCTTTCAAAGATAGTCCTCAAGTCTAAAATCGAAGGAACTCGATCCAACACATTCAGTGAAGGAAAGAATACTTCATCAAGTTGAAGAGGAAACAATTTAAAGAACTTAAGGGGTATACTCTCCAAGGTTGAAGGAGTTGTAGTAAGGTTCAAGGTCAAACCAAAAAATTTGAGCTAGTTGGAAGGCTGTGTGATCAATTCCAAGGATCGAAGGGAGCTGAAGTAACAAGGCAACTGTCTTGTGAAGAAAGTTCGAGTCAGGAGTATAACTTGGTTGTGTGATCAAGTGGCGACTTGGGTGAGAACTACTTTGTAACCAGATCTGTTACTTAGTGGATTCCTCCAGGAGTTGGAGAAGAGTGGATTAGAGGAATTACCTCATCCTCAAACTACTATAAAATTTGCTTGTGTCATTTTACTTACATCACTTTAATTTCCTGCTTATTTTTATATCTGCTGTTTAAGTTTATATTGCTAACGCAAGTGATAATAACATTGCTAAAAACAAATATTAAAATCAAATTTTAAAATATCAAGGGTGATAAGTCTTCCACTGAACAAAACCAAATCAACTGAAAAATTAAGTGTTAGCTGACCCAGCTGAGTTATACTATCAACAGCTCAGTCGAGTCTGTTGAGTAGGTAACTTTGCTAAAGTAAGCCAACCTAACTGTCCCCCAATGACTTAACTGATTTAAGTCAACTCTGTTAAATTTATTTAAAAGGACTAAATTCAAAAATTTGTTAAGGTTTATTCAACCCCTCCCTTCTAAACCTTACAACACACCCCTTGGGACCTACAAGTGGTATCAGAGCGATTGGTTCATTGAGCCTTCCGCACTGGTTATTGAACTAGATCTCAATCTCTCTCAAAGATATAACACTTGTGTTTTCAAAACTTTTATTTCAAAAGCAAAGTTATTTTCATGGGGGCTAATCTAACTCGTATTCCCATGTTCACGTGGAAGAGTTTTATGATTGGAAAATTCCTAGCAGGCTCACCTATCAGCCTTACACGATGAAACGTGGCTAGTGATAGAAGATGGACCACTACAAATATTGAAGGTCAATACTGTTGTAAGAAGAGCACCTTCAAGTGAAGGAGAAGATACTGCAGCAGAGCCTAGACCTGCCATGATTGAGAAACCACACTGTGAATGGACAAATGAGGATATGAAGAGATACAATCTTGACAATGTTGCCAAGGACATCCTCTACAAAACCTTGGACAATTCTATGTTCAATAAAGTCAAATCATGCAAATCAGCCAAAGAAATATGGGATAAGCTAACCATGATTTGTGAAGGATCTGAACAGATCAAAGAGAATAAACTAACTGTTGCTGTTCAAAAATTTGAAAATTTTAAAATGCTTGCAAGTGAGAGTCTGGATCAGCTGGATGCCAGATTCATAGAGATCACAAATGAGCCTTCAGCTCTTGGGAAGGAGTACACTCAAAAGGAGATGTGCATGAAGATCTTAAGAGCCCTCCCAGCTAAATGGGAAATGAAGGTCATGTCCCTGAGACACACCATAGACCTTTCCAAAACTTCAAATCATGAGCTATTCTCAGATCTCAAAGCTTATGAGTTTGAGCTGAGAAGAAAAGAGCAAGAGGAGACAACTGTACCCAAGACAGCTACACTGTTGACCAGTGAAAGGAAGAATGCTGAGCCAAAAGAAACAATTGACCAGGAGGAAATTACTCTCATGGTAAAAAGGTTCAACAAGTTCTTCAATAAGAACTATAAAAAAAACAAGGGTGAAGCTTCCAGAAGACATTCAGCACCTTCCAAAGCAAGGGAGGACAGGCCACCTAAGAGAGCTGAACATCAAAGAGCTGACTATCAGAGAGCTGATAATTAGAGAGTTGAGAGAGCTAATATGCAGAGAGCTGAAAACCTGTGTTGAAACTACAAACAACCAGGACATTTTGTTGTTGACTGTTCCTATCCACCAGTCAACAAATACAGAAATAAAGGGAAAAAAGAGTCTTCAGAGAAAAAAGACAAGAAAAGAAGAAAGCCATGTTGGCTGCTGAGACTGCTGAACCAGCCAAGTGCAAAGAACCAGCAGACTCGGACAGTAGTGAAGCAGACTACTCAAGTGACACTGAGGAAGAGGCTTTGATCTGCCTCATGGCCAAAGAACAAGATCAAGAAGATGAGGTACTCTCTAATTCATCTCATTTTGATTTAAGTGATAGTGATACAAACACTTTCTCACCCACTGATCTTTATGATTCATTAGGAAAAATGATGAAAGACTTTGAGCACATCAAAACCCAACACACTTTTAAATGAGGAAAACATCGAGTTTAAATGCCCAAACTCCAGCTGACTAAAGAGTTGAGTATTCTAGGTCACATAGCTGATGAGAATACAAAGCTGAAGGATGAAAATGCCAAGATCCAAGCAGAGTTAGCTGCTACTGAAAAAAGAGAAAAAGATCTCAAAAATGTGATTGCTTCATTTACAAAGGCATCTAAATCATTGGATGAACTAATAATGAGTCAAAAAGAATGTGGAGACAAGACATGCATATGATTCAATTTCTTTGTGCATGCCCAAACTCCTATAGTAATTTTGGAGAAAGAAGCCTCAAGCAATGAGGGAGTCCAAAAACCCAAAACATCACATGTTGCAGCAACACCCACACTAAAACACAATCACAATCATACAGGCCTTGGATATAAGGGTAAAGGCAAGCTTGATAGAGTATCTTGAAAGGGACGGTGAAAAGAAATTTAGAAAAGTCCATCAGCAAACTCCAAATAGAAAATACTCTGTGAAAGCTAAACAGAGCTACCAAAGACCCCAGAGATTTCAGTAAATAAATTCATATGATGAGAATGGTAGAAAATACCCAAACCAAGCTGATTGGAACAACCAAGTGAGATATCAGCAAAGACCTATGAGATAAAAACCAAAATGGCAAAGACCTCAACAAAGGTCATTCCCTAGGCAAAAGAGCTATTATCAGCACACTTATGCACTCAGGCACAACACCCATCAATCACAAAAATTCTACTACTACCCCAAGAAAGCAAATGTTCAAACAAATACACGGGCTTACAGACAAAAGAGACAATTGTATGATCCTAAAACCCCCAAGCAATTTGCTAATGTGCACTATGATTATGGAACTGATAGATAACAATCATTTAGAGTCAGATCATCTGGCTATAGGTTGGTTGGAGCATCTTACAGCACTAACCCTCCAGGATCCAGCCAAGTATGGGTACCTAAAAATTAATTCCCTTGATTGTAGGTTCAAGGAACAGCTGAGTGCCAAGGAACCTGGTACATGGATAGTGGCTGTTCCAGACATATGACAGGGAACAAGAAAAATCTATCAAAGTTCAAGGAAATCAAAGGTGCAAAAGTCATATTTGGAGAAAATGAAGCTCCAGGGGAGATCAAAGGCACATGTTCCATAAAGAAGAATGGCCTGGAGATCACAGATGTTGCATATGTTGAAGGTCTCAATTTCAATCTACTAAGCATCAACCAACTATGTGACAAAGGTTATAATGTGGGATTCAATATGGGAGTTTGTCAAATCAAAGATGCTGAATCAAATGAAATTGTGCTACAAGGAACAAGGCAGAAAAACATGTATGTAGTGAATTGGTCAACTACTACACCAAACACATGTCTGCTAGCAAAGAGTACAACCGAATCAAGTTGGTTGTGGCACAAGAAGCCGAGTCACCTGAACTTCAAGACAATCAACAAGCTTGCAAGGAGTCATCTTGTAGAAGGATTACTTGACTCAGTATACAAGAAAGAAAATATTTTGATGCATGCCAGATGGAAATGCAACTCAAGTCATCCTTCAAGGATAAGCCAAGTCCTTCTTCAACAAGGATACTACATCTGTTGCATATGGAATTATTTGGTCTTGTTGAGCCAACTAGCATCAATGGAAAGAAATACACCTTAGTGGTGGTGGATGATTATCAAGATATACATGGACAATTTTTATGTGTAAAAAGAAGGAAACACTACATAAATTGCCTCAGCTGATGAGAAGAGTTCAAAATGAGAAGAGTCAAACCATTATAAAGATAAGATGTGACAGGGGAACTGAGTTTGTAAATGAGATTATAACTCAGTATTATGTTGAAAATGGTACTGCACATGAGTTGTCAGCTGCTAGGACTCCACAACAGAATGGAGTAGCTGAAAGAAGGAACAGAACTCTCAAGGAAGGTGCTAGGACAATGTTAGATGAAGTTGAATTGCCTAAGAGATTTTGGGCTGAAGCCATAAATAATACATGCTATACTTAGAATAGATGCATGATGAATAGGCAATTAACGAACACTCTCTATGATATTTGGACAGGGAGAAAGCCAAATGTTGGATACTTCAAGATATTTGGATGTAAGTGCTTCATCCACAACAATGACAAGGACAACTTGAAAGCTTTTGATGCTAAAGCTGATGAAGGTATCTTTTGGGATACTCAGCTGAAAGTAAAGCCTATAGAGTGCTAAACAAGAGGAATATGGTCACAGAAGAGTCTATACATGTGGTATTTGATGAGCCAAATGTAAATGGCGAAGACATAGATGAGTTAGCTGAGAAACAAAATCAACCAACTATGCAGAAGAGTCCTTATGTTGATGCAGATGTGAGAGCACTCAACCCTGAAGATGATGAGATAGCTGAATCTCAAAGACAACTGGAAGGTCTACAGCTGAACGATGATGGAAAAGCTGTTCAAGACAACTTAGCTGCAAGACAGGTGAATCCAACAGACTTACTCCAACCAGATGTGAGATGGCTGAGAGACCATCCACCTGAGTTAATCATTGGGGATGTTAGAGATGGCATAAGAACCAGATCCAGAGCTCAACATGAAGCTATGTTCACTTGTTTTATTTCCCAAATAGAGCTTAAAGATATATCTCAAGCAGATACACATTGGATTCAGGCTATGCAAGAAGAGCTAAATCAGTTTGAGAGAAACAAAGTATGAGAATTAGTTCAAAGGCCTGCTCACCAAAATGTCACTGGTACTAAGTGGGTATTCATGAACAAGATGAATGGGGAAGGATTTGTAGTTAGAAATAAAGCAAGATTGGTATCCAAAGGATATTGACAAGAGGAAGGTATAGATTTTGATGAAACCTTTGCTCCTATTGCTAGATTGGAAGCAATAAGAATGTTTCTTTCTTATGTTGCACACAAGAACTTCACTGTATATCAAATGGATGTGAAGAGTGCATTTCTAAATGGACTTTTAGAAGAAGAAGTCTATGTGGAACAACCTCCAGGTTTTGAGCAGAAAACTATTGGAGACAAAGTGTACAAGCTCAAGAAAACATTGTATGGATTGAACAAGCACCAATAGCATGGTATGACACATTGTCACAATTTCTAACTGACAATGGATTCACCAAAAGAAAAGTTGATAGAACACTCTTCATAATTCAAGATGAAGATAGTATACTGTTTGTTCAAATATATGTGGATGATATCATCTTTGGATCCACAAATAAAGAGTTGTGTGATAAGTTCTCAAACCTCATGCAAGGGAAGTTTGAAATGAGCATGATGATGGAGGGCGAGTTTCTTCTTAGGACTTCAAGTCAAGCAAATGAAGGATGAAACCTTCATAAGTCAAACCAAATATACTAGAGATTTAATGAAGAAATTTGACATGGAAGAAAAGTCATCAGTGAAGATTCCTATGAATACTTCAATTAAGATGGATATGGATGCAGATGGCAAAGCTGTTGATCAAACTAGATATAGAGCCCTCATTGGATCATTGCTATATTAAACAACAAGTAGGCCAGACATCACCTTTGATGTAGGTGTATGTGCTAGATTTCAATCTGCACCAAAAGAGAGTCACATGACTGCAGCTAAGAGAATCCTAAGGTATTTTAAGGGATGCCAAGAAGTTGGCTTATAGTATCCAAAGGATGGAGGATCCAAGCTAGTAGGCTACTTAGACTCAGACTGTGCTGGATGTAGAGTGGACAGAAAGAGTACTTCAGGTACTTGTCAAATGCTTGGAAATAGATTGGTTTCTTGGTTCAACAAGAAACAAAACTCAATAGCTACATCCGGCTAAAGCAGAAAGTACTAGCGGGCAACTGTTGTGCCCAAGTTCTATGGATGAGACAACAACTAAGAGACTATGATACTGAAGAAAAGGAAATTCCAATTATGTGTGATAATACAAGTGCTATTGCAATTACTCAGAATCCAATATTTCACACAAGAACAAAACACGTTGATGTCAGATATCATTTTATAAGAGATCATGTTGAAAAGAAAGACATCACTTTGAAATACATCTCAACTGATAAGCAGTTAGCTGATATATTCACTAAGCCTCTATGTGAATCAATATTTGAAGAGCTTAAGAATGATCTAGGACTAATTGAGCTGAGGTAGTAGACTCAAAAGACTCAATCAACAGAGACCAAGAAGAGAGAAATGAAAATTAGCAAGTTTCATTTTCCAGCCATGTGAAATAACCAAGATGAGAAATTAGTTATATCGAGTTAGCTGACAGTTGAGTGATCTTATGTGAAGAGAGAAGCAGAGTTCAATCACTTTTGGATGATAGCTAAGTTATTTATGAGCTAAGTGACAAAACGCAGTCGTTTTATAAAAGCGGGAATATTTTTGGGGATTACGTCAGCATAATAATGATGTCAGAATAAAAACTGCACACGTTAAGCCTATGGTTGGATATAAATGGTGTTGCATTTAATGCGGGAAAATTAATGCAGATCTAAGGTTAAATCTTGGTCGTTGATTTGGATCAACCTTTTCAAATTTTAAAAACCGTCCTCTCACGTCCCTTAAAAACCAAAAACCCATTTTCGCTCTTCTTACAACACTCTCGTCTTCAGCAAGCAAAAGTAAGTTTTTATCTCTGCAAAGTTCTAAAAACCCTAGTTCTTCAAGCAAGATTTTTCGCTTATTCTACCGGTTATTTTTCAAGAAAATTGATACCTCATACGATTTTGTCAGAATGTCCGAGAAGATCCACTCTGGAATAGGGAGCTGATAAGGCCCTGGTTAAGAAGATCGCTGAGAAGATAGAGAATTTCAGTCTGAAGGACTTTCTTACGATGGAGTTCTCGAAGTAGCCATGTTCTACGTGAACGCGGAGGTTCACGACAGGGAGATTCGATCATCTGTCCACAACAAGGAGATCAAAATCACTGCTGCAGACCTAGCTGAGTACTGCAACCTGCCCTCAAAAGGATTAAAGGAAATAATTGAGAAAGACATCGACTTAGCTACTGCTTGGAAAGAGATTGTCAAGCCTGAGTCAGCTGCGAAGGCTGTTTACATAGCCAAGAAGGCCCTGATCAAAGAAGATTACCGTAAGTTGATGGACATCGTGTCCAAGTGCATTGATATGAAGTTCGACAGCTTTAATCAGTTGTCTCGAACTAAGCTGATCGTGATGACTGTAATTATGGAGGAAAAGAAAGTAAACTGGGCTGAGTTTGTTTTCAGCCGCATATGTCAGAATGTGCTTCATAAGATCATTACTGATGGTGGTCTATTCGGAGGCTCGTTGGGATATGGCCTGGTGATTGACCATCTTATGGAAGTGAAGGGGATTGCATTGAGGCATGGAAAGCCTTTCCATCTTTCTGGCGCTCAGAGGCAAGCGGATGCACGAAGAGTTGACACCAGCGAGGATGAATCAACTGATCCTGTTCTGGAAGACACAACTGCAACTGCCCCAGCTCCTTCTCCTAAACTGACTTAGAAGAAGAGAGCTGCTGCAGCTAAGCCAACACCTACCCCTGCAGCCAAGAAAACACCTGACCCTGCAGCCAAGCAAGCTCTTGCCCCTGCAGCCAGTCCCTAGGGATGGCAACGGGGCGGGGCAGGGCGGGGCGGGTCGCCCCGTGATGATTTTTTTTTATTTTTTTATCTTAAATTTTGTATTATTAATAATTTTTAATATTATATTTTGTATTTTGTTTTTTTGTAAGGATCTATTTGTAATAATTACTACCAATAGTCATTACATGAGCACTCATTATCCCAATAATTACTACCAATAGTCATTACATGAGCACACATTATCCTTGAAATGATGAAATCTGTTATTATCCCTCACAATAATCTCTCTTCCCTCCAGCTTTGAAATCATCTTAATAGCAGTATGGCAATCCAAACAGATCCTTATGTTCTTCACCACCCTTATAACTGTTCCAGGCTCACTAACAAGCAAACCAAAATAAATATATGTTAAATATAATATTAAATACATAAAACTATATTATTTTATATAATATATATATAAAATATACATTAAATATATTAAAAAATAAATAAAAAATAGCACGGGGCGGGTTCCCGCGGGGCGGAGGTGAGACCCAGCCCCGCCTCGGGTCATGGGACGGGGCGGGTCAAACGGGTCGGGGCAGGGCGGGTCATTTTGTCATCCGAGTTCTAAGAAAGCATGGGCGGGTCATTTTGCCATCCGCACGATTCTAAGAAAGAAATGCACCATGCGGCCGACGAAATCGAGAAGGTTACATCCGCACCTTCTTCGGTTATGAAGAAGAAAATGCTCACCTTTTTCCCGCACAAGAATCTAATCAAAACTTGTGCCCGAAGCACACTGGCGTAGCAAAGAGAAGACAAAGATGGTGGAGCATGGAGAAGCCACAAGAAAGAGGTTTAGTCTCCTCGATTTACGGATGCCGAGAAAGAGGAAGAGGAAGAAATTCCTCTTGTTAAAACGAAAAAGAAGATTCTTATAAAGTCCGATTAGAGAAATCTAAATAATAACGGCGGTCTGAAACTTAAATATATCAACAACATATTAAGAAATATATAAACAAACTTAGGAAGAAGCGTCCAAGGAAAATGCTACAAAATTCTTTGGTGGTGAAGTGGTCACCACGGAGATGGATTAAGCTGGCGATGTAGATCTAAATAAATATAGACTATTGAAGATCCATTTGTTCGAGAGACTATTGTGGAGGAACATGGAGTTAATATTCTTATTTGGATTCTTATTTTAAAACGAATGTGAACACACACGAATACCGAATGTAAAAAAGAAAGAGTTGTGGATGATTGTGATTTAGTCTTTTTGGCAAAACGGATGCCGCAACATGCTTGTGAAGAAGAATTTTCAAAAACGAGGAGGAACTTGCTCCACTCACTATTATTCGGTTCATTTAGATAATATTTTATTCATATTCTTTTAGTTTCCAAATACAAAAAATGATTTCTATTCTTATTTATTTAAAATATATTCGAATACATGCGAATCTAATTGAATATTCGTATTCGAATTTCTAAAATTTATCTTTTTTTCCAAGTTACAATCTTTTAAGCTCTCAGATTAGATTGCAACAACAATTATAATCTAAATAATAACTTAACAGTAAAATACTAGGTCATGAAATTCTTAAATATATCAACAACATATTAATAACCAAATATATAAACAAATGAGGTGTATTGCAAATTAATCAAAAGTTTTTACAGTCCATCAGAAATATGCTACAAGAATATAATTATATATGTGCTTATTAGTTTAGGCCTTTTATAAGTGGATATATAGTTTATTATATATTAATAATCTACCTAAATAAATATATACTTATATGTATAATAATTACATATTAATATTATTGAATATTATTTGAATACTCAAATCGAATATAATGATATTCATATTCGTATTTGCATAATGTGTGAATCTAACTAAATATTCTTATTTGGATTCTTATTTTAATTTTTGAATTGAATGTCAATACAATACGAATGCAAAACGAATACTAAATATATAGATAAAAGATAAAATCGAGTAAAAAAGATTTTCGTTTACACGGTAATTAATCACAACCTAAGGTTGTGGATGATTGTGATTTATTCTTTTTGGCAAAACCCTCGGAAATCCTTGGTACCCCAACATGCTTGTGAAGAACGGTAGATTTTCAAAAACAAAAAAATATATTATTTACTCATTTTTCACTTATATGAGCATCAATCACATCAATTATATTTTTTTGACAATATCACATCAATTATTATTAGACTATACATTAATATCAATTATCAATATCATTACTCAATAATATTATAAATACATTATTCACTTTCTCTTACTTTCCACTTCACCAATCACACTAAATAATATTTAACTATAAAAATCATCATATATATTTCCTATTATATATCAAATCACACTTTCAAAATTTATTCTCAGTTATCCAACTAATTCTTTCATACAATAATCTCCAAAACTAGAAAGAATCTGAATGAAATGCCAATCGGTCAGGATAAAAATGAAGCAAAGGCGGAGAGTAAGAGGAATAAACAAAGTTAATCGAAAGTGGACTTACGTACGCTGGGATATCGGCGAGTAAATGGGGATATCGAGGAGGCAAGATCAATATGAACAAGATGAGACGCATAATTAATCATACAAATTAATCTCAACCTCAAATAAACTCATGACAGGTTCCAAGTTCGAAAATATTCTTTTTAAGCTCTCAATAAACTATTACAGAAATACAATTATTACAACAGATTTCAGACAATCAACGTGACCAGGGTAGTTAGGGACTTAACAGTAAAATACTAGTAAAAATTTGTCCATATCCGACGTTAGCCGTAATAGACGCATGTGAAAATAGTAAGACTGACGAGGAAATATCATATTCATATCTATCTGTCTTCTTCTTCAGTATTAATCTCAATCGCAGTCCATCACATCAGAACTTTCATTAACCTATTCCACAGAAGTCTCTTGCTAGTTTGCACCCTTTTCCCGACAAATTAATCAAAAGTTTTTACAGTGTTTTTTTTCGTTTTTTTTTTCTGCCAACGTAAATGGAGTCAGAAAGCTCACCTAACGAAATTTCCAACACCAACCCTTTGCTTCCAAGGATACGGCCGGATGTTGGAAGTAAAACATGATATATCGGGGGACATATGATGAAAAGCTCCGTAATCTAATACCCAAAGAGGAACATATACCCGAATGAGGCAAGAACAAATTGCGGAGGGGGCGGAGCAGTTCTGATTCCGCCACCGCTGTTATTGTTCTAAGTACCTTCGTGGCGGTCTCAGGTTCCTATGTTTTTGGTTGTGCTGTAAGTGCCCATAAATAAGTAGCCGCATATATTTTTTACTTATTTTTTTTGGCTAAATTGCAATTTTAGTCCGTTAGTTATAGGGTGTTGGCCATAATAGTTCTGTATGAATCACGATTTTTAAAAAAATTCCATGACTTTTTAAAAACTCTCGATTTCAGTCTTTTGGTCGCTAAAAATTGGAAAATTTGTTGGAAAAATCACCGGTAAGTTTAGTGAGTATACAACGTTCAAATGTTCCACATTTTCGGCCAAACTGTTGGATGTAAATCATGGGGCAATCCTCCAAGTGAGTTTTTGTGCTCATCAACAGACAACAAGCCAACTCTGCACCTTTGACCGGAAATGTGGACACGTTAATTTTTCTGGAGTTGATGATTTTTTTTCCAATTTTTGCCGCTAGAGGATTGACATCGAGAATTTTTGAAAATTATGGGGTCCTTGTGCAAATTGTGATTTTGGCATGACCATTTATGCTACATCCCTATAGCTGCAGGACTGAAAATGCAGCTTATCCTTTTCTTTTTGAATGAATATTGGCCTTTGTATGGCTTCTTAGAGCTCCAAATAATAGCTAGGCCTGGCCCAGCCCGGCTCTGTCTTTAATTGTACAGTGACCATGTTTACTGGCAAATTTGGGCATATATGCAGGTGGGTTATTCGTCACCTGCTCAGTCTGGAATTCTGGATGAGCTTGGCCTAACATTGGCAGAGGTTACTTTTTCTTGTCATTATTGTTCTTGAATTTTGTAATTTTACTTGAAAAACTCTAGAATCCTTTTGTTGTTTTAAGTTAGATTGTATTCTTTATATCCAGAATTGAGAAAGATAATGGTTTGGCATGTATGAGGTTTATGCCCTGCAGAGGATCTGTTTGGAGGATTTTCAGTTGAAGCTACAGAGAATAATATGAAATGAGAAAATAAACAATTGACAAAAAAAATTGATAAATCTGAAGGGAAACCATCAATGATAAACTACAAGAATATTCTTGAATTAAGTCCAAAGGGAAATCTATCTATGATTAATTTGGAATGATTTAATACAAAGATAATAGAGAGTACCAGCAAAGAGTAATACAAATGTATTGGTGATGATTTGGGAAGTGGTGACTTGATGATAATCTCCCAAGTCAAAATGATAAAAAGAATAAATACTTGAGAAAATTATTTCTATGCAAGTCATCAAAGGCGCATCATGACTGCTTTGACAATTGCAAATTTATGTTTGTTATTTGATATTTGTGCGACTCGCATTTTATTTTCGTACAATAAATAAAATTATTTTTTCCACCTCCTTCATCCACTTTGCAGTATTCATTGTTTGGGTCGATATCAACTATTGGAGCTATGATTGGAGCAGTAGTGAGTGGGAAGGTAGCAGATCTCTTTGGAAGGAAAGGAGTAAGACCTCATTTATTTCCGCATTCTGCTTGAATTTTCTTACAAAATCTCAGCGTCAGCAAATCTTATGTTTTTTTGTTGTTCTGCAATAATTGATCAAATAATGCAGGCAATGGGGTTTGCGGAATTGTTCAATATTGTTGGATGGCTTGCAATAGCCTTTGCTAAGGTATTTACTTCCGAGTTTTTGTTGAGTGAATTGACAATACCACAATTTTGCATTCTAATACAATTTTTCAATAGTAAGATTATCGTAATTGAATGGAAAGATATGCATCCATGTATCATTAGTAAGTTTCAGTAGGCAACGCGTATATTTTATGTGCAAGTTTTTTCATAAATATAATTTGGTGTTCGCGGAATTGTTTCATAGAAGAATGTGATAAGGCTCAAAATGTGTATCCTCTGTGTAAAAGTGAATTTCAGATGAAGGTTATTTCATCTTTAAACCACAAGATATGCATAAATTGGATTCCTCTTATTGAGCGTTGTCTTACTCTGTCAACAGAATGTTTGGTGGCTTGATATTGGAAGGCTGTCAACGGGATTTGGAGTCGGACTTCTTTCATACGTGGTACATACGGTTTCAACTCTAATTGTTCCCATATTGTAATCTTTTAAAGTTTTTAGCTTGGTAAATCAATAGGTACCTGTATATATAGCAGAAATCACACCTAAGAATCTCCGAGGAGCATTTACTGCAGTCAACCAGGTAAACGAAACATCTCACATTACTTTCATGTAAAGAAGTTCTTTTATGATCACTAAAAAAAGTGCATTGCTTTTGGCTGAAAATAATCTCTTTTCGTGTTTGTAAATGCTTTCATTTAATTAGAATCTAAAAGCAGGGAGAAGAGTGATTTAGATTTCTGATTCTGCTTTTTGTTTGACTTTTACAAACAAACAAATTTTTTTACTACCTTTTCACAAAATACTCTCAACTTCTGATTCTATTTGACAACACTACCAACTTTTGATTCTCAAATGCTTTTACTTTTGCTACAATATATCATTTTTTCTGAAAGCAGAAAATTTTGCAAACACTCCCAATATCTGTAGATACTGAGATAGAGTGCTTTTGATGCTACAGTTGATGATATGTTGTGGTGCCTCCGTAATATATCTTGTTGGTAATGTCATCTCCTGGCGCCTGTTGGCCTTAATAGGTAATTCTGTTTCCATAGGCACAGTTTCTGTTCTATTTGTGAGTCAGTTTAAGAAAAACAGGATGTTTACTTCATTTTTTTCAGGAACTATTCCTTGTCTGATACAGCTTGTGGGCCTCTTCGTCATTCCAGAGTCTCCTAGATGGCTGGTAAGCCCATAAAAATTTTAGTTGATCAATGTACATTAATATTTCCTCATAGATAAAAAAAAATAAAGAAAAAGAAAAAGAATTTAGTTGTACTCATTTTTGTAATAAATTTTTGTACAGGCTAAGAATGGTCAGTGGGATGGCAGTGAAGCATCTTTGGTACGCCTTAGGGGGAAAAACGCCAATATTTCTGAAGAAGCGGCTGAAATCAGAGTAACATTTTTGGTGGATGAGTTTAGTTAATCTCATTTTTGTTCAAATTATTCGACTCAGATGAGTTGTGCACATGTGCTGCTGATATACAGGATTATACAAGAACTCTAGAACAATTCAAGGACTCAAGAATCATAGACTTGTTCCAAAGAAAATATGCTCATTCACTTATAGTAAGGCCTTTTTTTTTTTAAAAAAAAAAATATTTCTGTTTGGATCTCATTTACGCAAATTGTGACTTGAGAATGTCTAAAAAATACTTCCGATTCATTCAGGTTGGAGTAGGGTTGATGGTGTTACAACAATTTGGAGGGGTCAACGCAATTGCGTACTATGCAAGTGCAATATTTTCATCAGCAGGTAAATTAGTTCTTCCAAGTGATTTGAATGACGAAGAGGGTGTTTGGGTGAGCTTATTTATAAGCTTTTATATCTTATAATATGTTCTTAGAGCTTATAAGATTTTAAATCTTATTTTGACGGTAAGTTATTGAAGTGTTTGCATGAAATAAGATGATAGAGTTATAAGGTGTTAGAAATGTCAGTTTTGTCATTAAGATAGTCAAAATATCTCCCAACTTTTCTTGAAATCAACTTATAAGCTCATAACATCTTGTTTGTTTTGGGAGCTTATAAGATCTTTTTCAAAAAAAAGTTACCAAACACTTCCAGATAAGAGGCAAGAGCTAACAAACACCCATTAAAGATCACTTATATTTAGGCGGTACAAAATATGCTAACAGCTGGATTATGACAGGTTTTTCATATAGAGTCGGAACAACAGCAATGGTTATTGTTCAGGTAATAAATTTTCAGATTCTTTTCATACCGATTTGTTCGGCTATGCTCCTTACACTTTCAAGAAATTCCCATTTTACAGGTTCCGATGACTGTTTTAGGAACGCTCTTGATGGATAAATCTGGAAGACGTCCACTGCTACTGGTAGATACTTTTACATTGCTTTTTATAAATTTGTTTAGCTCTATAAAAATAACATGGTCTTTTTCTGCTGCAGGTTTCTGTGGTGGGAACTTGCTTGGGTTGCTTTCTCATTGGATTATCATTCTTATTACAGGTTTCGCTTATTACACAAATCTGTTTTACTCGATAAAATTGATTCTTGCCTTTGATTAGTACTATTTTCCAAGTGCAGGACAATAAGCTTTGGGATTTTAGTCCCTCTCTAGCATTCGGCGGTGTCTTGGTAACGCAACGTGCAATGCTTATAAACTTTTAGTACATCTGACAGTATATTTTGATTTTACCATAATGTAATGAATTTGTCGATCGAGTCTATTGATAAGGAAGAAAGAAAAAGCTAATACATAATCTTTTTTCTCTTGTAATTCCACCAGATATTTACAGGATCTTTCTCCTTAGGCTTGGGAGGCATTCCTTGGGTTATAATGTCAGAGGTACATTATGTCTGGAATTTATCCTTAGTTGTGCAACTGAAGTTGAAAAACCACAATATTTGATGCAACAAATATATTTATTGTGTTAATATTTCAGATATTTCCGATAAATGTGAAAGGTTTAGCTGGAAGCATGGTGACAGTGGTCAACTGGCTGGGTTCTTGGATTATTACGTATTCGTTTAACTTTCTAGCGCAGTGGAGCTCCGCAGGTGACCTGCTGTCCAGTTTCTTCTTTATGATTTTGGTTAATTACAAAAAGATACCCTTGAGGTTCAATCTAATTACCAAAAAGAAAACACAGCTATCTTTTAAAATTACAAATACCCCTGACATTTGATTCTGTTTCACAACTCGCGCCCTCAAGAGGAGATATTTGTAAAACCTTAAGGGGTATTTGTAGTTTTGAAAGATAACTCGAGTTTTTTGCAATTAGGCTAAACTTTAGGGGTAGTTTTGTAATTTCAACATCTAATCTTGGAATGAAAAATTTCAACACTGATGGTGTTTCTGTTCAATTTATTTCAGGCACTTTTTTCATCTTTGCAATTATAAGTGGTTTCACTGTCATCTTCGTCACAAAGTTGGTTCCAGAAACTAAGGGACGCACGTTAGAAGAAATACAAGCATCCATGGTCTTGTTTGGGGCAGAAAAATAGTCTTACTACTATGCAAAAAAGCGGCAAACTTGTTAGAATCATAACCCATGTTTATCAACATTGTGTAGAGGTTCTATAGCAAGTTCTTGGATATAGTTGCTAGCAAATAAAGACGCGAATGCACTGTTATTTTGATACTTTTGGGGAAATTTGTTGATAATCATAGTTGTATGAGAAATGTAAGGGCGCGATTGGATATGCTTTCATTTTGAATTTTTTTATTTTGCTAGAGAATAGTGATGAAAAAACTTTTGGGAAAAAAAAGATGAATTTTGAGAGTGTGATTGGATGGAGATGAAAATGATGAAAGTTTATTTGATTTAAAAATAGTAAAATAATGATTGAATATGATTGGTAGTTATAAATGCGTGAGTTGGTGAATAGTGAAATTTATGTGAGAATGCGTAATAATGATTAGTTTTTTGTGGAAAAATGTGTAGATGTGATTGATAAGAGAAAAAATGAGAAAAAATAAAAGTGAGATAATAATATATTTTCTCAAAATTTTCATAAACAATCGCATATTTGGTCAAAAAAATTCTCCAGTGGAATGCAAATGGAATCTCCTCACATCCAATCGCGCCCTAAATTTGTAATTTTTTTGAATACAAATCCTGGGAGGGGAGGGAGCTAGGTGAGAATCGGAAACAAATGTGTCTGGCTTTTACGAACGCGTTATAACTAAGCTACTAAACAATCCCTATATAAATTTATAATTTAGTAACCGCAAATTATGGGATTGTTAATAAAAAAAAGTTGATACTTTGAACCCATAGTTAACTTTAATTGACTAGTAAGGTGCATGTGCGTTGCACGTGATACCATAATTTATTCAATATAGTTTTCATTAAATATATATTATACTATTATTATTATTATTATTATTATTATTTATTGTCTATAAAAGTGTGAATCACTTAAAAGTTTCTTGAAACTTTTGATACACCTATTATAACCCTAATGACTAGGTATTAAATAATGTGAGAAGGGGTTATAATTGAACTTATTTTTAATAATATAATTTAAATATGATATCAAGTGTATTCATATATCAAATTCTTTTTCAAATACTAAAAGTCTATTTTTTCTGTCATAACTTTTTGAGTAGTAAGATTTTTAAAACAAAATTAAATTCATATTAAAATAGGATTTTATAGCTTTACAAACATATCTCATAAGCATATATATGGAATTTATATGAGAAAGTTATAGCCCTTGAAAAATTAATACAATACATAATATATACTAATTTATAATATTTTATGAACAAATGATATATCTATGTTGTATTTTTAGAGAAAACAATAAGATTAAATTGACGTAGAAATAAAAATAAAAACAAAAAGAAAGTTAACTTCAAATTGCTTTTATTGTAAATAATAGTTATTTTTAATTTAAGCGAACTAAAATCATAACATAAGATACTTTAGTATCTAAGTTTTGTATTAATATTTATCCATTATTTATTTACAATGGATATATCCTTTGACCTTTTACATCCTAAATTAGATTCAGTCATCAATTTTATTATTTTTATAATATATTCTTTTAATCAAATAAATAATAATTATGACAATATAAATTCTAATTAATAACAAAAAATCAAAAAGTATATATATATATATATATGTTTATATCATATAAAAAAATTAAATTAAAATAAAATATATGAAAGCTATATTTTATACTTAACATGATTAGAAAAGAAAAAATTTAATACAAAAGTTTAAGAAAAAGAATAGAGAGGAGATTACTTTATTGTTAGAGTATTTTTTTGGCATATTTTGTGTTAACTAGAAGAAACTCAATTTTAAACCCAAGATAGAATTAACTTTTTTTTTGATGTGAATTATTTATATGATAGCTGGTAAGTTTTTAGTTTCAAATTTTGAATTTGGATCCATAACATATTATGATTTTTTATTTCTTTTATATATATATATATATATATATATATAGGTATTGGATCATATGTGGCAAGGGTCTTATCATGTGGCAGTGTGGACAAATCTAAGCCACATTCTTGTTTAATCCTAAGGCCCATGTTTTTTCGATTTTTTTTTTATATTCAATCCAGCCCATTTAAGGGCATAATGGGCATTTTATACACATAACAACCCATCCGTTTTTGGTAACCCCACCATAACCATTTTTTTTTAGGATTTCATTCAATCTATTCCGTCTTATTTGCAATTTCAGTTTTCAGAAAATACCAAAACCCATCTTTTCCTCTCTTTCCTCCCCACTTCATAATAACCACAGAAAACATCGCCATGCTAAGATGCGCCGCCGAGCATCTCGAAATGACAGAGGACTACGCCGTTGGAAACCTAGTCGGACGAACCGAGGCGTACATTATTGAAGTGGCGCTAAAAGGTCTAGCCGGAACATTCCATTTTGCATTCTTCCGAAAACCTTCTTCCCACCGCAGAGAAAGTAAAATTGGTGAACCGATGTATAGATACAATCGCGTTTGTGGCCTGTAAGGATAGTCAGTTTGCTGCGCCGATGAGGTCCGATAGTGGGCTAAACGACTTGGTTTCGTCCACGGGCCCCACCAAGCCCATTGTTGATTGGTGGGCTGAGGATTTGGCGATTCTCACGAATTGATCTATTTCAGAGGGTTCTGATTGCGATGATGGCTAGGGGATTCAAGCAGTATGCTCTTGGTAAGTATTTGTGCAATATTTATGTTATTGAAATTAGGTTTTCGTCCTTGCCGGGGGAAATCATCCCTTTTTTATTTGGTATAAATTTACGCAAGTATGATATATTTTTTAGTACTTTTGGTATAACCCTTCCACCAAATTAGATTTTTCTTTTTGTGCTTTCATTTGGTGAAACCACCCTGTTATGTTTTTGGTGTAAATTACCACTAGAATGATATATGTTTTTCTACATTTCGTATATAAATAAGTAGATTTTGGTGTTTTTATGCGTGTAATTTGTATTTAATTCATATACAATTGATGTTTAAATAGTATTAGTTTCGTATACAGTTAGAGTACAATCAGTGCACAATTAGTTTAGATGTTGCATTCTCTTTGCTACATCGCATAATTAGTATAATTCATTCACACTGTGTAATGTTTCATAGATGTTTCTCACTTCCAGGTTAAATGGCACGAGGAAACAGTAAGAGACCTGCACCCCTAAGGCCGAGCGAGGGTGCGAGTGATGGTAATCAGAGCCCAGAGGTCAAAGACCACAATATCTGCTTTGAAAGCCTCGATGCCCAAACTGAGGAGAAGATCCGTGCCCAAACTGAGAAAATTGTAGCTTATATTTTTTTGGCCCATTTTGTTTTATTGTACCCGTGGAAATAAATTGATGAAAACTTAGCTATAAGTTGGTATACAATTAGTTCAGTTGTTTTTATTTTAATTGTGGATATGAATAGATGAAAACTTAGCTATAGAATGGTATACAATTAGGCAATTGTTGGTATACAATTAGTTTCTATGCGACACGCTGCATCCTTTTTCTTTTTTTGGTTGACTTGTTTGATGTTAACATCGTTTTTTTTGGCAATTTTATTTTATGTGTTTTTCAGTTGGATCTATTCTCTCGATATTTGCAAGCAAGTGGGTGTTATCAGGCTGCGCATAATGTTGAAAATCTGCATATTTGTACACCAAATCAGTCAAATGTATACACAAAATAATTTTTAAAAATATACAATATTGTCAATATTAGTATACAATATTCTCAATTAAACATCTAACAATGCACTACTGAATACTTATATTATCACCAAATATTGGACAAGTATATACCAAAATATAATTTCAGGGTACCGTAATGGAATTGTTTTTATACCATATTTTTATGGTTATAAAGCACCGAAGTCTGCATATGTATACACCAAAATATGCTTCCAAGGTACAATATTGTCAATATTTTTATACCAACTTAAGTACCAGTGTTTAGTCTAAAATAAACATCTAAACACGCCATATTTCATGTTATATTAGCACCAAAATATGCATATCTATATACGAAATAATGCGTCCAAAATACAATATTATAAATATTTATACACCAAAATATTGCGTCAATGAAGAGTGAGAATCCGTTTTTTTCCCCTCAATTTTAGGCGTATCTGTTATGGAAATCTATATTTAACATATCCCTTGATTTTAGGAAAGTAAATATGGTATTATTATTACACCATTTTGATAGTTACCAATTTCCCCTTTTACACATAAAATAAATGAAAAATGGTGTATTTTTAGGCCTAATCTGAACCATTGATTGAATAGGATGGATGGATGGGATCTGTCCACACTGCCACATGGTAAGAGGCTGCCAATGAGATCCTATCCCTATATATATATATGATTTGGATATGGTGAGTCCACATAAGTTGTGTGAGTATGTGAGACCAAATCTGGAGCGTTGCATTATTTTTTAAATGGTCTAGATTAATCAGTTTTTGTCCTTTTATAATGGTTAATTTATTGAATAAAAGGACTTTTTGGTAAATTCAATTTTATATCAGTTATTAGGGAGGGAGTTATATTTAATAGTGGCTTTTCACATTCCTAGAATTAAGGGATCGGTTTTCATCATGATTCTTTTCCAAATCTTCTCTTTTGAAAAACTGAAAAAGTTCAAACTCTCTCTCACACTCAGATGAAATCCCTCTCTCTCACACTCAGACGAAATCCTCTCAGTCGAAATCCCTCTCTCTCTCTCTCTCTCTCTCTCTCTCTCGAAACTCCATCTCGACAGAGTTACTATAATGTTCGAGATTGTTATTTCATCGAATTCAAGGGTTTTTTGGACGAAGTATTTCCGGCAGAGGTCAGTACAATCTTCGGTTTTTGTTTTGTTTTTGCGATTTTTATGCTCGATTTTTTGAAGGTTTTTTTTTCTAGGGAGAAAAATCTGTTAGTTATTTAATTTTTTTTTTCTGAGGAGAAAAATCGTTAGTTAATGTAGAGATTTTTTGCTTAATTATTTTTTGTGCTAGTTTTCTGAGAAATATGTTTTTTATTTAATTGATGTTGCTCTGTAGAAGGTTGGGTTTTTTTTTTATTATTGTTAATAGGTGTTCTTCTTGAATAAGATGAGTTTTTTTCTTAGTTCCTGTGTTTGGGGGTTTATGAGAAGGATAGTTTTTGAGATCTGTATACTTTTTTAATGTTAAATGTTGTTTATTAAGGATATATACACTGCTATAATAGATAGAAAAATGTTGCTTGTACGCTGCAGAGATTCGTTTGTTTTTTTACTGTTAAATGTTTGCATATTAAGCAGAAAGATCTTGCTTACGTAGACATAAAATATTGCTTATTCTGTTGTAACTGTGATTTTTTGTTAGATGATAGTATGGGTAGATGTATATGAGTTGCTTATGCTGCGAGTACAACTTGGTTATGTGTATAATAAATATTGCTTATAAAGACAAAAAAATACTTGGTACAAATATATTGCTTATTAAGACAAAACATTCTGATTGTGTTGATATAAAGTGATGCTTTCATAGCATATATGGGTAATTTTTAGATGCTTTTGTCGTGGTGTGTAGATTAATTAGTTTACATAATTGGGTGCTTATACAATTATTGATTTTGTTGTGCATTTAATATTTTTTGTCAATATTTTTACCAGGAGTATGCATCCAGAGTCTTGCAAAATTGTCATGTCTTGTTACAGATGTTGTTGATATAATTCCGCAGCTTGAAAATGCACCGAAAGAGGTAACATGGGATGCACAATTTTGCAAAGTCCAAGAAGCAACCATTTTCACTATGCGTCATATGGATACGTATGTGGGAGGAGGTAACAAAAATTGGGAGGGTGGGCTGGAGAAAAACAATGAGGCGCAAATATTGATGATGTGCAGGAAATATGCCGTTGCGATTTGTTTGGATGATATGAATGAGTAGAGGGAATTGAATCTGGGAGAGCGAAGAAGTTTATTATGATATAACATATGCAATGTTATTTATACAAGCGATAAATTTTTGATGGCCCAATATTTGCTTTGACACAGTTTATAATGATGAATTTTGGTGTCCGAAATTTAAATTCTTGTTGGGCTTCAGAAATTGTTTGTATACTTCATCTGTTGCTCATGCATATTATTAATCCTCCCTTTCCAATGTATTATTACTAAAATATATCAGGGTATATTTTAAACATCTATTGTGTAGTCAAGCGTGGAACATATAGCCAATAAATAAGCAACAGTGTTCATGTTCATAAGCAACTTTGTAAGAACAGTTAAGCAACACTTTATAGATACCTAAGCAAATGATTGGTCTTAAAAATGCTAAACTTATGGAACATATATTCAATAGATAAGCAAAAAATATATAGATAGTTAGCAAATTATTTCTTTATAAACGCTAAGAGACATTAATTGACCTTTTGTCGTGCATATGCAACATACACTCGATGGACAAGCAATATGAGTCTATTATGTAAGCAATGTTTTTTTTTTGCATAAAATGACAGTATCTTCAGCAGACAATTTTACTGTAAAAACGCAAATTAGAATCAATAAATAAGAAACATTGTTAATGTCCATAAGCACATTTATTATAACAATTAAGCAATATTTTATATATACCTAAGCAAATGAACGATTTATAGAGGTAGCATGCTCTTTTTTTTTTCCAGATTTTAATGGAACGATTACAGAGATAGCAGACGTCTTGGTGAAGAAGAAGACTTTAATTGAGGCAATTTATTAGCAATTTTGATTTTGATTTAGATGGTAAGATATATTGTGGGCAACTGCTCCTACTTTAATAAGATTTGATTGTTTGCTTTGGACTAATATACCCCTATATCTATTTAATTAGGCTTTTTATATATTTTATGCATCTTTGATATTAGCCATTGATATTTGTTGATCTATGGTTTAGATTTGGTCCTACGTACTTATATAAGACATGAGTCTCATATAACCCTCCCCTCATATACATATATATATATATATATATATATATATATATATATACATATGTGTGTGTGTGTGTGTGGAATTATATTGTTAGAGAACCTTAAATCTATTTTATCAATAGATAACTTGATTTAGTTAAATAAAACTGAACACAAAAAAATAAATTACAATCGAACATGAATATTTCTTAAATATTAAAATTAAAATTAAAATAAAATTAACTTTTGATGCAGTTAATTTTAAGGAAAAATAAGTAATTTGATATTTATTTATCTTTTATTTATTCAGTTATAAGACAAATGACTTTTTATATTCTACACTTCAAAAATATTTCTTCTGACTATTATAAGTCCTAAAATATTTTCAATTGACAAATAAAATTAATGTGATATTGAACTATATTTCTAGAGCTTTCTAACCATATGAATAAATCATATATAAGAGAAAAATTCAACCATTTTAAGTTCATAAGAGAAAACAAAAAAAATATTTTAGAGGTTTTGATGCTTAATAAAAAAAAACAGAGGCAAATTAATTATTCTATGAATCGTCACATATGGAATCAAACTTCTCCCTCAATTAATAATATGCATTTTTAAAATTAATTTTATTGATGGTAGTTAAATAAACGATATAGAAAACAAGATATACTTATTTTATTTTTGTTGTACGTTCATGCATATTTTATTTTAATAGGCCACATCGATAGTAAAAAGTAGACAGTAAAATGAATAAGAATAAGATGAAAAAAAGAAAATCTAAAAAAAGTTGTTGCAACACAAAAATATAACCTTTTAAAGTTTCTATAACTATATGTGGATATCACTTTTACAAAACTTTCTATGACTAACATTATAAGTTTTAGTCTCTAATTTACTCTTTTTTAGAATGTGTTATGATTTCAATCTCTCAATTATTCTCTTACTTACATGAAGATATATTGTTAGAAGTATTAAATCTATGTTATTAATATATAAAATTAATTTAACAAAAAAAGTATATAAATTAAAATAAGAATTAAGTATATAAATAGATAGTTGAAAATAGTATATATGCTATTATAAGCATTTAGAAGACAAACTGGAAAAATAATTTTAAAAACTCAATATCGCTGGAAACGTACACCCTTAAAGATCTATAAATTAAAATATCATCATGACATTAATATTAAAACTTAGGACCCAAAATAATTTAATTATATAAAATTATGTAAAAAAGTGAAACAAGTGCTAAAATTGGATTGAGTTTAAAAGATCAGATATGGACGAAAAAGAAAATCTTAGTAACTAATTTAATAAAAATGAATTTAACATATGCTGAGAAAGTAATGCATTACTTATTAATCCAAATACTAATATGACATCAATGGGAACTTAAATAACACAACAATATAAAGTGAAAACTAATTTAAAAAAAAAGAAAAAAATTAATGGGTATATGTGAAATTAATGAGATGAGAATTCAAATATAATTTTTAGGGTTTCATTTCTTATTTGACCAAAAATCATTGAAAATTAAAAGAAAGATTAAATTGCTATATACCTTTTGTTCAATACAAAGCATTAACCTTTTGAGAATGTATTAGTAATTTTATTTTATAATAAATAATAATTTTTAGAAAATATGTATTTTTTAAATTTCTCTCCCAGTTGCGGTGTCCGTCTTAATCAATACTTTAGTTGTAAACATTGAAGTTTCTCTTGAGAGAGCAACATATAATTGACCGTGAGAAAATACTGACTGAGCAAAATGGCAAATAGATCCCGACATTCTGAATTGTTTGTCCTTGAGATTTATTGATTGTCATGACAATACAAATCCTAACTAGAACTGCTTACATTTGAATTGAAATAGATAACCTTCCATTTTCAGTTGGAGATCAAAGTGGTATTCTAGGTATAAAGACATGTTTGCCATTATGTTGCCCAAAAATAATCTCTGCATCAATTACGTTATTCTTGAAAATCATACATACCATTCTGGTACCATTACACAATCCATTTGATGGATCCAGATTTCTCAAAAGAATTATTGGATAATGTTTTTCTAGTACAAACTTATGAGGAGGTAAGCCATTTGGAGTTAAAGAGTTCAAAAAGGCTTCTTCATAGTAGTTGTTTGTGTCATCAATGGCTTCATCAAAACTTGTGAATGTTGTTGCTTCTCCAGGAAACATAGAGATCAACATATCATTCAATCTATCAACATGCTCATTTTTACCAGCTAATATTGCTTGACTTGTTAGGTAATGAGCGGAAAGGGCATTTTTATTCAAATTTGGGAAAATTGCCCTTACAAGTGGTTGTACTGATTGTTTTTCATTGTCATACTCAATAATCATCTCTTCGGAATTTTGATGTTACCTCAGTATCAGTTGGTGGTACTCAAGCTATGAGAACTTAGAATTTAGCCTGGAGGTCCTGGGTTCGAGTGTGAGGGAAGGCGTTAAACCCACTTCCAGGGGTGAGAAATCCATGAATACGATGCGGATGGAAAGCCCCCGGGAAAGCCCCTGGTCGTTACAAAAAAAGCGCCTTTATTGGTTTTATGTATTCTTGTCTTTTGGATATGCGGCGCCGGTGGGACTTTCGGCTTTCTTCACTACATGGATCTTGAAGAAATCATTGTGGGAAGTCTATAATTAGTCATTAGATAACATGTGGGATAATGTTTATGTGTATTTGTATATTAAATGGACAAGGCTCGCAAGAGCATTAGGCTGGAATTAATTAGTGAGGGCATTAGGTTTGTCTGTGGCAAAGTTTGCATATACATCTTCCCAGGATTAATTTACGCTTTCTTTGGTTTATTTTGACTTAAGGCTTTAGCATGGTTGTTTTTAAGAATATATTGTTGGAAACATTATGTTTGGTTTTATAGAGGTTCGAAGATGGGGTAATTCTTCTACTCCTCTCTTCTCCAACTCCTGGAGGAATCCACTAAGTATTGATCAGTATACAAAGTGGTAACAGATCCGGATACAAGTCTTGATCACACAACCGACTTGATCCTTTGGGACTCGTCCGGAGATGCCTTGGTCACGCAGCTGGCTTCTCGTATGACTCGGCTTCTTTCACAGGGTTGCGCTTTGCTACTACACTCACTTGCTCAAGCTTTTTGGATTTGATCACGAAGCCCTCCAAAAACTCGAGACCGGTTCAACCTTGAACCTTCCTACAATCCTCCGCGGAATGTAGACCCCTTTTCTTCAAAAGTTTCCTCTTCAACTGATTGAAGTTATCTTTCCTTCACAGGTGAGTGTTGGATTGATTTCCTTCGTAGTGTAGGCTTGAGAATTAATCTTGAATGATCTTTGAGAATATTCCAATTACAGTTCAAATGTTAGCTTGAATGTTCGTGGTTCAGGCAATCAAGGTCCTTTTTCTCAGAGTCATTCCTCAGCCTTTTATAGTGATCTTTCAAAAATCTGCCCGTTGAAGAGATAGGCTTATTTTTGAAAGTCGCTTGTGGTCGTTGGCTTGTCTTGTTGTAGTCCTTGGAATTGCCACTTCCTCGTATGAATTGTTCTTGACTTTTTCGAGTTCGACACGGTGTAGTGCTTCCCATTGGTTTATTCCCCTTGCACGCTCGGGACCGAGCACTTCGAGAAAGGTAGCATGGAGGTATTACTTGTTTAAGTAATTCTCTTGATTTACGGCAACGGATTTCTTTCGATTATCTCGACTTGATTTGCATTTCCTTGCTTTCCCCAGGTGACTTAGAGTCACTTTCAATCATGGATGACTCTTCTTGTCACTTCAACTTGAGACTTGGCTATCTTGAGTTGACTTGATCGATATTTTTACTGTTGCATCTGTTTGCACCTTGATCGAGTTCCGTCTTCTCTTCTTTGCCATACTCATTTGTCTTGCGCAATGAGTCTTCCTTCTAGTCTCGGTTGTCTTCTTGCATGTTTAGGCATAGCCGACTTAACTCAGCTTGACCCAGCCCTATTTGTTACAATGCGAGTTTACAACAAAAATGGGGTGCCAACTTCCTATTCTAAGTTTTACATGGCATTCATCAAAATCTAAACAATAAATTTCCCAACAATTTCCCCCTTTTTGATGATGCCAAAACTTAAAACATTCAAAATGTAAATAGCATAGATACATACGGATAGTGTATTTACAGAGAATGTATGCGTAGAATCAAATCTTTTTATTGATCATAGCATTCTTGTCCTTTACACAACTGTTTACAAGGTGTATCAGAGCAAACATCTATATCTACGCAAAAATAGAGAATTTACACATATTTACCGAAGACTTACATAGTATGTATTTACATAGTAAAATACATGAAGGGGTGGACAACAACACTTCATCTCCTTCACGCTTCCTCCTCTTTCATCTTCTTTGTCATTGTCATCTTCTCGGTCTTCTTCTCTTTTTCTCATCTTGCTTTCTTCTTCTTCTTTTCATATGCCTTCCGGCAGACTTCATCTCTTCTTAGTCTCTCTTGTCTCTCCTCCCAAAGCTGAGTTTGTCTTTTATTTTCTTCTTCGATTCTTTTCACGTACTCAACATTGTTTTTAGCCACTTGCAGATTGGCTACTTGGTCAAGACCATCCCAGTAGATCCCTCCTTTCTTGCCGGATCTATGTACTCAATGTTTTTGGGCGAGAGGCCAGGTGCGAAACCTCTTCCTCCACCACGCTCGCTTTCTCTACCTCTTCCTCTCGGGCGTGAATTGTCTTGGGGTCTTCTTCTTCCCCGGTGAGTGACTAGCGGAGTGACCAAGCAGAGTGATGCCGTGTGAGTCTCGCTGTCTGTCGCCTTCTTCACATAACGTGAGACCCTTTTCCCAAGACAAGTCCCGTGCTTGAGCCATGGACATGTTTGTGAAGTATCCTTCGGATGCAAGCGTTTTAAATTCATCAATCGATCTTGGCTCGATTCAGGCATCCGAGATGGCATAAGTGTCTCGTCTCTTTGGAATACCTCCATGTTGTTTCAAGATATTCATAACTCGGGCATTCATCCTTCCTTCCACTTCCTCCATCCCTCGCTTCAATTATGTCTTTCTCTTTTCGGCATAGACACAAAGCAGAGTGTTGAGGTGGCAGAGTCACTGGAGTTTCTTTGGCGATAATATCGTTGTGTGACAAGACCTTGTTGGGGGTTTGTGCAATCATTAGGGTGACATCTCCCGATCCTTCCCCCTCAACAGACTTTCCTTTCTTTGCTCTTGAGACCTCCTCATTTGTCTTTCCCTTTACACTTTGCTTCCTCTTTCTCGGTGTCGATTTCTTTCGCTTTTAGGTATTCCTCTTCCCCTTTTTGGCATCATCAAAGGAGAGAGGAACCCTGGACACATACTAGCAAGCGGGAAGTCGAGTGCGTTGATAGCCGAGTTCTCGCTTCGAGTCTGCTGGAGTATCTTTGCCACGAAACTCGTAACGAGTAGCGTTGGATTGACTTTAAGCAACTTCATCTCGGCCCATGAGAAGGCTGAATTTTCGATCCATGTTTTCTTCCATACGCAGGAGCTCTTTCTTATTTTGCTCACGCAGCAGCCTTTATCTCAAGAAGTGTGAGATTCATGCATGTGCTCTATGTGTTCTCTCGGCTTTGTCTTTGCATCGGCATTCTCATTTCGCGGACCAAATGACTTGTTGAACAATGTTTCAAACATCTAGCTTGTTCCACACGCATTGTTTCTTCTTTGTTGCCACCACTCCCGATTCTCGACTATTATGCCTCTTAAGTCGCCAGTAAGGTTGGCATCTCTGTTATCGATCTCATGTCCATCGAGGCCTGGTGCCTCTCCATCCATTCAATTTCAGCAAATAATGCTTTGAACACCTCCCGAACTTCGGGATGTTCCTCTGTGGCGGTGATGGCCAAGCGGCGTCAAAATCATAGTCATTTGGAACAATGGTATCGATGGAATGACAGGATCTCGTCCGTGGAAGCGCGAGATCTCTTTTCGACTCTTCAGGGAGGTCGGGTACCTCCAGAGAGAATGGAAATGATTCTCTGAAAGGAATCATCACGGGCCACCGGGATTTGTTCAATGATGAGTGGTGCGCGTGAAGTTCCTTGTGGAGTCGAACTCTTTGCGGCTTGGGGAGCGCGCAGATGGACTCTGTTTCACCGGGTCTGTTGTGAAGTTGACCCGGACTTGCTTTTTGCCGAGCCTCAACATTGTCTCAACAGCCCGTTGGTCTCACTGGTTTTTCCAATTGAGTTGATGGTCCTCGGCCTTATCGAAGCGTCATCGGACGATGATGAGATTTCCATGGGTGGCTCATCATTAAAATTGAAAGTTTGACGAGTAGTCTTGAGGTCGACTTGCTCGTGGTTGGAACATGCTTAGGCGAGTCTCTTGGATCATCACGAGGGGATGACTCGGCTTCATCGTCTTCTTCCGATCCCAGAAATGTTACATCGGGATTGTCCTGGGAATTGTGAAGCGCGCTTATCTCCTTTTCGGATGGATCAATGATAGCAGGAGGGATGTTCGTACTTGACTTCTTTACCCCTGGGAAGTCTCAACCTCCCGTTGGCCTTCATTACCTCCCTGCAGATCTCAATCTGCGGCGAGGCCTTGACATCCCTTTCGACGGTGTCAACTGTCTTAGGATCTTTGCGGTGGCATCCATTGGAGTCTCAACCCCATGGATTGCATTTTCATCGCCCCAGTGTTAACTCCCAGTACATTCTTCCTCGTGCCTCGACCGCATCGCGGCGTCATTAGCCTTCGTGAGCGGTTGGCACTTCTCGGAGACAAAAGTATCAATCCCGAGCTTCGTTGATGACAACTCTTCCTTTGTGTACTTTGTGTTTGTTATTTCTCCACTTCGCCTCCTAGATTCGTTGTGGAGTCATCTACAACATCCTCCGACCTTGCCGCTGCGGTGGAGGAGTTTCCTCCTCGGTGGCGCACCACCGAGTGACTTGGAATGGGGTCACTCGTCTCCAAACTCCCAATTGTTTCTACCGAGTGTTCGGTCGTTGGGGCGGTGGTAAGACACCTTCATTAGGGGTTGGCTCCGGGGTCCCCATTAACCCGTTTCATCGCCATTTCCCTTAGTTCCTTCTTCCGAGTGAGCTGGGGAAGTGGTGGCAAAGAACAACAGATGGCAATATCCGCACCACTCCCATTGGGTCTATCTCCAGCTGTGTTTTGGAGGACTCTCCTGGTCCCTCCATCATTCTTTGTTCATGAAGGACTCCGGATTCGTGTATTGCTTGCTGCATTTGCAACTCTTCTGTGGCAGCAACAGGGTCCAGATCCTCATCGCTCTCTGATAGGACGTCAAGGAGAGGATGTGTATGTTCTATGGTGCCGGTGATAGGGTAGATGCTTTGGCCTTCTCACGTGCCTCGCCTTTCCTCTACCTGTCTCTCCTTCTCCTTGTCCTTGAAGATCTGCAAGATATACGTGCGATTTTCTTCATCCGATCTTGGACCACATTGGTCACTCCAAGAAAATTCATCGAGCTTCTTCTTCTTCTTCGATAAACTCAGCCGTTGGAACTGTTCCCTGGATCGACTTAACTTCCACTTCATCCACTCTCGCAGACGATTTTGGATGTCTGGATAAGGTGGGGATAGGATCATCACATCATCATCTCTATTAGCTTCTTCTTGTCCCTCATTCTCGGGGATATAAGGTAGCAAGCTCGGTGCTCCATTTCGTCACCTGCGTCTGCATTGCGGAGGAGGGGATACGATCCTGTCAACAGACGAGTTAGATTTCTCAGCTACTTCTTGTGTCTCACTGTTCGAACTACAGCTAGGTCTTGATTTGCCTCTCACGATCGCCTTCAGTGAGACTTATTTTTTCATCAATAATTTCGGAGACTCTACTTCTCCAGTAGATCTCCGATATCTGTTTCACCGAGTGGATGACTCGGCCGGTTTCTCAAGTTCGAACGCTTGAAGATTCTTCTTCTTCTCCTAGTTTGTACGGAGAGGGATTTACGGTTCGGAGAGAGTTTCTTCTAAGTCTTGGGCGGCGGGGGCCGGTGTCGTTGTTTTTTCTTCGAGGAGTGGCCGTCTTGGCTTATCAGTTCTCCTCTTTTTGATGGCCGGAGAAGGTATTTGAGATTCCTTCTCGGCCCGGTTAAGGGGCGGGAGACACGGCTGCGGGGCGGTGACTCATTTGTAAGGGGGGAGCGATTTGGTTTTCTTTCTTTGCAGGGGGGCAGCAATTCTCTTAGTAGCAGGCAGGGGCGATTTTCTTCTTTGGTGGAGAGAAACATTTGTATCTTGAGTGGTCGGTGATTCCCCCTCACTTGTATCGCTCTCTTGGCGTAGGCTCTCTTTCGTGCGCCGAGAGGTTTGATATGAACATCCTCTTGTTTACATGGAACGCCTTTCCATGTCGAAGAGGACTCCTTTCACCTCCATCCATCACGGCCAATCGCCAAGGCCGTATCGAGGATCCTCCAAATGCTCCATTCTCCTTGAAGGATTTGTTCCCTACATTCTGGCAGCGCAGTCTGTTGTAGACAAACTCAGCCCGATTTACTTGCTTTTCTTCAATGATCGCAACCATGACGATCAATTTTGCTTTGATAGTTGGTCAAAGCCGCCAAATTTGATGTCTATGCATTTGGCAACTATGTCCCCAGGTTTGTGGTAGTCCTCCTTCAAAGAACCTCTTGTTGGTGTGTAGACTATCTTATCAAAGATAGTCGGTCTTGGCTACTTCCTTCCAAGCAGCAGCCAAGTCTACATCGCTTCATTGATTTTTGGTGCTCCTTCCGCCACGGTAATGAGCGGTGTTACGCCAAATCTTTGGCGAGAGATGATGAACTCCTTCCCGTGAACAGAGGATTTGATCCCCTCATCGTGAATTTCGGCGTTCACGTAGAACGAGCGACCTCTTCCATATAGGTCATCGGGAGCTCCATCGTCGAAATGGTTTTAGCCCGGACTTTCGAGCTTTTCAAAGAATCTTCTTTATGAGGGCGTCATCGGACCCTGTTTGACCATACCCTCGAAATCCACAAAGAGACCAGTATGGATTTGCTTCCCTAGCTTGACGAAATTATAAGTTGATGCCATTTTTCAGTATTTCACGAAAAGAAACTTAGAAGTTGATTTGAAGATTGATAGGGTTTTGAGAGAGTTTTGCCTTTGCTTCTGAGAGAGAAATGAACAGTTTTGGTAATGTGTGAGAGAAACGGATGAAAATAGTTTAAGTATGGTTTCTGAAAGGACGTGCGGGTGGTTTTTGAAATGTGATCGAAATCAACGGCTTAGATTTTGCACGCCGATTAGCATTTAATGTCTCGAATTTAATGCGGCATCATTTATATCCAATCATAAGCTTGGTGTGCAGCTTTTGCCTGTACACATCATCATTATGTTGACGTCATTCTTAAAAACATTCCCGCTTAGTAAAAACGACTGCGTTTTTGTCACTTTGTTCATAAATGACTCAGCTTATCCCTTAGCTGATTTAACTCTTCTTGTCACAGTTCTCATAGTGACTCATTTGTCGCCTAATTCGGTATAGTTGTCTCTTCCGATACGATCGATTCATTTAGGCGATTTTGAGAATTGACCCTTTTTCCTTTTTGTGTTTCATTGCCTTTCTTTGAGTCTTCGAGTGTCACTCACCAATTAACCCCGACTCATGCTTGAGTTCTTCAAATCTTGACTCACATAATGGTTTTGTGAATATGTCACTAACTTGTTTATCGGTTGAAATATATTCCAAGGTGATGTCTTTCTTTTCAACATGATCTCTTATGAAGTGATATCGACATCGATATGTTTTGTTCTTGAGTGCAACACAGATTTTGAGTGATTGCAATTGCACTTGTGTTATCACACATGATTGGAATTTCCTTTTCTTCAATTTCATAGTCTCTCGGTGATGTCTCATCCATATGATTTGGTACAACATTTGCCAGCTGACCTATGTATTCTCGCTTTGTAAAGGTGGCTATTGAATTTTGCTTTTTGCTAAACCAGAAATTAGCTTTGTTTCCAAGCATTTGACATGTACGAGGTGCTCTTCTGTCAACTCTACATCCAAAGATAGTCGGAGTCCGAATAGCCAATTAACTTGAATCCACCTTCCTTTGGATACCATAAGCCAACTTCTTGGCTTCTTTCAAATATCTCAAGATCCTCTTAGTCTGCGGTCATATGGCTCTCTTTTGGAGCGATTGAAATCTTGCACATACACCTACAAAAAAGGTGATGTCCGGCCTCGCTTTGTGAGATAAAGCAATAATCCAATAAGTGCTATGTATCTTGTTTGATCTCTGTGCTTGTTTGTTAGGAATTTTATTGTTTAGATTTTGATGAATGCCATGTAAAACTTAGAATAGAAAGTTAGCTCCCCAATTCTTGCTTTGTAAAATGTATTGTAACAATTAATTAGAGCCAAGCTAAGTTAAGTTAAGTCGCCACGCCCTAACATGAAAGAAGGCAATTTGAAGAATGGAAGGAAGACCTTTTGTGAAACAATTTGAATGTGGCAAAGAGGAGTAGACGGGAACTCTTTGAAGAAGCGAGATGAGATGCGGTGAGTGGAGCATCGGTCAAGTCACTCAAGAAAAGCCAAGTCTCAAGTTGAAGTGACAGAAGAGTCATCCGATGATTGGAATCGACTCTAAGTCACCTGGGGAAAGCAAGGAAATGCGGTCAAGTCGAGATAATCGAAAAGAACCGTTGCACGTAAATCAAGAGATTTACTTAAACAAGTAATATCTCCATACCACCTTTCTCGGAGTGCTCGATCCCGAGAAGCGTGCAAATGGAATGAACCAATGGGAAGCACTACACCGTGTCGAACTCGAAAAGGTGAAAGAACAATTCATACGAGGAAATGGCAATTCCAAGAAGCGCAAGCCAACGATCGCAAAGTGACTTTCAAAAATAAGCCTATCTCTTCAACGGGCAAATTTTTGAAAGTTCACTATAAAAGGCCGAGGAGTTTGTTTGAGAGAGAGGATGCATGAATGACACATACGTGAGATACACAAGCACATTAGAAAAATCGAAACAATCTCAATCCTCAAGCCTACATTTTGAAGTACATCAATCCAACACTCACTGTGAAGGAAAGAGAACTTCAATCGAGTTGAAGAGAAAAATATCGAAAACAAGGGGTCTACTTTCCGGGAAGGATTGTAGAAAGGTTCAAGGTTGAACAAGTCTTAAGCTTTTGGAGGGCTTCGTGATCAAATCCAAAGAGCTTGAGCAAGTGAGTGTAGTAACAAAGGCAAATTTGCCCTGTGAAGAAAGCGAGTCGCACGAGAAGCCCGGTGAGTGATCAAGGCGTCTCGGATCGAGTCCCTAAGGATCAAGTAAATTTGTTGTGATCAAGACTTGTATACGGATCATTCGCTTTGTAAACCGATCATTACTTAGTGGATTCCTCCGGGAGTTGGAGAAGAGAGGAGTAGAAGAATTACCCCATCTTGAAACCTCTATAAAAACTTTCTTTGTGTCATTTACATTTAAGCTTTTAAATTCTCGCACTTTTAATTGCTTATATCTCACGATAAAGTTGCTATCCATTTGATAATTTATAAGTACTAAATCAAGCTCTAAAATCTTGCTTAATCAAACTTAAGGGTGTTAAGTCTTCCAATAAAAATAAAACCACAAAGTTGAGTTAAATCGTAGCCAACAGGTGAGTTACTCCATCAACGGCTCAATCGAGTGCGTTGAGAGATTAACTCTCTTGAGTGACTAATTCGATTGTCCATCAAGGGTTTTCTGTTGTAGAATTAACTCTGTAGATTTAAAAGGACTAAATCGAAAATTTGGTAAGGTTTATTCAACCCCCTTCTAAACCTTACACTTACACCCCTTGGGACCTACAAGTGGTATCGGAGCGGTTGGTTCATTGAACCCTCCGACCGGTTAGTTCGAACTAGATCTCCAAACTTTTCAAAGTCTCGCTTTAGTACTTAAACTTTCAAAACTCTTTTTATTTAAAGTCATCATCATGGAAGAAAATTTGACACGCATCCCTATGTTCACTATTGAAGAATTTGATGATTGGAAAATTCGTATGCGGGCTCATCTATCGTTACATGATGAGATGTGGATAGTGATAGAAGATGGGCCTCTACAATTATTAAAGGTGAACACAGTATACGAAGAGTTGCAAATTTGAAGGAGAAGAAGATCGAGCTCTAGACTAGTCATGGTTGAAAAACCAAGAAATGAGTGGACAAAATGATGAGAAAAAGATACAACCTGGATAATGTAGCCAAGGACATCCTTTACAAAACCTTGGACAAAGCCATGTTCAATAAAGTCAAATCATGCAAAACGGCTAAAGAAATGGGACAAGCCGACATTAATTTGTGAAGGCTCGGAGCAAATCAAAGAAAACAAATTATCATAGCGGTACAAAAATTTGAAAATTTCAAAATGATCTCGGGAGAGAACCTGGATCAACTGGATGCTCGGTTTACGAAATCACAAATGAGTCAGTCTACACTTGGAAAGGAATATACACAGAAGGAAATGTGTATGAAGATCCTAAAAAGTCTTCGGTGAATGGGAAATGAAGGTCATGGCACCGAGACACTCCATGGACCTATCAAAGACATCCAATCATGAGTTATTCTCGGACCTCAAAGCCTACGAGTTTGAGTGAGAAGGAAAGACCAGGTAGAGAGACAATTTGTACCCAAAACATTTTGCTCTAATTGTCAAAGATGGGAAGAGAGCCGAGGTCAAAGAAGCAATTGACCCAAAAGAAATAACGATGGTTAAAAGATTTAACAAGTTCTTTAACAAGAACTACAAGAGAGGAAAGGGTGAATCTTCCGGAAGACACTCGGCTCCTCCAAATCAAGGGATGATAGGCCAACCAAAAGAGAAGATCATCAACAAGTTGAGTATCAAAGGGTCGACAACTCAAGAGTAGAAAGAGTGATCAAAAGGTGAATATCTATGTTGGAATTGTAGACAACCAGGTCACTATGCCATTGATTGCTCATATCCTCGTAGTCAACAAGTACGGGGAATGAAGAAGAAAGAAAGGTCTTGAGAGAAAGAAGACAAGAAAAGAAAAGGGCAATGATGGCTGCAGAGATCGCCGAGACACCCAAGTCAAGAGAGACGGTGATTCGGAGAGCGGTGAAGCCGACTATTCAAGTGACTCGAAGAAAAAGCCTTGACCGCTTAATGACCAAAGAACAAGATCAAGAAGATGAGGTACAATCTAACTCAACAAGCTCGGACACTAGTGATAGTGATCGTGACACACACACTTCATCACCCACTTGTCTTTATGATTCATTAGGCAAAATGATGAAAGATTTTGAACATATTAAATCCTCACACACACTATTGAATGAGGAAAACAGACTACTCAAAAGTCAAAACTCAAAGCCGACTAAGGAGCCGAGTACTCTAAGTCAAATAGTGTTGAGAATGAAAGGTTAAAAGGTGAAAATGCTAAATTAATAGCAGAAATTGCTTTGCTATAGAAAAGAGGAGAATGACCTCAAGAATGTTATTGCCTCATTCACTAAGGCATCTAAATCATTGGATGATCTTATTATGAGTCAAAGAGAATGTGGAGACAAGACAGGCTTAGGATTTAATTCCTCGTGCCATGTCAAACCTCAAGAATAATGTTGGAAAAAGGATCTTCAAGTCATGAAGAGTCCGAAAAATCCAAAACTCTAAATGGTGCACACACATTCACTCCAAAGCACAATACTAAGCAAAGCGGCCTTGGTTACAAAGGAAAGGAAAAAGCACTTGAGTTGAGTGTCTTTGAAAGGACAGTGAGAAGAGATTCGGCCGAGTCCTCAAAGCAAACTCCTAACGAAAAATACTGTAAAAAGGAAGCGAGCTACCAAAAATCCCAGAAAATCCATAAAAGAAATACATATGATGGGAATGGTAGAAAATATCCAAGCCAAGTGATTGGAATAATGTGACCTATCAAAGATAGACTTATGGAATATAAGCCCAAATGGCAAAGGCCAGAACTCAAAGAAAGGCCATTCCAAAAGTATAAGAGCTTTCATCAAAGACACACATATGCACCTAGGCACTACACTCAAAAACACCAAAATTACCCAAGAAAGGCAATTGCTAAAACACATATGCGGCATACGAGACAAAAGAGACATTGTATGAACCTAGAATCCCCAAGCAATTTGCCAGGATTAATTATGATTATGGCACTAATAGATGGCAACCCCTTAGAGTCAAATCATTTGGCTATAGGTTGGTTGGATCATCTTACAATTCTAACCCCTCGGGACCCGGACAAGTATGGGTACCTAAAACTTAATTTCCTTGATTGCGGGTTCAAGGAGCAGTGAGTGCCAAGGAACCTGGTACATGGATAGCGGTACATTCCCGGACATATATGAGGAAATAAGAGAAATCTGTCAAAATTCAAGGAAGTCAAAGTAGCCAAAGTCATATTTGGAGGAAATGAAGCTCTGGTGAAATAAGAGGCATTGGATCCATCAAGAAGAATGGATTAGAAATCACGGATGTTGCATATGTTGAAGGACTCAACTTCAACTTATCGAGTATCGATCGGCTCGTGACAAGGGCTACAATGTTGGATTCAACATGGGTATATGCCAAATCAAGGATATTGAATCAAATGAAGTTGTCTTTGCAAGGATGTAGACGAGAAGAATATGTATGTAGTGGATTGGTCAACCGCAACACCCAATCAGACTGTCTCTACTAGCAAAAAAGCACTTTGAATCAAGTTGGTGTGGCACAAAAAGTTGAGTCACCTGAATTTCAAAACAATTAACAAGGTGGCAAGAAGCCATCTTGTAGAAGGACTTCGGACTCGGTATACAAGAAGGAGAGTATATGTGATGCATGTCGAGGAAGGAAAACAAATCAAGTCGTCATTCAAAGAAAAGACATGCCCATCCTCAACAAGAATATTGCATCGCTTCATATGGATCTATTTGGCCCAAGTGGAACCAGCTAGCATAAGTGGAAAGAAATACACCTTGGTGGTAGTAGATGACTACTCAAGATATACATGGACAATATTCATGTGCAAGAAGAAAGAAACTCTACAAAAACTACCACGGTGATGAAGAGGATTCAAAATGAGAAGAGTCAAACCATTATCAAAATAAGATCATATAGAGGAACTGAGTTTGTCAATGGAATAATAACTCGATCTTGTATTGAGAATGGTATTGGTCATGAACTATCGGCGACAATGACTCCACAATGAGAATGGAGTTGCGAGAAAGAAGAAGAACCCTCAAAGAAGCGGCAAAAGGACCATATTAGCTGAAGGGGTTACCAAAAGATTTTGGGTCAAGCAATCAACACGACTTGCTACACCCAAAAAATGATGTATGATAAACAGACGGTGACAAAGACTCCTATGAGATGCGGATTGGAAGAAAACCAAATGTTGCATATTTGAGAATATTTGGATGTAAATGCTTCATTCACAACAATGGCAAAGACAACCTAAAGGCTTTTGATGCTAAAGCGATGAGGGTATCTTCTTAGGATACTCGGTGAAAGCAAAGCCTCTGAGAATACTCAACAAAAGAACTATGGTTACGAGAGGAATCCATTCATGTAGTATTCGATGAACCAAATGTAGCTGGAGAAGACATTGAAGAGTCGGTGATAATTTGAATCATCCAATCATACTGAGAAGAGTCCCTATCTTTCAAGTGAAGTGGGATTATCAATTGAGAAGAAGATGAGGCAATTTGAATCTCAAAAGCAATGGAAAATTTGCGGCTAAGTGACCACGAAAGAGCGACCACAAAGAACACGGTACCGCAAGTCGTTTGAATCCGGCTAACTTACTCCAACTCGACGTAAGATGGATGAGAGACCATCCACGAGAACTTGTCATTGGAGATATAAGAGAAGGTGTCAAGACAAGATCTAGAACTCAACAAGAAGCAATGTTCACATGCTTCATTTCGCAAATAGAGCCCAAAGATATGTCACAAGCATTGGACGACACACATTGGATTCAAGCTATGCGAAGAAGAGTCAATCAGTTTGAGAGAAATAAAGTATGGGAACTAGTGCAAAGACCCATACATCAAAATGTTATTGGAACCAAATGGGTATTCGAAATAAGATGAACGAGGAAGGCTCTGTGGTAAGAAACAAAGCAAGATGGTAGCCAAAGGATATTGCCAAGAAGAAGGGATAGATTTTGATGAAACATTTGCCCTGTAGCAAGATTGGAAGCTATAAGGATGTTTCTTGCCTATCTGACTCACAAGAATTTCACTTTGTATATCAAATGGATGTGAAAAGTGCATTCCTAAATGGTTTATTGGAAGAAGAAGTGTATGTTGAACAACCTCCAGGATTTGAGCGAGAAGACTCTTGGAGACAAGGTATACAAACTCAAGAAAGCCTTGTATGGATTGAAACAGGCACCCGAGCATGGTATGATACCTGTCACAATTCCTAAGCGAAAATGGATTCACAAAAGGAAAAGTAGATAGAACACTTTTTTAATTCAAGACAAGAAGAGTATCTTGCTTGTTCAAATATATGTGGATGACATCATTTTTGGATCCACTAACAAAGAGCTATGTGAAAAATTTTCAAACCTCATGCAAAGTAAATTTGAAATGAGCATGATGGGAGAGCCGACATTCTTCCTTGGACTTCAAGTGAAACAATTTGAAGGATGGAACCTTCATAAGTCAAACAAAATACACCGGAGACTTAATGAAGAAATTTGGTATGGATGAGAAGTCTTACGTAAAAATACCAATGAACACATCATCAAAATGGACATGGATGTAGATGGCAAGCGGTGGATCAAACAAGATCTGAGCACTTATTGGATCACTGCTCTATCTCACAAGCAAGCGGGCGGACATCACCTTTTCTTTGTAGGTGTATGTGCAAGATTTCAATCTGCTCCTAAAGAAAGCCATATGACAATGACTAAGAGAATATTGAGATATTTGAAAGGAAGCCAAGAAGTAGGCCTATGGTATCCAAAGGAAGGTGGATTCAAGCTAATTGGCTATTCGGACTCGACTATCTTTGGATGCGGAGAGTGGACGGAAGAGCACTTCAGGCACATGTCAAATGCTAGGAAACAGACTAATTTCTGGTTTAGCAAGAAGCAAAACTCAATAGCCACCTCTGGTGAGGCGAGAATACATAGGCTGTGAGGCATTTCTTTGTGCCCAAGTCCTATGGATGAGACAAAGGTGAGAGACTATGAAGTTGAAGAAAAAGAAATTCCAATCATGTGTGATAACACAAGTGCCATTGCAATCACTCAAAATCTGTGTTGCACTCAAGAACAAAACATATTGATGTCGATATCATTTCATAAGAGATCATGTTGAAAAGAAGGACATTATCTTGGAATATATCTCAAGCGATAAACAACTAGTCGACATCTTCACAAAACCATTATGTGAGTCAAGATTTGAAGAACTCAAGCATGAGTTGGGGTTAATTGGTGGTGACACTCGGACGAATCAAAGAAGAGTATTAGAACGAGAAAAGGAGTGAAAAAGAGTGAAAACAAAAATCATTTCAAGAATCACCAGATCGGAAAGACTGACTACACCAAGTCGGTGATAGTTTGTGTCACTAAGAGAACTGCGAGGAGTAGAGTTAAATCAACTAAGAGATAAGCTGAATAACTTATGAGCAAAGTGACAAAAACGCAGTCGTTTTGACTTAGCGGGAATGTTTTAAGGAACACGTCAAAGATAATGATGATGTGTCTGGACATAAAGCCGCACACTAAGCTTATGATTGGATATAAATCTTTGCCGCATTAAATACGAGGCGTGAAATGCTCAATAGGCATGCGAAATCCAAGCCGTTGATTTCGATCACAATTCAAAAACCGCCCGCACGCCCTTTCATAAACCATATTTAAACCATTTTCGTCCGTTTCTCTCTCACACTTCTAAAATGTTCATCTTTTTTCTCTCAAAAGCAAAGGCAAACTACTCTCGAAACCCTATCAACATTCAAATCAATTTCTGAGATTTTTCTTGATATAATTCTGAGAAATGGCACCAACTTATGACTTTACTAAGTTAGGAAAGCAAATCCACACCGGTTCGACGGTGGATTTCGACGGAATGGTGAAGCGGTCAGGGTCCGACGACCCTGGTGAAGAAAAATAGGCTTTGAGAAGTTGGAAATGTCCGGACTAAAACCGTTTCTAACGCTGGAATATCAGATGACCTATGTGGAGGAGGTCGCACAATTCTACGTGAATGCTGAGATTCACGATGAAGGAATCAAGTCATCTGTTCACGGGAAGCAGCTGACTATCACTGCCAAGGATTTGGTGAATATTGCTCACTACTAGCGAAGGAGCATCCGAGATCAAAGAAGCGATGTAAACTTGACGACGCATGGAAAGAAATAGCCAAGTCCGACTTTTTTGATAAAATAATATACACGACAAACAAGAGATGGCCAAGGAGGATTATCACAAGTTGTTGGATATAGTTGCCAAATGTATCGACATCAAATTTGGCGACTTTGACCAAATCAAAGGCAAAGCGATTGTGATGGCTGCAATCATCGAAGAAAAGAAGATAAATGGGCTGAGTTTATCTACAAATGATTTCTTCGAGCGTGGGGAACAAGTCCTTCAAAGAAGATGGCACATTTGGAGGATCCCCTGGGATATGGCCTGGTAATTGGCGGCTATTGGAGGTGAAAGGAGTCCCTCTTAGACATGGGAAGGCCTTCCATGTTAACAAGAGGATGTTGAGCCAACCTCTCGGTGCTCGAAGCGAGCTTACGCCAAGATAGCGACACCGGTGGGGAATCGGTGACCCAAGATATGTTGCTTCCTCTCCGGCCTAAGAAGAAAAGCGCCCCTGCGGCCGCTAAGAAGATCGCTGCGCCCCAAAGCAAAGAAAACCAAACATGCTCCTCGCTCCTCGCGCAAAGAAAGTCACCGCCCCCGGCCGTGTCACCCCTGCGCAGCGGCGGTCGAGAAGGACTCACAAATACCTTCTCCGATCGTCAAAAGGAGGAGAATCGACAAGCCCGGACGGCCGGCTCTCGTAAACAAATACCAAGACGCCCGGCCCCGCCGCCCAAGACTCGAGAGGACACCGCCTCAACAGAAATTCCCTGGTACAAACCAGAGACGAAGAAGACTCGTCAAGCGGTCGAACAGGAGAAACCGGTGAGTCGATTACTCGGCTAGCACAAAATCGGAGACTACCGGAGAATTAGAGTCTCCGGATGTAGTTGATGAAACTTGACCAAGTCTCGCCAAGGCGTCGCAGAGGCAACCCAAAGACACATTGTAGCTCACACAAAATTTGAAGCACAAGAAGAACCAGCCCAAGCGGATAGTGATGTAATGATCCTATCTCCACCTTACCCGGACATCCAAAATCGTCTGCGTGAGTGGAGAAAATGGAAGTTGAGCAAGTCGGGAACAGTTCCAACGGCCTGAGTTCATAGAAGAAGAAGAGGAAGCTGCTAAATTTCCTTGGCCTAACTCTCGTGCTCCCAACACTTGATGAGGACAAGCGCTTAGACATCCCGCAAATCTACAAGGACGGGGAGAGAGCAAAGCAAGTCAAGAAGCCGAAGCACATGAGAAGGCAAGCATCCGCCCTATCTCCGGCACCACGAACACACACATCCTCTTCTTGATGTCTTCTTTGAAAGTGACGAGGAACTGAGAATCTCGCCGCGACGAAGAGTTGCAAATGCAGCAAGCATTGCCGAATCAAGAATTCTTCACGAGCAAAGACTAATGGAGGGACCAGGAGAGTCCTCGAACACGGTGAAATCGATCCTATGGGAGTGGTTCCAAATAGCCACCGATGTTCTTTGCTACCACTTCCCCACTCACTCGGAAGAAGAAGCAATAAGGAAATGGCGATGGCGGGACAATGGGGACCCCAATCGAGCCAACCCCTATTGAAGGTGTGCTACCACCGCCCCAACAATTTGAACCATTAATCGAAGCACCGGGAGTTTGGAGACGAGTGACCCCACTCCAAGTCACTCACCGGTGCGTGCACCGGGGGAAACTCCCTCCACTGCAGCAAGGTCGGAGGATGATCTTTGCAGATGACTCGACAAAGAATCAAGGAGGCGAAGAAGAGAAATTACAATCACAAGAAGAAACAACAAGTTGCCATCAACGAAGCTCGGACGATTGAGACTGTCTCGGTGAGGTGCCAACCGCTCTCGAAGGCTAATGACGCCGCCGATGCATTCGAGGCACATGAAGGAAACACCACAGGAGTTAACACACAGGCGATGAAAGTGCAATCCATGAGGTTGAGACTCCAATGGATGCCGGGCATTTGTAGAAGACCCTAAGACAGTGACACTTTGTCGAAAGGGAGGACAAGGCCTCGCAGCAAAGAGAGACCGCTTTGGAGGAAATGAAGGCACACGGGAGGTTGAGACTTCCGGGGTAAAGAAGTCTGAAGTAGAGAACATCCCTTCCGCTATCATAGACCCATCCGAGAAGGAGATCAGCGCACTTCATGATTCCCAGGACAACTCGATGTCACTTTTCTCGGGATCGGAAAGGCGAAGAAGAAGCTCGAGTCAACCCCATGACAAATCCAAAAGACTCAGTGCGGATGTTCCAGGCACGAGCAAGTCGATCCCAAGACTACTCGTCAAACTTTAACTTTGATGATGAGCCACCACTAGAAATCTCATCATCGTCCGATGACGACGGCGATAAGGCCGAGGACAAGTCTCATCGAAAAGGAAAAATCATTTGAGACCAACGAAGTCTGTTAAGATAGTTGAGGCTCGGCAAGCGGGTCTATTTCACAACCAAACCCAATTTGAACCCGAAAACCACTGCTCCGGCTCCTCAAGCTACAAAGCAGGATCGATTCCAAAAAGAACTTCACGCGCACCGCTCATCATCGAACATATCCCGATTGGCGGTGATGAATCTTTTGTAGAATCTTTCCCTTTCTCTTTGGAGATACGAGAACTCCACGAAGAGTCGGAAAATGAACAAGCACGCTATCACAAACCACCTCATGTTCTTCCAACAGACACCATTGTTCCGGTGACTATGACTTCGATGATGTATGGCCATTACCGCATGAAGAAGAATCATTTGAAGTTCGAGAAGTGTTCAAGGCACTCTTTCTTTGAAGTTGAAAGGATGGAGAGGCATCAGGCCTCTTTGGACATGCGATTGGACAACAGAGATGCCACCCTTACGGTGACTTAAGAGGCATAATGATTCGAATAAGGGAATGGTGGCAACAAAGAAGAAACAATGCGTGTGGAACAGTGAGATACTTGGACAATTGTTCAACAAAGCGCTTGTGTGGGAGAGTGAAAATGCCGATGCGAAACGGTTGAGGGAACACATTGAGCATATGCATGAAGCTCACACCGCCGAGATCAAGGCCGCTGCGTGAGCGTAATGCAAATGATATACGGCGTTTGGAAGAACACATGACAAGAAAATTCAGCCTTCTCATGGTGAGATGAAGCCGATTTTTGTGAGAATCCAACGCTACTCATTTCAATTCCGTCTTTGCATACAACGCAGTTGGACTTGAAGCAATTCAACCATCAAGACTTCGACTTCATGCTTGCCAAAGATGTTCCTGGGGTTCCTCTATCCTTTGATGATGCCAAAAAGGGGGAAGAGGGAATACCTTAAAGCGAAACAAAATCAAGTTTGAAAAGAAAGGAGCGGTGAGAAGGAACAAGTGAGAAGGGAAAATCGAGGAAATTTTGAAACTAAAGAAAGGAAAATCTTTGAGGGGGAAGGATCAAAAGATATGACCTTGATGATTGCACAAACCCCCAACAGGGTCATCACGGTGACATTATAAGCGCAAACTCCCCAGTGACTCGCCACTCCAACACTCTGCTTTGTATCTATGGCCGAGAAGAGAAAAGCAATTGAAGCGGGGATGAAGGAAGTGGAAGGAAGAATGGATGCCAGGGTGATGAACATCTTGAAAGAACATGGAGGCATTCTAGTTGACAGAGACACGTATGCCATCTCGGATGTCGGGATAGAGCCACGATCAGTTGATGAATTCAAAACGCTCGAATCGAAGGATATTTTGCAAATATGTCCATGGCTCAAGCTTGGGACTTGTCTTTCGGGAAAAGGGTCTCACATTATGTGAAGAAGGCAGCGACAGACGGCGAGACTTCCGATCGCTCTCTGGCCACTCTGCTAGTCACTTTGGGAAGAAGAAGAAGACCCAAAGACAAAGAAAGATACGCCCGAGTAGAGGAAGAAGCTTGGACCCAGGCCTCGCCCAAGAATATTGAATACGTAGATCCAGGGAAAGAAAGGAGGGATCTCTTTGGGGGGCTTGACCAAGTGGCAAATTTGAAAGTGGCTAGAACTAACGCCGAGTATGCACTAAGAATAGAAGAAGAAAACAAGAGACAAACTCAGCTATGGCAGAGAGACGGGAAAGATTAAGAAAAGATGAAGCTGCCAGGAAGGCATATGAAAAGAAAAAAAAGGCGGTGACGACGAAGAAGAAGAGGAGAAGAGAAGAAGATCTTGAACAAGATGAAAGAAGGAGACAAATGAAGGAGATGAAGTGTTCTTTGTCCAACCTTTCGTGTATTTTATCATGCAAATACATACAATGTAAGTCTTACGTAATAAAGCTAAAAATTCTTTATTTTCAAAAGTATAGACAAAATGTGCTCGATACACCTTGTAAACTTGATTGTGTAAAAGAACAGGGAATGATATGATCAATAAACAGATCTATTCTATGCATACATTCTATGTCAATACACTATCTCGTATGTATTCTTTCTTTGTTTGCATTTTTTTAAATGATTTAAGTTTTGGCATCATCAAAAAGGGGGAAATTGTTAGGAATTTTATTGTTTAGATTTTGATGAATGCCATGTAAAACTTAGAATAGAAAGTTAGCTCCCAATTCTTGCTATAAAATGTATTGTAACAATTAGAGTGGCAAGCTAAGTTAAGTCGGCTACGCCCTAACATGCAAGAAGACAGTGAAGAATGGAAGGAAGACCTGTGTGAAAACAATTGAATGTGGCAAAGAGGAGTAGACGGGAACTCTGTGAAGAAGCGGTGAGATGCGGTGAGTGGAGCATCGATCAAGTCACTCAAGAAAAGCCAAGTCTCAAGTTGAAGTGATGGAAGAGTCATCCAATGATTGGAAGCGACTCTAAGTCACCTGGGAAAGCAAGGAAATGCGGTCAAGTCGAGATAATCGTAAAAGAAGCGTTGAGTAAATCAAGAGATTTACTTAATCAAGTAATATCTCCATACCACCTTTCGGAGTGCTCGGTCTTAAGCGTGCAAATGGAATGAACCAATGGGAAGCACTACACCGTGTCGAACTCGAAAAGGTGAAAAAACAATTCATACGAGGAAATGGCAATTCCAAGAAGCGCAAGCCAACGATCGCAAAGTGACTTTCAAAAATAAGCCTATCTCTTCAACGGGCAAATTTTTGAAAGTTCACTATAAAAGGCCGAGGAGTTTGTTTGAGAGAGAGGATGCATGAATGACACATACGTGAGATACACAAGCACATTAGAAAATCAAACAATCTCAATCCTCAAGCCTACATTTCAAGTACATCAATCCAACACTCACCTGTGAAGGAAAGAGAACTTCAATCAGTTGAAGAGAAAAATATCGAAAACAAGGGGTCTACTTTCCGGGAAGGATTGTAGAAATGTTCAAGGTTGAACCAAGTCTTAAGCTTTTGGAGGGCTTCGTGATCAAATCCAAAGAGCTTGAGCAAGTGAGTTGTAGTAACAAAAGGCAAATGCGCCTGTGAAGAAGCCGAGTCGTGCGAGCCACCGGTGAGTGATCAAGGCGTCTCGGACTAAGTCCCTAAGGATCAAGTCGGTTTGTTGTGATCAAGACTTGTATCCGGATCTGCACGCTTTGTAAACCGATCATTACTTAGTGGATTCCTCCAGGAGTTGGAGAAGAGAGGAGTAGAAGAATTACCCCATCTTGAACCTCTATAAAAACTTTAATGTGTCATTTACATTTAAGCTTTTAAATTCTCGCACTTTTAATTGCTTATATCTCACGATAAAATTGCTATCCATTTGATAATTTATAAGTACTAAATCAAGCTCTAAAATCTTGCTTAATCAAACTTAAGGGTGTTAAGTCTTCCAATGAAAATAAAACCACAGTTGAGTTAAATCGTAGCAACAGTGAGTTACTCCATCAACAACTCATTTGAGTCATTTGAGAGATTAACTCTCTTGAGTGACTAATTCGATTGTCCATCAAGGACACAATTTGTGTAGAATTAACTCTGTAGATTTAAAAGGACTAAATCGAAAATTTGGTAAGGTTTATTCAACCCCCTTCTAAACCTTACACTTACACCCCTTGGGACCTACACTTGCCATCGCATCCATGTCCATTTTGGTGATGTATTCATTGGTATTTTCACGAGAAGACTTCTCTTCCATGCCAAATTTCTTCATTAAATCTCTGGTGTATTTTATTTGACTTATGAAGGTTCCATCCTTCAGTTGTTTCACTTGGAGTCCAAGGAAGAATGTCGCTCTCTCCCATCATGCTCATTTCGAATTTGCTTTGCATGAGGTTTGAAAATTTTTCACAGCGAGTTCTTTGTTTGTGGATCTAAAAATGATGTCATCCACATATATTTGAACAAGCAAAGATACTCTTCTTGTCTTGAATTTAAAAAGTATTCTATCGACTTTTCTTTTGTGAATCCATTCTCGTTAGGAATTGTGATAAGGTATCATACCATGCTTTGGGTGCCTGTTTCAATCCATACGAGCTTTCTTGAGTTTGTATACCTTATCTCCAAGAGTCTTCTCGCTCAAATCCCGGAGGTTGTTCAACATACACTTCTTCTTCCAAAAACCATTTAGGAATGCACTTTTTACATCCATCTAATATACAATAAAATTCTTGTGAGTCGCATAGGCAAGAAACATCCCGATAGCTTCCAATCTTGCTACAGGGGCAAATGTTTCATCAAAATTTATCCCTTCTTCTTGGCAATATCCTTTGGCTACTAATCTTGCTTTGTTTCTTACCACAGAACCTTCCTCGTTCATCTTGTTCCCGAACACCCATTTAGTGCCAATAACATTTTGATGGGTGGGTCGTTGAACTAACTCCCATACTTTATTTCTTTCAAACCGATTCACTCTTCTTGCATAGCTTGAATCCAATGTGTGTCATCCAATGCTTGTGACACATCTTTAGGCTCTATTTGTGAGATAAAGCATGTGAACATGGCTTCTTGTTGATTTCTGGATCTTGTTTTGACACCTTCTCTTATATCTCCAATGACAAGTTCGTGGGTGGTCTCTCGGCCATCTTACATCATGTTGAAGTAAGTTAGTGGATTGATCATCTTTGTTGTGTTGCTTTGATCAGCCTCTCTCGTTATCACTTAGTGCAGATTTTCCATTGTTTTTGAGATTCAACTATCTCATCTTCATCCGAGTTTATAATTCCACTTGACTTGACGCAAAGGACTTTTTCGCATGGTGGATGATTCAAACTTATCGGTGACTCTTCAATGTCTTCTCCATTTACATTTGGCTCATCGAATACCACATGAATGGATTCTTCTCGCAACCATAGTCCTCTTGTTGAGTACTGTAGGCTTTGCTTTCATGAGTATCCCAAGAAGATACCTTCATCGACTTTAGCATCAAAAGCCTTTAGATTATCTTTGCCATTGTTATGGATGAAGCATTTACATCCAAATATTTTAAAATATGCAACATTTGGTTTTCTCCCTGTCCAAATCTCATAGGGAGTCTTTCTCATTTGTCTGTTTATCATGCATCTATTTTGAGTGTAACATCTTTGTGTTTATTGCTTGACCCAAAATCTTTTAGGTAGCCCCGCTTTTGCTAACATGGTCCTTGCCGCTTCTTTGTGAGTTATATTCCTTCTTTCAGACTCCATTCTCTTTGTGGAGTCCTTTGCGAGATAATTCATGACCGATGCCATTTTCAAGACAATATGAGTTATTATACCATTGACAAACTCGGTTCCTCGTATGATCTTATTTTGATAATGGTTTGGCTCTTCTCATTTTGAATCCTCTTCATCATTTGTGGTAGTTTCGTAGAGTTTCTTTCTTCTTACCCATGAATATTGTCCATGTATATCTTGAGTAGTCATCTACTACCACCAAGGTATATTTCTTCCCACTTATGCTAGCTGGTTCAACTGGACCAAATAGATCCATATGTAGCAGATGCAATATCCTTGTTGAAGATAGACATGCTTTTTCTTTGAATGATGATTTGATTTGTTTTCCTTCGACATGCGTCACATATACTCTCCTTTTTGTATCGAGTCCGGAAGTCCTTTCACAAGATTGCTTCGGCAAGCTTGTTAATTGTTTTGAAATTCATGTGACTCGAAACCTTCTTGTGCCACAACCAACTTGATTGGATGTGCTCTTTGCTAATGACGGTGTGTTTGGTGTTCTTTGTTGACCAATCCACGATATACATGTTCTTTTGTCCGCATCCTTACAACACAACTTCACTTGATTCTCGTATCCTTGATTTGGCATATACCCATGTTAAATCCAACATTATAGCCCTTGTCACGAGTTGGCGATACTTAGCGATTGAAATTGAGTCCTTCAACATATGCAACATATGTGATTTCTAATCCATTTTTCTTGATGGATCCAATGCCTTTTATTTCTCCTGGAGCTTCATTTCCTCCAAATATGACTTTTGCTCCTTTAACTTCCTTGAATTTTGACAGATTTTTTATTGTTTCTGTCATATGTCCGGGAATCACTATCCATGTACCAGGTTCCTTGGCACTCGGCTATTCCTTGAACCGCAAACAAGGAAATTAAGTTTTAGGTACCCATACTTATGCGGGTCTGAGGGGTTAGTATTGTAAGATGATCCAACCAACCTATAGCCAGATGATTTGGCTCTAAGGGGTTGCTATCTATCAGTGCCATAATCATAATTAATTTTGGCAAATTGCTTGGGGATTCTAAGTTCATACAAATTCTCTTTTGTCTCGTATGCTGTATATGTGTTTTAGCAATTGCCTTCTTTGGGTAGTTGTGATGTCTCTGAGTGTAGTGCCTAGGTGCATATGTGTGCTGATGAAAGCTCTTATACCTTTGGAATGGCCTTTGCTGAGTTCTAGGCCTTTGCCATTTGGGCTTATATTCCATAGGTCTTTGCTGATAGTTTACATCATTCCAATCAGCTTGGCTTGGATATTTTCTACCATTCCCATCAAATGTGTTTCTTTTATAGAACTTCTGGGGTTTTTGGTAGCTCTGTTTCTTCTTTACAGAGTATTTCCTGTTTGGAGTTTGCTGAGGAACTCGGCTGAATTTCTTCTCAGCTGTCCTCTCAGCACACTCAACTGGCTGTTTTCCTTTTCCTTTATAACCAATGCCAGTTTGCTTGTAATTGTGCTTTGGAATAAATGTGTGTGCACCATTTGGAGTTTTGGATTTTTGAGATACTTCATTGCTTGAAGATCCTTTTTCCAAAATCACTTTTGGAGCTTGACATAGCACAGAGGAATTAAATCCTAAGCCTGTCTTGTCTCCACATTCTCTTTGGCTCATGATAAGATCATCCAATGACTTAGATGCCTTAGTGAATGAGGCAATCACATTTTTGAGGTCATTCTCCTCTTTTCTATGGCAGCTATTTCTCGCTTATTAGCTTGGCATTTTCAGCCTTTAAACTTTTATTCTCATTAGCTATTTGACTAGAAAGTACACTGACTCCTTAGTTTGTGAGTTTGGCTCTTGAGTAGGTTGTTTTCATCATTTAGTAGTGTGTGTGAGGATTTAATGTGTTCAAAATCTTTCATCATTTTGCCTAATGAATCATAAAGATCAGTGGGTGATGAAGTGTGTGTGTCGCGATCACTATCACTAGAACCGAGTGTGATGAGTCGAGTGTACCTCATCTTCTTGGTCAGGTTGGTCTTGTTCCTTGGCCATCGACAATCAAGGCTTCTTCTTCAGTGTCACTTGAGTAGTCAGCTTCACTACTCTCTCGAGTCGCCTATGTCTCTTGACTTGGCTATCTCAGCTAAAGATCTCTGCAGCCAAAGATTGCCTTTTTCTTTTCTTGCCTTCTTTCTCTCAAGACTTTTCTTTCTTCTTTGTTCCTGTATTTGTTGACTATAGGATACGGGCAATCAATGGCATAGTGACCCGGTTGCCTACAGGTTCAAAGATAGATATTCAACCTTTTGATCACTCTTTCCATTCTTGGATTGTCAGCCCCTCCGATATTCACTTTTTGATGATCTGTTCTCTTGGTTGGCATATCTTCCTTGACTTGGAGGGACTCGAGTGTCTTCGGAGGATTCGCCTTTGCCTCTATTGTAGTTCTTATTGAAGAACTTGTTGAACCTTTTAACCATCGGGCTATTTCCTTTGGGTCAATGACTTCTTTGACTTGACTTTCTTGCCATCCTTAACAATTAGATTAAGCTGTTTTGGGTACATCTGTCTCTTCCTCGGGTCTTTTCTTCTCGGCTAAAACTTGTAGGCTTTGAGATCCGAGAATAGCTCATGGTTGGATGTCTTTGATAGGTCCATGGAATGTCTTAGTGCCATGACCTTCATTTCCCATTCGGTGGGAGACTTTTTAGGATCTTCATACACATTTCCTTCTGTGTATATTCTTTTCCAAGAGCAGATAGCTCGTTGGTAATTTCTGTGAACCGAGCATCCAGTTGATCCAGGTTCTCTCCTGCGATCATTTTGAAATTCTCAAATTTCTCGTATACCATCGATAATTTATTTTCCTTGATTTGCTCCGAGCCTTCACAAATCAGTGTTAGCTTGTCCCAGATTTCTTTAGCCGTTTTGCATGATTTGACTTTATTGAACATGGCTTTGTCCAAGGTTTTGTAAAGAATATCCTTGGCCACATTGTCCAGGTTGTATCTTTTTTGTCATCATTTGTCCATTCAGACTCTTGGTTTTTCAACCATAGTTGGTCTAGGAGCGACATCCTCTTCACCTTCATTGCACTCTTCTTTAAATGTGTGTTTACTTTTAAATTTGAAGTGGCCCATCCTCTATCACTATCCACATCTCATCATGTAATGATGATAGATGAGCCTACATACGAATTTTCCAATCATCAAATTCTTCAATTGTGAACATAGGGATACGTGTCAAATTTGCTTCCATGATAATAACTTTTGATAATAAAAAGAGTTTTGAAAACTTAAGTACTAAAACAGGACTTTGAAAAATTTGGAGATCTTGTTCAAGAACCAGGGAAGGCTCAATGAACCAACCGCTCGATACCACTTGTAGGTCCCAAGGGGTGTGAGTGTAAGGTTTAGAAAGGGGGGTTGAATAAACCTTACCAACTTTTCGATTTAGTCCTTTTTAAAGTTCAGAGTTGATACTACACAGCTAATTCCTTGGTGGATAGCTAATTTAGTTAATCAAGAGAGTTAGTCACTCAACAGACTCGGATCGAGTTGTTGATAGAATAACTCATTGTTAAGATCAATTAGCTCAACTAGCAGCTTTTTTTCATGGAAGACTTTACACCCTTAAAATTGATTTAGTAAAGATTTAATACTTGGTTTTAGTACTTAGGGATTATCAAGTGGATAGCAAATTTATCAGCAGAGTTAAACAAATAAGATGCAGGAATTAAAGTGCTGAAAAGTAAATGACACGATAAGATTTTATAGAGGTTCGAAGATGGGGTAATTCTTCTACTCCTCTCTTCTCCAACTCCTGGAGGAATCCACTAAGTATTGATCAATATACAAAGTGGTAACAATCCGGATACAAGTCTTGATCACACAACCGACTTGATCCTTGGGACTCGATCCGGAGATGCCTTGGTCACGGTGGCTTCTCGTGACGACTCGGCCTTCTTCACAGGGCAGCGCTTTGCTACTACAGCTCACTTGCTCAAGCTTTTTGGATTTGATCACGAAGCCCTCCAAAAACTCGAGACTGGTTCGACCTTGAACCTTCCTACAATCCTCCGCGGAATGTAGACCCCTTTTCTTCAAAAGTTTCCTCTTCAATTGAATGAAGTTATCTTTCCTTCACAGTGAGTGTTGGATTGATTTCCTTCGTAGTGTAGGCTTGAGAATTAATCTTGAATGATCTTTGAGAATATTTCGATTATGAGTTCAAATGTTAGCTTGAATGTTCGTGGTTCAGGTAATCAAGGTACTTTTTCTCAGAGTCATTCCTCAGCCTTTTATAGTGATATTTCAAAAATCTGCCCGTTGAAGAGATAGACTTATTTTTGAAAGTCGCTTGTGGTCGTTGGCTTGTCTTGTTGCGATCCTTGGAATTGCCACTTCCTCGTATGAATTGTTCTTGACTTTTCGAGTTCGACACGGTGTAGTGCTTCCCATTGGTTTATTCCCCTTGCACGCTTCGGGGACCGAGCACTTCGAGAAAGGTAGCATGGAGGTATTACTTGTTTAAGTAATTCTCTTGATTTGTGTGCAACGGATTTCTTTCAGATTATCTCGACTTGATTGCATTTCCTTGCTTTCCCAGGTGAATTAGAGTCACTTTCAATCATTGGATGACTCTTGTCACTTCAACTTGAGACTTGGCTATCTTGAGTTGACTTGATCGATACTTTACTTTGCATCTTATTTGCACCTTGATCGAGTTCCGTCTTCTCTTCTTTTGCCATACTCATTGCCTTGCAATGAGTCTTCCTTCTAGTCTCCATTGTCTTCTTGCATGTTTAGGCATAGTCGACTTAACTCGGCTTGACCAAATTGTAGGTCCCAAGGGGTGTAAGTGTAAGGTTTAGAATGGGGGTTGAATAAACCTTACCAAATTTTCGATTTAGTCCTTTTAAATCTACAGAGTTAATTCTATTTGTGTCCCGATGGGATCGAATTAGTCACTCAAGAGAGTTAATCTCTCAATGACTCAAATTTTGTTGATGGAGTAACTCATTTGTTGGCTACAATTTAACTCATTTGTGGTTTTATTTTTTATTGGAAGACTTAACACCCTTAAGTTTGATTAAGCAAGATATTAGAGTTTGATTTAGTACTTGTAAATTATCAAATGGATAGCAAATTTATCAACAGATATAAGCAATTAAAAGTGCAGGAATTTAAATCTTTGAAATGTAAATGACACAAGAAAGTTTTTATAGAGGTTCGAAGATGGGGTAATTCTTCTACTCCTCTCTTCTCCAACTCCCGGAGGAATCCACTAAGTAATGATCGGTTTACAAAGTGGTAGCAGTCCGGATACAAGTCTTGATCACAACAAAAGCCGACTTGATCCTTTGGGACTCGATCCGAGACGCTTGATCACTCGGTGGCTTCTCGTTTGACTCAGCCTTTTCTTCACAGGCAGTGCGCTTTGCTACTACAGACTCACTTGCTCAAGCTCTTTGGATTTGATCACGAAGCCCTCCAAATGCTTAAGACTTAGTTCAACTTTGAACTTTTCTACAATCCTTCCGGAAAGTAGACCCCTTGTTTTCAAAGGTTTCCTCTTCAATCTGGTTGAAGCTCTCTTTCCTTCACAGGTAAGTGTTGGATTGATGTACTTGAATGTAGGCTTGAGGATTGAGATTGTTTCAGTTTTTCTAATGTATATATCTCACGTATGTGTCATTCATGCATCTTCCTTCAAACAAACTCCTCGGCCTTTTTATAGTGAACTTTCAAAAATTTGCCCGTTGAAGAGATAGCTTATTTTTTAAAGTCACTTTGCGATCGTTGGCTTGTAGTTCTTGGAATTGCCGTTTCCTCGTATGAATTATTCTTTTCACCTTTTCGAGTTCGACACGGTGTAGTGCTTCCCATTGGTTCGTTCTTTTGCACGCTTCGACCTGAGCACTCCAAGAAAGGTAGTATGGAGATATTACTTGTTTAAGTAAATCTCTTGATTTCTCGTGCAACGGTTCTTTTACTGATTATCTCGACTTGACCGCATTTCCTTGCTTTCCCCCAGGTGACTTAGAGTCGCCTTCCAATCATGGATGACTCTTCCGTCACTTCAACTTGTGACTTGGCTTTTCTTGAGTTGACTTGATCGATGCTCCACTCACCGCATCTCACCGCTTCTTCTTGATAGAGTTCCCGTCTACTCTTCTTTTGCCATACTCATTGTCTCACATCGAGTCTTCCTTCCGATCTTGATTGTCTTTTTGCATGTTAGGGCGTAGTTGTCTTGACTCGGCTTGGCCACTCTATTCATTACAACGCATTTTACAACAAGAATGGGGTGCCAACTTTCTATTCTAAGTTTTACATGGCATTCATCAAAATCTAAACAATAAAATTCCTAACAATTTCCCCTTTTTGATGATGCCAAAACTTAAATCATACAAAGATGCAAATAACAAAGATACATACAGATAGTGTATTGACATAGAATGTATGCGCAAAATCAATATTTTTATTGATCATATCATTCTTGTACTTAACACAATATTTGTTTACAAGGTGTATCGTAGTATATAATGTCTTCAAAAAAATTTATAACTTTATTACGAAGACTTACATTGTATGTATTTACATATTAAAATACATGAAAGGTTGGACAAAGAACACTTCATCTCCTTCATTGTCTCCTTCTTTCATCTTGATCAAGATCTTCTTCTTCTTCTTCTCTTTTTCTCGTCGTCACCGCTTCCTTCTTTTTCTTCTCATATGCCTTCCTGGCAGCCTTCATCTTTCCTTAGTCTTTCCTGTCTCTCCCGCCATAGCCGAGTTTGTCTTTTGTTTTCTTCTTCTATTCTCTTTACATACTCGGCGTTAGTTTTAGCCACTCGCAAATTTGCCACTTGGTCAAGCCGGCCCCAAAAGAGATCCCTCCTTTCTTTCCAGGATCTATGTATTCGATATTCTTGGGCAGAGGTCTAGGTCCAAGCTTCTTTCTTCGCTTCTTCCTCTACCTCGGGCGATATCGCATCTTGGGGTCTTCTTCCCCTTTTGGTGATTGACTAGCAGAGTGACCAGCAGAGAGCGATCACGGAGGTCTCATTGTCTGTCGCCTTCTTCACACAATGTGAGACCCTTTTCCCAAGATAAGTCCCAAGCTTGAGCCATGGACATATTTGCAAAATATCCTTGATTCGAGCGTTTTGAATTCGTCAATCGATCGTGGCTCGTCCCGACATCCGAAATGGCATACGTGTCTCTCGCCAACCGGAATGCCTCCATGTTCTTTCAAGATGTTCATCACCCTGGCATCCATTCTTCCTTCCACTTCCTTCATCCTCGCTTCAATTTCTTTTCTCTTTTCACCATAGATACAAAGCAGAGTGTTGGAGTGGCAGAGTCACTGAGGAGTTTTCGCTTATAATGTCAATTTTGTGACAAGACCTGTTGGGGGTTTGTGCAATCATCAATGTTACATCTGCCGATCCTTCCCCTCAACAAGTTTTCCTTTCTTCGCTTTCAAGACTTCCTCGGTGATTTTCCTTCTCACCGCTCCTTTCTTTTTCAACTTCAGATTTTTCGCTTTAAGGTATTCCTCTTCCCCTTTTGGCATCATCAAAGGATAGAGGAACCCAGGGAACATCTTTGGCAAGCATGAAGTCGAGTCTTCTCGATGGTTGAATCTCGCTTCAAGTCGCCGCTGCGTTGTATGCATCACGGAATTTGATCGAGTAGCGTTGGATTCTCACTGAAATCAGCTTCATCTCGGCCATGAGAAGGCTGAATTTTCTCGTCATGTGTTCTTCCAAACGCTGTATATCATTTGCATTTCGCTCACGCAGCAGCCTTGATCTCGGCAGTGTGAGCTTCATGCATATGCTCAATGTGTTCCCTCGCCTTCGCGTTTTTGCATCAACATTCTCGGCTCTCCACACCAGCAGCTTGTTGAGCAAGGTTCAAGTATCTCACTGTTCCACACGCATTGATTGTTCTTTGTTGCCACCATTCCCTTATCCCGACTGTGATGCCTCTCAAGTCACCGTAAGGTTGGCATCTCTGTTGTCCAGCGCATATCCAAAGAGGCTCGATGCCTCTCCATCTTTTCAACTTCAGAAAGAGTGCCTTGAACACTTCTCAAACTTGGTGATTCTTCATTGCGGTGATGGCCATACAAAACGTCGAAATCAAAATCGGATGGAACAATGGTGCCCGAGTGAAAAACAGGAGGTGGTCCGTGATATCGTGCTTGCTCATTTTTCGACTCTTCGTGGAGTTCGTATCTCCAGTGAGAAAAGGAAAGATTCTACAAAAGATTCATCACCGCCGATCGGGATCATTCAATGATGAGCGGTGCGCGTGAAGTTCTTTTGGGAATCGATCCCGGTGTGGCTTGAGGCCTGAGCAGTGGTTTACGGTTCATTGGGTTTGGTTGTGAAATAGAATCGGCTTGCCGAGCCTCACTGCCTTAATGCCTTCGTTGGTCTCGGTGATTTTTCCTTTTCAAGAGACTTGTCCTCGGCCTTATCAAAGCAGCGTTATCGGACGATGATGAGATTTCTAGTGGTGGCTCATCATCAAAGTTAAAAGTTTGACGAGTAGTCTTGGGATCGAGACTTACTCGTGCTTGGAACACCCGCATTTGAGTCTTTTGGATTTGTCATGGGGGTTGACTCAGCCTTCTTCTTCGTCTTCCGATCCTAGAAAAGTGACATCGGGGTTGTCCTGGGAATCATGAAGTGCGCCGATCTCCTTCTCGGATGGGTCGATGATTGCGGGAGGGATGTTCTCTACTTGACCTCTTTACCCAGGGGAAGTCTCAACCTCCCGTGGGCCTTCATTTCCTCCAGCGGTCTCTCTATCTGCGAGGCCTTGGTCCTCCCTTTCGACGGTGTCACTGTCTTAGGGTCTTTCACAGTGGCATCCATTGGAGTCTCAACCCCATGGATTGCATTTTCATCGCCCAGTGTTAACTCCCGGGTCATTCCTTCATGTGCCTCGACCGCATCGATAGCGTCATTAGCCTTCGAGAGCGGTTGGCACCTCACCGAGACAGTCTCAATCGCCCGAGCTTCGTTGATGGCAACTTTCGTTCTTCTTGTGATTGTAATTTTCTTCTTCGCCTCCTTGCTTCTTTGTGGAGTCATCTGCAGCATCCTCCGACCTTGCTGCAGTGGAGAGTTTCCCCCTCCCCGGCGCGCACCGGTGAGTGACTTGGAGTAGGGTCACGCGTCTCCGGACTCCCATTGTTGCAATTGATGGTTCACCGTTGGGGCGGTGGTAGCACACCTTCAATAGGGGTTGGCTCGACTGGGGTCCCCACTAGCCGGTTTCATCGCCATTTCCTTATTGCTTCTTCCGAGTGAGTGGGAAGTGGTAAAAAGAACATCATGGTTATTTTTGAACCACTCCCATAGGATCGATTTCACCGTATGTTCGAGGACTCTCCTGGTCCCTTCATTAGTCTTTGCTCGTGAAGAATTCTTGATTCATGCAATGCTTGCTGCATTTGTAACTCTTACGGGCAAAGAGCATTTTACGGATCCTCATCACCGTCCGAGAAGACATCAAGAAGAGGATGGAAGTGTTCGTGGTGGGAGATAGGGCGATGCTTGCCTTCTCACGTCTTCGGCTTCTTGACTTGCTTTGCTCTCCCCTGTCCTTGTAGATCTGCAGGATGTCTAAGCGATTGTCCTCATCAAGTCTTTGGGAGCACGATAGTTAGTCCAAGGAAATTTAGCAGATTCTCTTCTTCTTCTATGAACTCGGGCCGTTGGAATTGTTCCTTGACTTGCTCAACTTCCATTTTCTCCACTCACGCAGACGATTTTGGATGTCCTGGGTAAGGTGGAGATAGAATCATTACATCACTATCCGCTTGGGCTGGTTCTTCTTGTGTTTGTTTGTGTGAGCTGTTTGTGTCTTCGGGTTGCCTCTCTGACGCTTCGCCTTCACAGACTTGGCTGTTTCATCAACTACATCCGAGAGACTCTACTTCTCCAAAGTAGTCTCCGGAATTTGTGCTAGCCGAGTAATCGACTCATTTGGTTTCTCCTGTTCGGATCGCTTGACGAAGTCTTCTTCGCCTCTCCTGGTTTGTACCGGGGAATTTTGGTTCGAGGCGGTGTCCTCTCGAGTCTTGGGCGGCGGGGCCGGTGGCTTTGGTGTTTGTTTTCGAGGAGCGGCCGCCTGCCAGGCTTGTCGGTTCTCCTCCTTTTGACGATCGGAGAAGGTATTTGTGAGTCCTTCTCGACCTCTGCTTGCAGGGGCAGGTGACACGGTGCTGGGGCAGGTGACTCTGCTGCAGGGGCAGGAGCATGTTTGGTTTTCTTTCTTTGCAGGGCGTTAGATCTTTTGGCACCGCAGGGGCAAGCTTTTTCTTCTTTGGCCGAGAGGAAGCATTTGTATCTTTGGGGTCGGTGATTCCCCCTCACCGGTGTCGCTCTCTTGGCATAAGCTCGCTTCGAGCACCGAGAGAGGTTAGCTCAACATCCTCTTGTTAACATGGAAGGCCTTCCCATGTCTAAGAGGGACTCCTTTCACCTCCAATAGCCGGCCAATCACTAGGCCATATCCAGGGATCCTCCAAATGTGCCATCTTCTTTGAAGGACTTGTTCCCCACGTTCGGGCAGAGTCCTGTAGATAAACCGGCCATTTATCTTCTTTTCTTCGATGATTGCAGCCATCACAACCACTTTGCCTTTGATAGTTGGTCAAAGCCGCCAAATTTGATGTCGATACATTTGGCAACTATGTCCAACAATTTGTGATAATCCTCCTTCAAGTCTTCTTGTTTTTGTGTATATAATTTTATCAAGAAGGTCGGACTTGGCTATTTTTTTCCATGCGTCCCAAGTTTACATCGCTTCCTTAATTTCGATTTGCTCCTTCGCAGGTAGTGAGCAATATTCACCAAATCTTGGCGCGTGATAGTCACCGCTTCCCGTGAACAGATGACTTGATTCCTTCGTCGTGAATCTCAGCATTCACGTAGAATTGTGCGACCTCCTCCACATAGGTCATAGGATATTCCAGCGTTAGAAACGGTTTTAGTCCGGACGTTTCCAACTTTTCCGCGATTTTCTTCACCAGGGTGTCGTCGGACCCCTGCTTCACCATTCCGTCGAAATCCACCGTCGAACCGGTGTGGATTTGCTTTCCTAGCTTGATAAAGTCATAAGTTGGTGCCATTTCTCAGGATTATATCAAGAAAAATCTTAAATTGATTTGAATGTTGGTAGGGTTTCGAGAGTAGTTTGCCCTTGCTTTTGAGAAAAAGATGAACAGTTTTTAGAAGTGTGAGAGAGAAACGGATTTAAAATGGTTTAAATATGGTTTATGAAAGGATGTGCAGACGGTTTTGAATTGTGATCGAAATCAACGGCTTGGATTTCGACGCCTATTAAGCATTTCACGTCTCGTATTTAATGCGGCAGCATTTATATCCAATCATAAGCTTAGTGTGCAGCTTTATGTCTGTACACATCATCATTATGCTGACGTGTTCCTTAAAACATTCCCGCTAAGTTAAAACGACTGCGTTTTTGTCACTTCGCTCATAAGTTATTCAAAGCTTATTTCTTAGCCGATTTAACTCTACTCCTCGATTCTCTTGGTGACTCGGCTATCACCGACTCGGTGTAGTTGTTTTTCCGATACAACCGATTTATCGAGTTGATTTTTGTTTTCACTCTTTTTCACTTCTTTTTTGTTCTAATGCTCTTCTTTGATTTGTCCGAGTGTCACTCATTTCGATTAATCCCAACTCATGCTTGAGTTCTTCAAATCTTGACTCACATAATGGTTTTGTGAAGATGTCACTAGTTGTTTATCGTTGAGATATATTCCAAGATAATGTCCTTATTTTCAACATGATCTCTTATGAAATGATATCCGACATCAATATGTTTTGTTCTTGAGTGCAAAGACAGGATTTTGAGTGATTGCAATGGCACTTGTGTTATCACACATGATTGGAATTTCTTTTTCTTCAACTTCATAGTCTCTCATTTGTTGTCTCATCCATAGGACTTGGGCACAATTGTTTGCCCGCAGCCTATGTATTTCGCTCATTTGTAGAGGTGGCTATTGAGTTTTTTGCTTGCTAAACCAGGAAATTAGTCTGTTTCCTAGCATTTGACAGTGTCAAGTGCTTTTCTGCCCACTCGTGATCCAAAGATAGTCGAATCAATAGCCAATTAGCTTGAATCCACCTTCCTTTGGATACCATAGGCCTACTTCTTGGCTTCCTTTCAAATATCTCAATATTCTCTTAGCTTTGTCATATGGCTCTGGCTCTTTTGGAGCAGATTGAAATCTTGCACATACACCTACAAAGAAAGGTGATGTCCGCCCGCTTCTTTGTGAGATAGAGCAATAATCCAATAAGTGCTATGTATCTTGTTTGATCTCTGTGCTTGCCATCCGCATCCATGTCCATTTTGATCGATGTGTTCATTGGTATTTTTACAGACGACTTCTCTTCCATACCAAACTTCTTCATTAAATCCCCTGGTATATTTTGTTTGACTTATGAAGGTTCCATCCTTCAATTTGTTTCACTTGAAGTCCAAGGAAAAATGTCGATTCTCCCATCATGCTCATTTCAAATTTACTTTGCATGAGGTTTGAGAATTTTTCACACAACTCTTTGTTAGTGGATCCAAAAATGATGTCATCCACATATATTTGAACAAGCAAGATACTCTTCTTGTCTTGAATTACGAAAAGTGTTCTATCTACTTTTCCTTTTGTGAATCCATTTTCGATTAGGAATTGTGACGGGTATCATACCATGCTCAGGTGCCTGTTTCAATCCATACAAGGCTTTCTTGAGTTTGTATACCTTGTCTCCAAGAGTCTTCTCGCTCAAATCCTCGGAGGTTGTTCAACGTATACTTCTTCTTCCAATAAACCATTTAGGAATGCACTTTTTACATCCATCGATATACAATGAAATTCTTGTGAGTCGTGCATAGGCAAGAAACATCCTTATAGCTTCCAATCTTGCTACAGGGGCAAATGTTTCATCAAAATCTATCCCTTCTTCTTGGCAATATCCTTTGGCTACCAATCTTGCTTTGTTTCTTACCACGTAACCTTCCTCGTTCATCTTATTTCGAATACCCATTTGGTTCCAATAACATTTTGATGTATGGGTCTTTGCACTAGTTACCATACTTTATTTCTCTCAAACCGATTGACTCTTCTTGCATAGCTTGAATCCAATGTGTATCATCCAATGCTTGTGACACATCTTTTGGCTCTATTTTATGTAAATGAAGCATGTGAACATAGCTTCTTGTTGAGTTCGGATCTTGTTTTGACACCTTCTCTCATATCTCCAATGACAAGTTACGGTGGATGGTCTCTCCCATCTTACATCAAAGTTGGAGTAAGTTAGCCGATTGATCGACTTGCGGTTGTGTTGTTGTGGTCTCTCTCGTAATCACTTAGTCAGTAAATTTTCCACCGCTTTTGAGATTCAACTATCTCATCTTCTTCTCAATTGATAATCCCGGCTTGACTTCGCCGTAGAGACTCTTTCGTATGATTGGATGATTCAACTTATCGGTGACTCTTCAATGTCTTCTCCATTTACATTTGGCTCATCGAATACTACATGAATGGATTCCTCTCGTAACCATAGTTCTTTTGTTGAGTACCCTGTCAGGCTTTGCTTTCGGTGAGTATCCTAAGAAGATACCTTCATCGCCTTTAGCATCAAAAGCCTTTAGGTTGTCTTTGCCATTGTTGTGGATGAAACATTTACATCCAAATATCCTGAAATATGCAACGTTTGGTTTTTTTCCATCCGGATCTCATAGGGAGTCTTTGTCATTTGTCTATTTATCATACATCTATTTTGGGTGTAGCAAGTTGTGTTAATTGCTTGACCCAAAATCTTTTTGGTAACCCCGCTTGACTAACATGGTCCTTGCCGCTTCTTTGAGGGTTCTTTCCTTCTTTTCGCAACTCCATTCTCATTGTGGAGTCCTTTGCTGGCGATAGTTCATGACCAATACCATTCTCAATACAAATCGAAGTTATTATTCCATTGACAAACTCGGTTCCTCTATCCGATCTTATTTTGATAATGGTTTGACTCTTCTCATTTTGAATTCTCTTCATCAATTTTGTGGTAGTTTTTGTAGGGTTTCTTTCTTCTTGCACATGAATATTGTCCATGTATATCTTGAGTAGTCATCTACTACCACCAAGGTGTATTTCTTTCCACTTATCTTTGGTTTGGGTCCTTTGGGCAAAAATAGATCCATATGAAGTAGATGCAATATTCTTGTTGAGGATGGGCATGTCTTTTCTTTGAATGACGACTTGATTTGTTTTCCCTTCGACATGCATCACATATACTCTCCTTGTTGTATATCGAGTCCGGAAGTCCTTCTACAAGATGACTTCTTGCTAGCTTGTTAATTGTTTTGAAATTGGGTGACTCGCATCACATATACTCTCCTTCTTGTATACTTGATTCATTTGTGCTCTTTGCTAGTAGACAGCATCGGGTGTTGCGTTGACCAATCCACTATATACATATTCTTCTCGTCTATTTCCTTGCAAAGACAACTTCATTTGATTCAATATCCTTGATTTGGCATACACCCATGTTGAATCCAACATTGTAGCCCTTGTCACGTAGCCGATCGATACTCGATGAGGTTGAAGTTGAGTCCTTCAACATATGCAACATCTCGTGATTTCTAATCCATTCCTCTTGATGGATCCAATGCCTCTTATTTCACCAGGAGCTTCATTTCCCCAAATATGACTTTGGCTCCTTTGACTTCCTTGAATTTTGACAGATTTCTCTTATTTCTGTCATATGTCCGGAACAACCACTATCCATGTACCAGGTTCCTTGGCACTCACTGTTCCTTGAACCGCAATCAAGGAAATTAAGTTTTAGGTACCCATACTTGCGGGTCCCGAGGGGTTAGAATTGTAAGATGATCCAACCAACCTATAGCCAAATGATTTGACTCTAAGGGGTTGCCATCTATCGATTGCCATAATCATAATTAATTCGGCAAATTGCTTGGGGATTCTAGGTTCATACAAATTGTCTCTTTTGTCTCGTATGCTGCATATGTGTTTTAGCAATTGCCTTCCTTGGGTAATTGTGGTGCTTTTGAGTGTAGTGCCTAGGTGCATGTGTGTGTCGATGACAACTCTTATACTTTTGGAATGGCCTTTGTTGAGTTCTAGGCCTTTGCCACTTGGGCTTATATTCCATAAGTCTATGCCGATGGTTCACATTATTCCAATCACTTGTCTTGGATATTTTCTACCATTCCCATCATATGTATTTCTTTTATGGATTTTTCGGGATTTTTGGTAGCTCGCTTTCTTTTTGAGTATTTTTGTTAGGAGTTTTTCAAGGACTCTATTTGAATCTATTCTCATTTGTGCCCTTTCAAAGACACTCAATCGGCCGTTTTCCTTTTCCTTTGTAACCAAGGCCAGTTTGCTTAGTATAGTGCTTTGGAGTGAATGTGTGTGCAACATTTAGAGTTTTGGGTTTTTCGGACTCTTCATGACTTGAAGATCCTTTTTCCAAAATTACTCTTGAGGTTTGACATGGCACAAAGGAATTAAATCCTAAGCCTGTCTTGTCTCTACATTCTCTTTGACTCATAATAAGATCATCCAATGATTTAGATGCCTTAGTGAATGAGGCAATAACATTTTGAGGTCATTCTCCTCTTTTCTATGGCAGCAATTTCGCTACTAATTTAGCATTTTCAAACCTTTAAACTTTCATTTTCATGACTATTTGACTTAGAGTACTCGGCTCCTTAGTCACCGAGTTTTGACTTTTAAGTAGGCTGTTTTCCTCATTCAATAGTGTGTGTGAGGATTTAATGTGCTCAAAATCTTTCATCATTTTGCCTAATGAATCATAAAGATCAAGTAGGTGATGAAGTGTGTGTGTCACGATCACTATCACTAGTGTCCGAGCTTGTTGAATTAGATTGTACCTCATCTTCTTGATCTTGTTCTTTGGCCATTAAGCGGATCAAGGCTTCTTCTTCGAGTCACTCGAGTAGTCGCCTTCACCGCTCTCTCAATCATTGTCTCTCTTGACTTGATTGTCTCTCAGTCTCTCTGCAGCCATCATTGCCTTTTTCTTTTCTTGTCTTCTTTTCTCAAGACCTTTCTTTCTTCTTCATTGTACTTGTTGACTAGGATATGAGCAATCAATGGCATAGTGACCTGGTTGTCTACAATTCCAACATAGATATTCAGCCTTTTGATCGACTCTTCTTTCTACTCTTGAGTTGTCACCCCTTTGATACTCAACTTGTTGATGATGCATTCTCTTGGTTGGCCTATCATCCCTTGATTTGGAGGGAGATGAGTGTCTTCTCGGAAGATTCACCCTTTCTCTCTCTTGTAGTTCTTGTTAAAGAACTTGTTAAATCTTTTAACCATCGTGAGCTATTTCTTCCGGGTCAATTGCCTCTTTGACCTCGCTCTCTTCCCATCTTTGACAATTAGAGCAAATTGTTTTGGGTACAAATTGTCTCTTGGTCTTTTCTTCTCGGCTCAAACTCATAGGCTTTGAGGTCCGAGAATAGTTCATGGTTGGATGTCTTTGATAGGTCCATGGAATGTCTCGGTGCCATGACCTTCATTTCCCATTCAGTTGGAAGACTTTTTAGGATCTTCATACACATTTCCTTCGTGTATATTCCTTTCCAAGTGTAGACAGCTCGTTTGTGATTTACGTGAACCGAGCGCCTAGTTGATCCAGGTTTTCTCCCGAGATCATTTTGAAATTTTCAAATTTTTGTATGCATCGACAATTTGTTTTCTTTGATTTGCTCACGAGCCTTCACAAATCAATGTCACTTGTCCCGCATTTCTTTAGCCGTTTTGCATGATTTGACTTTGTTGAGCATGGCTTTGTCAAGGTTTTGTAGAGGATGTCCTTGGCTACATTATCCAGGTTGTATCTTTTTTCTGTCATCATTTGTCCACTCAGTTCTTGGTTTTCCAACCATGATCGGTCTAGAGCAACATCTTCTTCTCCTTCATTTGCAACTCTTCGTAAAAATTTGTGTTCACTTTTAATATTTGTAGAGGCCCATCTTCTATTACTATCCACATCTCATCATGTAATCTTTGATAGATGAGCCTACATACGAATTTTCCAATCATCAAATTCTTCAATAGTGAACATAGGGATGCGTGTCAAATTTGCTTCCATGATAATGATTTTTAATAAAAAGAGTTTTGAAAGTTTAAGTACTAAAGCGGACTTTGAAAAGTTTGGAGATCTAGTTCAAGAACGGTGCGGAGGGTTCAATGAACCAACCGCTCCGATACCACTTGTAGGTCCCAAGGGGGTGTAAGTGTAAGGTTTAGAAAGGGGGGTTGAATAAACCTTACCAAATTTTCGATTTAGTCCTTTTAAATCTACAGAGTTAATTCTACACACCGTGTGTCCGATGGACAATCGAATTAGTCACTCAAGAGAGTTAATCTCTCAACAGACTCTTGAGTCATTGATGATGGAGTAACTCATTTGTTGGCTACAATTTAACTCATTTGTGGTTTTATTTTCAAATGGAAGACTTAACACCCTTAAGTTTGATTAAGCAAGATATTAGAGTTTGATTTAGTACTTGTAAATTATCAAATGGATAGCAAATTTATCACAGATATAAGCAATTAAAAGTGCAGGAATTTAAATCTTTGAAATGTAAATGACACAAATAAAGTTTTTATAGAGGTTCGAAGATGGGGTAATTCTTCTACTCCTCTCTTCTCCAACTCTGGAGGAATCCACTAAGTAATGATCGGTTTACAAAGTGGTAATGATCCGATACAAGTCTTGATCACAACGGCCGACTTGATCCTTTGGGACTCGTCCGAGACGCCTTGATCACTCGGTGGCTTCTCGTTTGACTCGGCTTCTTCACAGGCGCAGTGCGCTTGCTACTACTCTGACTCACTTGCTCAAGCTCTTTGGATTTGATCACGAAGCCCTCCAAATGCTTAAGACTTAGTTCAACTTTGAACTTTTCTACAATCCTTCCCGGAAAGTAGACCCCTTGTTTTCAAAGGTTTCCTCTTCAATCTGGTTGAAGCTCTCTTTCCTTCACACGGGTAAGTGTTGGATTGATGTACTTCGGAATGTAGGCTTGAGGATTGAGATTGTTTTGATTTTTCTAATGTGCTTATATATCTCACGTATGTGTCATTCATGCATCTTCCTTCGAAACAAACTCCTCGGCCTTTTATAGTGAACTTTCAAAAATTTGCCCGTTGAAGAGATAGCTTATTTTTTGAAAGTCACTTTGCGATCGTTGGCTTGCGAGTTCTTGGAATTGCCGTTTCCTCGTATGAATTATTCTTTTCACCTTTTCGAGTTCGACACGGTGTAGTGCTTCCCATTGGTTCGTTCCTTTTGCACGCTTCGGGACCGAGCACTCCAAGAAAGGTAGTATGGAGATATTACTTGTTTAAGTAAATCTCTTGATTTAAAGGCAACGGTTCTTTTCGATTATCTCGACTTGATTGCATTTCCTTGCTTTCCCAGGTGACTTAGAGTCACTTCCAATCATTGGATGACTCATCACTTCAACTTGTGACTTGGCTTTTCTTGAGTTGACTTGATCGATGCTCCACTGTTTGCATCTCGCTTTCAACCTTGATAGAGTTCCCGTCTACTCTTCTTTGCCATACTCATTTGTCTCACACGTGAGTCTTCCTTCCAATCTTGATTGTCTTTTTGCATGTTAGGGCGTAGGTTGTCTTGACTCGGCTTGGCCACTCTATTCATTACAACGCATTTTACAACAAGAATTGGGGTGCCAACTTTCTATTCTAAGTTTTACATGGCATTCATCAAAATCTAAACAATAAAATTCCTAACACCAGCCATATTTGTTACAATGCAGTTTACAACAAAAAATGGGGTGCCAACTTCCTATTCTAAGTTTTACATGGCATTCATCAAAATCTAAACAATAAATTTCCCAACAATTTCCCCCTTTTTGATGATGCCAAAACTTAAAACATTCAAAATGTAAATAGCATAGATACATACAGATAGTGTATTTACAGAGAATGTATGCGTAGAATCAATCTTTTTATTGATCATAGCATTCTTGTCCTTTACACAACTGTTTACAAGGTGTATCAGAGAATGTTAAATCTCAAAATAGTTTTAACATGCAATGTGAAACTATATTAGATGCCCACATTTTATTAAGAATTTGTACATTTAATGTCAAAGCACTCAACATGAGATCAATGATATGAGTTTGAAATTTACTTCTCAAGAGAGATTTTAACTAAAGCAGTGGAGAAAGGAGGGTATGTTTCTTTTCTTATCTGTTCTTTTTTTCTTTTTTCCTCTAAAAGAACTATTCTCAAGCAGCCCCAGCCTTCAAATCTAGCTATTTAATAACAAAACAATACTTCTATCTCAACCTATGGATCCACCATGAAATGGGAGAAACATGATTTTATAGTTGATGTCTATCAAAGGGAGGACAAGCATAGATAAAATGCAAAGATGAGGAAATCAGTAAAAATTCCATTGTAATAATTATTCAGACAATGTAATTACTGTACATGTTGGAGGGAAAGGGATGTAATAACTTTCTCCATGCATGTCTTGGAAGCAACGACTCCAAGTCCTTAAATTTGAAAATGGGTGATGATCAACATCAATTTATATCACAAAAATAACTTAAAATGAAACAGGATGTTTAAACCTGTTCTGAATCTGAGTAACAATAAGGAACAGGTTCTCCTACCAAACTTCATGATACAAATATTACCTGTATATGAAAATCGCTCAGCCTCCAACAATGATTGGAGCGTGCCATATTCACCTATCCCTCCATGAACTGTCCAGTGGATCAAATAATCAGAATCAGTTTTGTTGCTTGAAACAAATGAAATATGATTCTCTCCATCAAACAAGAAATCCAATTAGTGTCCAAGAAGTCACCTCAAACATTAATGACTTTCAATAGAAAATTCCATGAATATTGAGATAAATAACTTTCCTTCAGTTTTATTCAAATGCAGTTGCCGTGGCTGCACACAATAACTTAAAGAAACTTCTTTGGTCTGAGAGCAGTGTCTCACTATAATAAACCAACTACAATAACCTGGAGCAACGTATGTCTCTTTGGCACTTGACATTTCAAAAATAAAATGTTGGCATGTAAGACTGTCTCTAGTAATGATGAATCTCATACTCCCAAAAATAATTCTTATATGAACGCTTAAAATAGTATCCGAGTCAATAGTTGCCAACCAAATTGTCATATTTAATTAAAATTTCAACAGACAATAGCAATTTCCTTGGAAAATCAAACAAGTTCACCAGATAATAATAATTTATAAATGGCAATAGCTTATCCTAAGTAGAACAAAAGTATGTAACTGTCATTTAAACTAAAATAAAAGTTGTGCTGAAAAACAAATATCTTTGGAAACCATACAAAAGAATGATCGAAAAAATAACAGGAAAGATGAGGTTACTTTAGAATAACGCTTTCACCATTAAAAATTAAAAAAACAAATGGGGTATTTCCTTTTTTGAGGAATCCTATTATGAAGATGAATAAAGTGACCCCTCTTTTAAATTATTCTAAACTCGAAATCCAATCAACCTTCATATAAATGAATAAAAGTGTCCATCTTCATTTCACTTTATTGCTTTAAGTATTTTTCTTTTTCTACATTCTAGCAGCATTATAATTTTTCATATGTGGTGTTGGTTGGTCTAAGGAACCAACATAACAATAATAATGGTTCATATGTTGGTTGGTTGGTCGACCAGGGTGTCAACCGGTGGCGTCGACCGGTCGACATCCCTGTCGACCGGTACCTGGGCATTGGTTTTGAAACAAAAACTTTTTTTTCTTGGTTTTTCATTAAGGGGGACCGGTCAAGGTATAGGTCGACCGGTCGAAGACCCCCTTGACCGGTCGCCCCGTATAAATTGTTGATTCGTTTAATTCAAACTATATTTCTGTGCGACCGGTCGCCCTCAAGTTTGATAGCAAATTTCTGACCGTTTGACAGCAGACAAACCTTCCTTAAATTGTGGGATTGATTTCTAACAGCTATATTCTTGATTTTAATTATATTTTTCTGTAGATTTTCAATCCCCAAGAGGAGCCTATGTTTGATCAATCATCTCCTATAAATAGAGGAAGTTTTGGAGCAACCAACACAACATTTTGAGATACAACACAACAAGATACATTCCAAGCAAACACTTGTTCTTCATAGTTATTATTCTTGTTGTAATTTTGCCTAGCTTATCACTTTCACATCTTGAGGTCTAGACTTTCATTTCTTGATTACACTTGCACTCAAATTGTATTATTCATTATTGAGTTGTAATCTTGATTTTGGTCATCATTCAACACAAGATATCCTTGTGAGTATTCTCGTGGAAAGAATACACTTGGGTGATCTAGATGATAGGTGTTTCAAGAGTGTGGTGCTCTTGAGGTGTTGAAGAATTTGGTATTCTTCAAGATTGAAGATTGTGGTGATCTACAAAGGTGCCGTTGAAGGAAGATTGTGGTAATCTTCAAAGGAAGATTGTGGTAATCTCCATAGGTGGTGTTGAAGAAGAGTGCGGTGCTCTTCAAGGTGTTGTAAGTTGAATTTGTATTAATTTTGGTAATTAATAAAATTCTTTTTCTTTTTTGAAATCCATCCCGGATATACTGGGGTGGTAGAGCACGTAGTCCCTAGGTGGGGTGAAGCTCTATAAATCGAGGCGTGTTGTTTACATTCTGCACCTTCATTATTGTCTTGGCTTGTTTTGTTCGAAAAGAGGGTATATTCGAAAAGATGGAGATAATCTATTCACCCCCCTCTAGATTATCGTAGCCGCTTGGACTTACAAGTGGTATCAGAGCCAAACTTTTTTGCAAGCTCGTTTCACATCGCGAGTGAAGAGGAACAATCGTCGGCTACGAATGAAGCTTACCTTTCCGACACCTCCACCACTAAGCCACCTCGATTTGATTCCAAAAATTTTGCATTTTGGAAAGAAAGAATGGAATGCTATTTACAAGGTTGCGGGTTCGATATTTGGAACATCGTCATTAATGGAGAATCCATTTCGATGATAGACACACCACACAACTCCAAAGGCCTCAAAGAGCTCAATGATGAACAGAAGAAAATCATCTTCTTAAATGGTAAAGCTCTCAATATCTTATATTGTTCACTTACCAACTTGGAATTTAATCTTATTATAGGAATTCGATCGGCTCATGAAGTATGGCAAAAATTAGAAGCCATTCATGAAGTATATGCAAATGATAGGAGCAACTCAAAAGCATCTACTTCTCAAAGGGATACAATGTCAAATCTAAGGAACAAGTCTCTTACAACTTCCAACTATGAATAAGTTGAACATTGTCTTATGGGCATCGAAGAAGAAAATGAGGTATGTCTTAAACCCTCTACTTCCTATGATATTGTTATACAAAATGATTATAGTGATTTGCAAAATGACTTTGACGACCTTCAAAATGAATTCCAAAGTTTACTTGTTAAGTACAAAAATTTGAAAAAGGAATTCAATGTTTTGAAAAATGGTAAGGATAGTTTATTTACTTCCTATGAATCACTTTCATGTGCTCACACCACCACACTTGATAAGGTTAGAAACCTTGAAAAAGAAAATAGTACTCTTGTTGAGGATATTAATTGCATGAAAAAGGATTTATCAAAATCAAACTTGAGTACCGATAAAATGACCGATATTGATGATATTCGTAGTTGTGATAAATTGAAACAAGAACTTGACCATAAGCCTAATATTGTTAATCATTTGAAAAATAGTCAAGTCTCTAAGCATGTTGGTCATTACACTTCTAGAATTATTATATGCTTCTATTGTGGTAAAAAAGGTCATACGGTAAATAATTGTCGGGCTACAAATATTTTTGGAGACCTAAAAGTCTCAAGACTAATCCCAAAGGACCCAAACACTTTAGGATACCACAAAACAATGTTATATTAGGTACCCGGCGAAATAATAATCGAAGAAAATTCATACCTCCAAGGAGACATCAAATGACCATCTCATTTGATCAAAGACATCACCACAATGAATTTCCAAAAAAAAAGACATTATCAACAATGGGAAGGACATAATCCTTGGAAATGGAACAATCGGAGAAGTTATCATCAACAAGATGATTTTCAAAAGGGAAGATATCATCAACAATAGGAACGACACAACCCATGGAAATGGCGTAATTGGTAAACCGTATCTCCCTACTTACATATGCATTTTAATGTAGTATGCATGTTTTTTGCAAAATAAGTTTTCATATTTAAAAAAAAAATTAAGGTCTTCTATATATATATCTGTTTTTTTTAAATCCTTCGAAAATGAGACCTTACATGTTGTTTTTTAAAAACTCTTATGTATTTTTATAGCATAAGCATTTTTATTGAGATATATCTTATTGCTTGACCTACACTTGTGTTATTATGTCTTGTGCAAAATTTATTTAAAGAATTGTGTAGGATTTATATATTCATTGGCTATCGTCTATTACTTCTTCTAAGAGATTCTTAAATCATCAAGGTATGTTCACTCGTATTATTCTTAGAACTCGATTTTTTGCTCTTGTATTGTTTATGCACTTATCTTTTAAAACTATTTCATCTCATCCCCTTTAGTGCCACTAAATGACTTTGTGATTTTTCTCAAAAGGGCACTACCCGTAAAATTTCATTTTTCTCGTATATATGTTTTCTCGATACTCATATTTGTTGGATTTAGTCCATAATTATCTTTTTGCAAAGTTTTAAAACTTTTGGGGTGAAATTCGATTTTTTGAAAAAATTCTGGAGTTTGGAAAATTGCATTTTAAACCGGTACCGGGAGAAAAGTGCACGGTCGACCGGGTCGGTCGTCGGTCGATTTCCGTCGGCCGTCGATCGACCGGGTAAAAACAGACGGACAATAAGATTATATTTGAAACAGGGGCTATTTCCATTCACTTCTTCTTCTATTATTTTCGAACCCTAGCTCCTTCTTCTTCAAAATTTCTCTATTATTCTCTCATTATCTCTCTAATTATCTCATCTTTGAGTTTATATAACTCAAATTCATCTTGTTTTCATGGCACCCCGTCAATTCACCGGACAAAATCCTCAAAAGAGGAGAAGAAAGCAAAGGGGAGAATCTTCCTCCAACCCCCAACAAGATGATATTCCACAAGGAGATAATCAAAACCGGCTTATGGAAGAGGAGATTGTTGAATTGTATTTGGGATTTCAAAATCAAATATTCATTGGGACTCAAGTAAGTTATCACTTCTCTACGAGCCTCCTCTAGAGCAAATAGATTTCGATTTATAAATAAACTTGCGGAGAAACACTATGAAAATATTGGATTGAACGACAAAAAAATTGCTTGCACTCGTATGGTTCGATTTATGGCTTTTCATGATGAATATCCGGAAATTAGGGCTTATTTTGAAATTCAAGGTTGGGTTTCATTATGGGATAATCCATGTTTGCATTATGATGACGAGCTTATAAAACTTTTTTATGCAAATATGTGGATTGTTGATGCTACGGAAGATAATCCGTTGGAACTTCATACATTCGTTAATGGTAGGCATTTTTGTGGACATTGGCCGATATATGTAATCATTTTAATGTGCCGAATGATGGAGTTGAAAATGTTGATTGCGCTCATTGGGATGATGATCTTTTTGGTGTCTCTCTTTATGATGTAAAAACATTTTTAGGAGTTTTTTCGGAAGTAACCTTCTCGGCAATGCCACCAAATTATCGGATTGTGTCTATTATTTGCTCCTATTGTGTTTGTGGAAAAGAAGTAAAACTCCCGAGTAATCTCGAACTCTTTCTTACCTATAAGATTATCCGAGGAGAAAGAGTGAATTATGGGGCTATTTTTGTATATTGTTTGTCGGAATCAAGAAGGCTTACTAAGAAAAAATATACGTTGGGAAATTTGATTTGTCGACTACTATACCTATCGGGCTACCCGGAAAGTGAAATGAATACCGAAATTCGTCATAATGACTATGATAATGCCAACATTCTCCAAATGGTAAGAATGCGAAAAAACTTACCACGGGTTCCCACCAAAGCCGCTAGGGGACGTGCTCGAAATCCACAACAACCTCGGGATGATTTCTTTAATGACAATAAGGTTGAAAATATTGGTAGAGAGAATGTTGAGGAACAAGAAGATGAGGAAGAAGACTTTGTGGGAAATGAAGAAGAGGAACAAGAAGTTAGGGAGGAAGAAAATGAAGGAAATGTGGAAGAACACTATAATGAAGGAGAGGATGAAGAAAATGAACCGGATGTTGAGGACTTGAATCTTAAAGAGAGAATGGAAAAAGTGGAAAGAGAGACATTTAGAGATGTTGCATCTCTTAGAAAAGAGCTCCGGGTTGTGAAGGAAGAAAACTCCAGATTGGAAAATTCTATGGGAAAATTGAAGAAATTCATCAAAGAGCTTATTCCCGCAGCTTGCTTCTCTTCGGATGAGGATTGATGTCCCTACCCCTTGTTTATCTTAGCATTTTCTTCTTATCCTTGTTGCTTTGTAGTCTTATGAACTTTTGTACAACTCTATTGCACTAATGAGATTTGCTTGTTTTTCTTAAAAGGGATGATCTAGCAAGAATGCTAGTAGCTTTTGATTATTGTGGTATTGGCCTTGTTGGAGCATTTGAGGATAAAATTACTCTATTTGGCATTGTTTGATAATTGGTATGAAGTACTTGATGGTAAAAGTGCTTCTTTTAATTTTTGCTTAAATGCATTTGCGATACCTTGTTCATTTTGTTTAGATGGATAATTTGGGACATTTGTAATGTCTTATATGCATTGCTTGATTATGTGAGCTACTTAATGGTTATTTAAAATTTTTGCTTGATGGCATTCGTAATGCCTTGATCTCTTTGGCTAAAATTATCTCAATTGGGTCGAACCCTTGATAATTTAATTTGTTGAGCCTCTTATTTGTTGGATATATGTTGAAATATTTGCTTTTGGTGATGGTTTGAAAAACTTGGCTTTATATATTTTACAAGGGCTATATACATCTTCTTTTATTTTTAACGCCCGCCAAGTGTTCGATTAAATATTTCAATGAATATTTCAACTTCTACATGAATCTCTTGTTTTCAAATATCTTAAATACTTATTGAGATCATGTATTGGCTAACAAAATGATCTTGTGGATTTTTCATGGTACATTTCTCCCATTTTCGGTTTCTAAGCCTATATTTTTTCTATGGTTGAAAACTCGTATCTTTGGCGCATGTAGATATACTTATATAATGTTTTTATCATCCTAACATTCTTTCTTATGATTCCAAAGGGGGAGAAACAGAAATTGGCTCGTTAGCTCAAAGAAGCTAATAAAAGCTTGATATAAAAGCTATAAGCTATGGCCTCTTAAAGCCATAAGTTGTGGACTATAATTAGTTATATTATTGTATGATGAACTTTATACTTGTCTAATGGTGTTTTGTTGACAGGGGGAGCTTATAAGCTCTTGTACTTATGTACAAATATGTGAAAGCTAAGCTTTTAGCTTGTGGTTGATTATTTGAACTTTACTCTTGATGTGCTTGTTGATAGGGGGAGCTTGTGCTTATTCTTGAATATATTCACTCCCTTATTTGGTTGCTTATGTATTTTGGAATGTTAGTCGCTTCTAAACGGTTAGATGTTTTTACCGGAAAATCGTTTTAATATTGTCCCCTAATATTTCTAAAAATTGTTTTGGTTTGTAATCATCAAAAAAAGGGGAGATTGTTTGATACATGTTTTTATCTTAATTTTGATGATTTTATTTTTACACCAAAACAATATTTTTAATTGTTGTCCAAATACTCCTAATTGATCTAAAATGTTTTTACTATTTACTCGGAGTATTTCTTCAAGTTTTATTTCAGATAAAATTGGACAACACTTTTAATGATTTTATGTTAATATGTTTTTACATCAAAACAAGGTTTCTAAATGTTGTCTAAATACTCCCGATCGGTTTAAAATGTTTTTACTAAATTTTCGGAGTATTTCTTGAAGTTTATTTTCGAAAAACATTGGACAACATTTCTGTCTCGAGGTCAACCGGTCGCCCTATAGGGCAACCCATACCTGAAGATGAACTTTGGAACAAAAAATGAGACGGAATAGAAAATGGCTAGGTCGACCGGTCGACATCCCTGTCGACCGGTACCTGGGCATTGGTTTTGAAACAGAAACTTTTTTTCTTGGTTTTTCATTAAGGGGGACCTGTCAAGGTATAGGTCGACCGGTCGAAGACCCCTTGATCGGTCGCCCATATAAATTGTTGATTCGTTTAATTCAAACTATATTTCGTGCGACGGGTCCCCCTCAAGTTTGACAAAGAAATTTCTCGACCGTTTTGACAAAGAAACAAACCTTCCTTAAATTGTGGGATTGATTTCTAACAGCTATATTCTTGATTTTAATTGTATTTTTCTATAGATTTTCAATCCCCAAGAGGAGCCTATGTTTGATCAATCATCTCCTATAAATAGAGGAAGTTTTGGAGCAACCAACACAACATTTTGAGATACAACACAACAAGATACATTCCAAGCAAACACTTGTTCTTCATAGTTATTATTCTTGTTGTAATTTTGCCTAGCTTATCACTTTCACATCTTGAGGTCTAGACTTTCATTTCTTGATTACACTTGCACTCAAATTGTATTATTCATTATTGAGTTGTAATCTTGATTTTGGTCATCATTCAACACAAGATATCCTTGTGAGTATTCTTGTGGAAAGAATACACTTGGGTAATCTAGGTGATAGGTGTTTCAAGAGTGTGGTGCTCTTGAGGTGTTGAAGAATTTGGTATTCTTCAAGATTGAAGATTGTGGTGATCTACAAAGGTGCCGTTGAAGGAAGATTGTGGTAATCTTCAAAGGGAGATTGTGGTAATCTCCATAGGTGGTGTTGAAGAAGAGTGTGGTGCTCTTCAAGGTGTTGTAAGTTGAATTTGTATTAATTTTGGTAATTAATAAAATTCTTTTTCTTTTTTGAAATCCATCCCGGATATACTAGGGTGGTAGAGCACGTAGTCCCTAGGTGGGGTGAAGCTCTATAAATCGACGCGTGTTGTTTACATTCCGCACCTTCATTATTGTCTTGGCTTGTTTTGTTCGAAAAAGAGGGTATATTCGAAAAGATGGAGATAATCTATTCACCCCCCTCTAGATTATCGTAGCCGCTTGAACTTACACTCTGTTCATGGGCTTTTGGGTTCAGGATGATACCTAGCCTCTCTACAATATTCTTGTCCTATTTTCTTCTTCCTATTTTGCTCAAAGTTTAATATGGTAGTAGATAAAAAATGATTAATACTTCCAATTGGTAATAAGAGATCAAAAATTTTGGAGACAAATAAAGTTGGAGAAATTGATTAAAGAAAGAAATTCACAAATACAATCAATCATAAACATTGATCAAGAACTTATGAGAGCATTCGTAAACCAGAGAAAATATTTTGAGGAAATCCTAACATCGGTACTCCACCTAATATTTCATAATATTCGACCAAATTCACCTGAAAAGGATTTAAGTTTATTGTAGAGATCAAATACGATTTTTTTTTTCAAAATGGCCTAAGTTCTTTCACAGGAAAAGAACCTAACAACATCTTAAAGAAAGAAAAGTAAATGATATATTTTATGTTTATGTTTTGGCTTTTGTCCATTTATTATCTTTTTTCCTTTTTCCTTTTTTCTCTTCTCATTTTTTTATGATATATGATATATAGAACTGAAAAACGAACCAAGCTACTCGATACTCGATTCGAGATCGATTGTCAAAAGCTCGTTTGAGCTCGGTTCGTTAACATAACGAACCAAGCTTGAACATATTTTTCCGTTCGATAAGATTTAAAGCTCGGCTCGAGCTCGACTCGATTAGTAAAAAAAGAATAAAATATGTGTAAAAATATCAAACTACTCGAGCTCGATTCGTGTTTGGCTCGACCAAAGCTCGTTTGAGCTCGATTCGATTAATAATCAAACAAGCTCAAACACAATTTTTAAAGCTCGATTAATATTCAAACAAGCTCGAACAATACCATGTTTGACTCGACTCGACTCGTTTACACCCCTAATGATATATGATTAGATTATGAGGGGAACATTTATGGATTTGCTATGGATTTGCTGATGACTGTCCAGAACTTCTTGCTCTTCTTCAAGGATTAACTACTCTTTCCTCCACTGGATACTCCTCAGTTGTGGTAGAAATTGGCTCACTGTGCCTCTTCCAGATTCTTACACAATATAAACAGTCATTGGTCAACACTGCACCTTGTTGCCAAGATCAGGATTAGGTGTGCTTCCATGAACATCCCTTTCCACCACTCACTCAGGGAAGGAAACCATGTGGCTGATGCAGTTGCTCATCTTGGCTGGCAATTTCGTACATATCATATGCTGAGACCACCTGACATTCCTCGGCGCATTCTTGGACTTGCTCGAATTGACCAATTAGAATAACCGTCATTTCGAAGAAAACTTGTAAAAAATAGAAGTATATGATATCTCCATGATATTAAAAGTTATTACTATCACTGCCAGCCACCTTTCATTAAGCATAATATAAGGAAAGTACGAAAACTTTACCACTACTTACAAATATTCATTGGAATTAAGTTAACTGAGAATATAGTACAAAACAATTAACATAAGAACAAAATGACATTAAAATGGAGGAAAAGGAAAAGTAAACCAAAGTAAAAGTCAAGATAGTAACCTAGCAACAAAAATATGTTACCTTTAATTTAACTTTGAAAAGTTAAATTGTTTCATTAAAATCTCGTTGAATGGTTTATAATTTGCTTTAACTCTTATAAGATCTCTCCTGTAAGCCAGGAACGGTCTTTCTCAATTCTTCCTATCGAGAATTCTCACAATGCATTACATCAACAACATTGTCGATCGATAATTCAACCCCTCAATAACGTCAGCCAAAACTCTCTCTGCCACCACCACTTATAAACATCTTTAGCTTATCAAGAATCCACTTATTATGACTACAATTGGCATGTAACCATAAACAAGCATCAATTTAGGGGTGGCAATGCCTGACGCGACATGAAACCCAAACACGAACCCGACCCGAAGTTACTGAGAGAAACCCAAACACGAACACGAGAAACCCGAACCCGAAACCGATTAACACGAACATAACCCAATGTTACCAATTTGTCTAAAACATAGTAATTTTAAATTTTCAATAACTTTCAATGTATTTTAAGCATAACCCGAAATCAACCCAAAGCCAAACATGAACCCGACCCGATGATCTGAATTGCCACCCCTACATCAATTCATTCCCTTTCCTACACCCTCGCGTTTTCACTAAATTCTTAAACTGCAAACTCCCCATGCTCTAAATGTTAACCATAAATTCCATCAATCCTTATTTGGAGTCGTAGTTCACGCATTTCACTGGCGACTCTAAGTTATTAGCTAAAAATGTACAAATCCACCATACCTAAGCAACTCTCATTTGAAAACCTTTTTGTAGCCGTACCAAGCTCCTCATAAGAATATATGAGAGGCCAATACTCCATCACCTATTCCTCAATATCAGAATTTTATATTTCCCTATACGCTTCCAACAAAACCGATACAACAAACAAAACACAACGGCGACTGCCACGATACCACCACACAGCCTACTACAATACCTACAACCATGCCTTCGGACAATGAAGACAACCCCAAATTCTCCAACCTAAAAACTGGTAAACAAATGGTGTTGACATCCTTGGCAACCTAAACATCAGTAATACTCCCGACCAACACTCGTATAATTAAATTTTTAAAATTTTAAATATTTTAGATGAGGTCTCGGAGAGATTCTAGCATAATCATTTTGTTGCTCTCGTTACTCTCTGTGGTAAAATCTACTTTCCTCGGAATCCTCTTATGTATCTCATAATTCAAAAGAAAAAAATGAATTAATTACCTAACTGAGGCAATTGGATCTTGAAAAAGATCCCTTTGTTTATCTGCATAAACCTTCATCTTGTAGCTCCTCAAGATTGTTAAAGTGTAATTTGCAATCATGCAAGACATGTGTCCATTTGTGGTGGTTGATCAACCACCCACATACAAAACTAATGGCTGGAAATTATAGCCACCAAACACACTTCATTAGTGCACCATTAGTGATGAAGTTTTTAATTAGTAAACAATTGTATGTTATATCCTATAAATAGGAAAATTATGAAAGCATTTTGAAGATCCCAAATTGGGGTCAAAGACATCCCGAGAGGGATCAAAAGAGGGCAATCCCCAAGAGGGATCAAGTGAGCATCATAGTGTAAAGCAATCTGTGAGCGATCACATGAAAAGAGTAAAGCCGATAATTCCTCCAATTTATTTCTCAAGGTCTCTCACATTTTTACACTTACACCCGTATACCCAACAAAGATCTTATGTTCTGTCAAAAAAAAAATACACATATTAGTTGCAATCAAGGTCCAATCATTTTCTGTTGTTCCTATTCATTAATTTATATCTTGATAGAGACCATGAAAGACAAATGTTGCACTGTCATAAGAGATATGTCTCATGTTATGAATTAACTGAACAAGATATACAATAGGCAAGTAAAGTGTACCCATCCAGCAAAACACTGAAACTAAATATCACACACATAAATTAAATGTCACATACATACGATGAATGATTTGAAACTACTTGTAAAAAATACCTTTATGAACTCTTTGGACATATATGAATGTTATACAGAGCAAGAACTAGGAAAAATAAATTTGTGGAGTACCATAAGCATGACAACTACTTTACAATATTCTATATGAAACCATCATATGTGCTTCTTGCAGAGTAGAAATTCTCTCTGAAAAATGCCACATGTGTTTCTTGCAGATTTGAAATTCTTAAGTAATGTGCATTTCTAAATGCAATTATCAGCCGTGAATGCCTTATGATGGTTTCAAAGACGAAAATCACATTCACAGGGACCAACTGATTTTCCAATAAGACTCCCAATCCAAATCAACACAAAGAGAGAGACGACCACACCATTGTTTTTCCAGAGAAACATGAATATTCTGCCCATTTCTAAAATCAACATACACACAGGTAAAATCAACACTGTCTATTCCAAGTAGCTTTATAATATCCAGTTGTTTGTGTAGTCATAGATTCAATATAAACAAATATAAATGGTATTTAAAATAAACCTGCAAATTCGCATTGATCGGTTGAGAAAAAACTTTGCACGATGAAATGATATAAAATGCGATTCTTTTAACCGTGAAATACAGCCTCTCTCACCTTTCTTAGATAAGATTATTATGGTTTAAACCTTGTATTCTGTCTTGATAGAAAAATTTTGCTGGCCAAAAGCACTAAACCCAGACCAATTCGCGCGTTCGGGGTTATTCGGCGAAAACCAAGAACATAAAACAAGTAAACCCAGAACAATTCTTACATGTTAGGGGTTCTCAAGGGTCTTCTTTCTGTTTGACGGAAACCAATTGTAGGGCATCCAATCCGACATTGCAAACCCATTTTTGGCGAGTCTCTTGGTAATCTCTTCTAACTCATGAGAAATCCCTTCAAAGGGAAAAAAGATAAACATGTCATTAGTAGGGGTGTCAATTTGGGTTGGGTCCGGGTTCGTAGTCGGGTTCGTCGAGGTTCGCGTGTCGTCGTAAACAAATGACCCGGGACCGACTGTTTAATTATTCGTGTCGAATTTTGAACCCGGACCGACCTACTTATTTCACGGTAACCCTAGGACACGACCCGCGTGACCCGTCTAATAAAATTATTTTCCTTTATATTTAAAAGTTTTAACTGAATAATTTTTTTTTAAAATCAATAACTATCATACACTATTCAATCAATAAAAATATCACAATTCACAACATACAAAAAGAAATAACATAATTGCATAAATAACATAACACGCTGATCATATTTTAGGGACAATATTAAAAAAAACATGCATAATAATAACAAATACATAATTAAGGGGGTTTTATCATTTAAGTTTTAAGGATATATGTCTTGTTTGTTTTTTCTTATAATTAATTATTTACTTAATTTTCTTTTAAATTCACAAATTGGTTAAACGGGTTAAATGGGTCGTAGTAGGTTGACCCGAACCCGACCTGTTTAATTGGCAGGTTATTCGGGTTCGACCCATTTTCAACCCGGACCCACGAAGCCTGGACCCATACCCATTAATTTCGTGTTAGATTCGTGTCGGGTTTGCGTGTCGGGTCTGAAATTGACACCCCTAGTCATTAGACATCACTGAACACGAAGAAATTATTGTAAAAATATATTTTTTAGCAATATTGTTTGCTTTCTGTAACTCTTGTCCCATCTTTCTCACTCTTTGTATTTTTCTTTTACTTTATATAAGACAGAAAAAAGAAACTTTATCAATCACCTCTCTAGAGTATCTTGTCTTTCGATTCCTGCTCCAGAATCCTCTTCGCTCGTATTGCATTTTTGTGTTATTTGTTCATAATAAGACTTCAAAATTCCCTTTGATTTCTGATTTTGACCCCCTTCGGCCGAATTTCCTTTCTGCGTTTTTTTTTCCAGTGAGAAGTGAATTTTCTTTCAGCGTTGGCCGAATTTCCTTTCTGCATTTTTTTTCCAGTGAGAAGTGAATTTTCTTTCAGCGTTTCGTGGGTAAAGGTAATGAAGCTTTCATTTTGCCTTTTCGCCTGGTTGAGATGCCTTTTGGCAGATAGATATGCCTTTTAGGTTTTTGTTTTTTTACGGTGAATGATGAAGGGTTTTTTTTGGCATTACAATAAATAAAGCTATTTTAGGTATTCCAAATTTTGATAGAAATGTTCTTGTATTTAGGATAGTAGTAGATATATTGCTTTTACATACAAGCGCAACTGGAATTTTTTTGACTTATTGGCACATGTACAGAAGCAATAGATAAGTTTGTAGCAGTTATGTATGTTATCACCTTCGTTGAGTTCTAAGTGGATGTAAGATAAAGCCATGGAATATCGTATACGTAAGACACTGATACTTTATTTGTAACTGTGCCATGCCACAATTGTCTTAACTAAAGTAGTATTTCCAATATCAAACTTTTTTTCTTCTTTTCCTTTTTGTGCTATTTATTTGAGAATTTGATTTCCACCACTGTCACTCTTTTTTTTTAATGGGTGACCTATACCAGTTCAATTACAAGGCTCGTGGTTCATCAACGTAACTCCTTGTCTATTGCTTGTGATTCATCAACGTCACTCCTTGTCTGAATAGACATCCCATCGAGCTCAGGTCCTTCTTGGGCTTAGCGCCCCCTTCCTTCGTTTCCGTATTTTACAAACGCTTTTTGCATGTGACTAACTGAACATGCAATACCCAAAAATAAGCTTGCCACTACTGGGAAAGAAAATCTCAATGAGCTTCCCTGTAGTCCAACTTTGAGAAATGACTTGAGAGGTTTATGATAAGAGGGAGTTGAAAGGCGAAAGTGAAATACCACTACTTTTAACATTATTTCACTTATTTCGTGAATCGTAGGAGGGGAAATACTCCTCTTTTTGGACCAAGGCTCACCTCGGCAGGCCGATAAGGGCATAAGCCATTGTCAGGTCTGGAGTTTGGTTGGGGAGACAAATCTGCCAAAATAAACAAGATGTCCTAAGATGAGCTCAACGAGAACAGAAGTCACGTGTGGAACAAAATGGTGAAAAGCTCAAACACCAAGATCTAGTGAGTAACAAACTAAGTCCTCTTTTATTTCCTGGGAAAATTTGTTGATAAATGCAGTAGACAACACTAGCATACAGAAAAACCAGCTCACTCTTGAATTTCGAACAATACCATCAAAGCGTAGCTTATGACATTAGACTAGTTTATATATAATTTGTGTTTAAAATATAAAAATATTATTAAACAGATGATCATACTGAGTGTGTAGGATATATGCTTCCTCCAAATCATTGAAAACTCTTTATTAGTAATAATTTTTTTCCCTGGTGTGAAAAGTAATACCATGACCAATGCCTACTGAGAAATTTATGGTCGTGACTCCAAGTTGTGGTCATCCTTTTCTTTCCACAATTCTATTTTCTTTCTATCATCATGATGAGATAAGTCTGTAGGTCCCAAAGGGTGTGAGTGTAAGGTTTAGAAGAGGGGGGGTTGAATAAACCTTACCAACTTTTTGATTTAGTCCTTTTTAAAACGTTCAGAGTTAATATTTCACAGTTGAGTCCTTGATGGACAACTAAGTTAGTTAATCAGCAGAGTTAGCCACTCAACAGCACTGACCGAGTTGTTGATAGAGTAACTCATTTGTTTTGATCGAAACTTAACTTGACGCGTGATATGTTTTTTTGGAAGACTTAACACCCTTGAATTTGGTTTAAGTTTGTTTTAATACTTGATTTTAGCACTTTGTTAATTATCAATTGGATAGCAAATTTATCAGCAATTATCAAAATAATATGCAGTAATTAAAATGTTGAAATGTAAATGACACAATAAATTTTTATAGAGGTTCAAAGATGGGGTAATTCTTCTACTCCTCTCTTCTCCAACTCCCTGGAGGAATCCACTAAGTATTGATCAATATACAAAGTGGTTATCATCCGATACACGTCTTGATCACACGGTGACTTGATCTTTGGGACTCGATGAGACGCCTTGGTCACACAGTTGTCTTCTCGTATGACTCGGCTTTTCTTCACAGGGCAGCTGCCTTGCTACTACAACCCACTTGCTCAAGCTTCTTGGATTTGATCACGAAGCCCTCCAAAAACTTGAGACTGGTTCGACCTTGAACCTTCAAATGTTTCCTCTTCAACTGATTGAAGTTGTCTTTCCTTCACAGGTGAGTGTTGGATTGATTTCCTTCGTAATGTAGGCTTGAGGATTGAACTTGAATGACTTGAGAATATTTCAGGTTACAGATATTGCCTTTTTGCTTGTAATGGTTTTCTCAGATAATCAAGGGTTACCTTTTCTCAAGATGATTCCTCAGCCTTTTATAGTGTTCTTTTGAAAATTTGCCTGTTGAAGAGATAGGTTAATTTTCAAAGGCCACTTGTGGTCATTGGCTTGTCTTGTTGCCGTTCTTGGAATTGACATTTCCTCGTATGAATGAGTCTTCAGCTTTTCAGAGTTCTGACACTTGTGCAGAGCTTTCCCATTGGTTTATTCCTTTTGCACGCTTCTGGGACTGAGCACTTTAAGAAAGACAGTATGGAAGAATTGCTTGTTTAAGTAATTCTCTTGACTTCTGTGCAACGGATCTCTTTCAGTTATCTCGACTTGACTGCATTTTCTTGACTTTCCCAGGTGACTTCGAGTCAGCTTTCAATCATTGGATGATTCACCTGTCACTTCAACTTGAGACTTGGCTATCTTGAGTTGACTTGACTGACACTTCACTCAGCTGCACCTTCAGTCGTGTTCCTGTCTTCTCTTCTTTGCCACACTCAGCTGCCTCACAGCGGAGTCTTCCTTCTAGTCTCCAGTTGACTTCTTGCATATTCTGGCATAGCTAACTTAACTCAGCTCGACCAGCCCTATCTATTACAATGCAATTTACAACGAAAATGGGGTGCCAACTTTCTATTCTAAGTTTTACATGGCATTCATCAAAATCTAAAAATTAATTTTCCAACAATTTCCCCCTTTTTGATGATGCCAAAACTTAAAACATTCATACAATAACTAAACAGCAAAGATACGTACAGACAATGTAGAATCACAGAATGTATGCGTATAATCAATCTTTTATTGATCAAAACATTCTTGTTCTTTACACAGTTGTTTACAGAGTGTATCCGAGCTTAAATATAGCTTGAGATAACCATGCTATTCTATATCTACGCAAGTATAGAAATTATACAATTTTATTCGATGTACAGAGGACTTACATAAAGATGCATTTACATAGTAAAATACATGAAGGGGTGGACAACAACACTTCATCTCCTTCGCTGCCTCCTTCTTTCCTTATCAGCTCTGTCTTCCTCTGATCTTTTCCTCTTCTTCTCTTCTTCAGCTGCCTCCTTCTTTTTCTCATATGCTTTTTTGGCAGCTTCATTTCTTCTTTTTCTTTCTTGTCTTTCTTCCCACAAATTTGAGTTTGTCTTCTATTTTCTTCTTCGATCCTCTTCACATACTCAAAGATTGTTTTTGGCCACTTGCGGGTTGGCTACTTCGTCGAATCACCCCAATAGATCCCTCCTTTCTTGCCTGGATCTATATATTCAATGTTTTAGGGGCGAGCTCTCAGTCCGAAACCTCTTCCTCCTCCATCGCTTCTTCCCTTCCGCTTGCCTGCGGGCGTGTATTTATCTTGGGACCTTCTTTTTCCCGGTGAGTGACAGAGAGAGCGACGCGATAGTCATTGTCTGTCGCCTTCTTCACATAGCTTGAGGCCTTTTTCCCAATACAAATCCGTGCTTCGAGCCATGGACATATTTGCGAAGTAACCTGGATGCGAGCGTCTTGAATTCATCAACAGATCTTGGCTCGGTTTCCAACGCCCGAAATACCATAGGTGTCTCTGCCGTCGTTGGAATGCCTCCATGTTGTTTAGTATATCCATAACCGGGCATCCATCTATCCTTCCACCTCCTTCATCCATGCTTCTACTATTTTTCACTTTTCAGCCATGGGTACTGAGGGATGTTGGAGTGCCAGAGTCACTGGGATTTTGCTGATGATATCAGTTGTGACGAGACCTTGTTGAGGGGTTTTAGCAATCATCAAGGTCATATCTTTTGAACCTTCCCCCTCAACAGATTTTCCCTTCTTCTCTCTTCTTAGTTCTTCAGCTGTCTTCTCTTCCACAGTTGCATCCTTCTTCTCAGCTTCAGAACCTTTCAGCGCTTTTAGGTATTCCTCTTCCCCCTTTTTGGCATCATCAAATGAGAGAGGAACCCCTGGAAACAAGCTGGCAATCATGAAGTCTAAGCGGCTGATAGCTGAGTTATGCTTTGAATCTGCTGCGGAGTATGCTGCACGGAATTCAGAGCGAGTGGCGTTGGATTCAGCTGTTACCAGCTTCATTTGAGCCATGAGGAGACTGAATTTCCTCTCCATGTTCTCCTCTACGCGCAGAAGCTCTTTCCTATGAAATTCATGCAGCAGCTGCATCTCGGTGTTGTGAGATTTATGCATTCGATCGATGTTTTCTTGCATTCTTGTCTTCATATCAGCATTCTCAGCCCGCCAGACTAGCAATTTATTGAACAATGTTCTGAAGTACCGAACTTGTTCCACGCGCATTGTCTGCTGCTGTTGCCACTATTCCCGGATCCTGACAATTATTCCACGCAGATTGGCAGTAAGATTTGCGTCTCGGTTATCCAGTCTCATATACAGTGAGGCTTGGTGCCACTCCATCTTCTCTATCTCTGCAAATATGGCCTTGAAAACTTCTCGAACCTCGCTTGTCACTTTATCTCGGTGGCTGCCAAAGCGGCAAAAGTCAAAGTCAAAGTCTCTGGGACGATGGTGTCCGTTGGAATAACGGATCGAGTTTATGGAAACGATGTTGATCTGTGGCTGATTCTTCAAGAAGATCGGAAGCTCCAGAGAAAAGGGAAACGATTCTTCAAACGGATCATCACGGGCAACGAGAATTTGCTCAACGGTAATTGGTGCATGTGATGTGCCCGGTGGAGTCGATTCTGCTGCAGCTTGGGGAGCCTGTGCAGTTGACTGTGTTTCAGCTGTGGTCTGTTGGGATATTGACCCGGTGGTGAGCCTCACTGTTGTCTCAGCCTTCGCTTCGGTCTCAGCTAGTTTTTCCATGTGAGGTTGATCGTCTCGGCCGATCGAAGACGTCATCGGACGATGATGAGATTTGCATGGGTGGCTCATCATCAAAGTTAAAGGTTTGGCGAGTAGCCTTAAGGTCGGTCTTACTCGTGCTTGGGAGAACATCCTCAGCTAAGTCTTTTGGATCGGCAGTTGGGGATGACTCAGCGTCGTCTTCACCTTCATATCCCAGAAAGGTTACATCAGGATTGTCTTGGGAATCATGAAGAGCACTTATCTCCTTTTCGGATGGATCAATGATAGGAGAAGGGATGTTCGGCTTCCATCTTTACCCCGGAAGTCTCAACCTCCCGTTGGCCTTCATTACCTCATGTAGTCTCAATCGCAATGCGGCGAGGCTTGGACGATCCCCCTTCGACAGTGTTAGTTGTCTTGGGGTCTTCTGAGGTGGCATCCACTGGAGTCTCAACTCCATGGATTTCACTTTCATTGCCAGTGTTAACTCCCGGGCGGTTCCTTCATGTGCCTCGATCGCATCGCCAAAGATCATCATTGCTCGCAGAGCGGTTGGCACTTCACGAGAGACAGTCTTAATTGTCTCGAGCCTCATCGCTGACAACTTGTTTGTGTATCCATTTCTTGTTTCTTCTCCACTTCGTATCCAAGATTCGTTGTGGAGTCACCGCATCATCCTCCGACCTTGCTGCAGTGGAGGAGTTTCCCACCGGTGCACACACCGGTGAGTGACTTGGAATGGGGTCACTCGTCTCCAAACTCCCATTTATTCCTTTGAGTATTCGGCCATTGGGGCGGGTGGTAAGACACCTTCATTAGGGGTTGGCTCGATTAGTGTCCCCACAATCCCGGTTTCATCGCGATTCCTTAGCACCGTCTTCCGAGTGAGCAGGGAAGTGGTGGCGCGATGATGATGGCAATATCGCACCACTCCCATCGGATCAATCTCCCGTGTGATGTGGAAGACTCCTGGTCCTTCCAATAACCGATTTGCTCATGTAGGACCCTAGATTCCCGCATGGCTTGTTGCATCTCCAATTCTTTCGTGGCAAAGAAGAGTCCAGATCTCATCATCCTCCCGGAGAGAACGCCAAGATGAGGATGTGTATGTCGATGGTTCAGTAAAAGGGGCAAATGTCGGCCTTTTCACGAGCCACTTCATCTCGATCTCCGCTTTTCCTTGTCTTTGAAGATCGCAAGATATTCGTGCGCTTTTTCTTTATCGATGCTTGACCACAATGGTCAATCCAGAAAGTTCAGCAGATTCGTCTTTCTTCTTCAATAAACTCCGGTCTCTCGAATCGTTTCCTGGATCGACTAAGCTTCCACTTCCTCCATTCTCGCACAATTTTGGATGTCCGGATATGGTGGGGATAGGATCATCACATCATCATCATCGTTATCATCTTCTCCCTGTTGTCCCTCATTCTCAGGGATTGAGGGTAGCAAACTTTGGTGCTTCACACCCTCAGCAACGTCTGTTGCAGGAGGAGATACAATCCTGTCAACAGGAGAGTTTGCTTTCTCAGCTATTTCTTGTGTCTCAGCTGTTCTGACCACAGATGTGTCTTCAATTTGCCTCTGTTGATTGGCTTCAGCAGACTTAGTTGTTTCATCAATAATTTCAGGAGACTCTACTTCTCCAGTTGTCTCCGCGATCTGTTCCAGCTGAGTGGCAGACTCAGCTGTTTTCTCCAGCTCTGGTCGCTTGAAAATTCTTCTTCTTCTTTTGGTTTTCACCAGAGGGATATCTGGTTCCACTTCCTCTGGTTCGTCGAAGGTAAATGCCTTCGATTGCTTGTCTTTAGGCATTGCGCTTCCTTGTTGTGTGATCCTCTTCTTTTTAATTACCGGAGAAGGGATTAACGGTTCCTTCTCCATCGCGGTTGCGGGCGGGAGACACGGTTGCGGGGGGTGACTCGGTTGCAGCAGGGCAAGTGCGGTTTCTTTTTTTCTTTCGCAGGGCAATGATCTTCTTTGTAGTCTGCAGGGGTAGTCTTCTTCTTCAGGGGGAGAGGAGGAGACAATTGTTTCTTCAAGGCCAGCTGATTCTCCTTCACTCGTATCAGCTCTCTTGGCATAAGCTCTCCTCTGTGCTCCAGAGAGATTTGATCGGAACATCTTTTTGTTAACATGTAACGCCTTTCCATGTCGGAGAGGAACACCTTTCACCTCCATCAACCGGCCAATCACCAGACCGTACCCCAGAGATCCTCCAAACGAACCATCCTTCTTGAAGGATTTATTCCCAATATTTTGGCAGAGTCTGTTGTATACAAACTCATCCCAGTTTACTTTCTTCTCCTCCATGATCGCAGCCATTACGATCAGCTTGGTTTTGGATAGCTGATTGAAGCTTCCAAATTTGATGTCCACACACTTTGCAACAATGTCCAGCAACTTGTGGTAATCTTCCTTCGCACTTCTTCTCATTTGTGTAGACAACCTTCGCAAAGATAGTCGGGTTTGGCTACTTCCTTCCAAACAAAGAATCGAGGTTAACATCGGCTTCATAAATCTCCTAAGACTCCTTCCGCAGAGAAATACCGCCAAATCCTTGGCAGTGATGGTGAAATCTTTCCCGTGAACAGAGGACTTGATGCCCTCATCGTGAACTTCAGCGGTCACATAGAACTGTGCGACCTCTTCCACGTAGGTCATCTGAAACTTCATCGACAAAAATGGTCTCAGTCCTGATTTTTCCAACTTCTCTACTATTTTCTTCACAAGGGTTTCGTCTGACCCTTGTTTGATCATGCCCTCGAAGTCCACAGTAGATCCCGTGTGGATTTGCTTGCCCAACTTGACGAAGTCGTGAGTAGAGGCCATTTCTCGAAGATTCACCGGATGAAACTTTAAAGATGAGCTTTGAAGATTTGTAGGGTTTTTGAGAGTAAAAATGCTTTCTTTGCTTGAGAGATGAACAATTTTGGTAAAGTGAGAGAAAATCGGACGAAAATGGTACATGTATGGGTTATGAAAGGACGTGCGGGTGGTTTTTGAAATTTGATCAAGATCGACGGCTCAGATTTTGCACGCCGATTAGCATTTAATTTTCGTATTTAATGCGCAAAGATTTATATCCAATCATATGCTTGGTGTGCGACTTTTGATCAGACACGCGTCATAATTATGCCGACGTCATTCTTAAAAGCATTCCCGCTTAGTAAAAACGATTGCGTTTTTGTCACTTTGCTCATAAATGACTCGGCTTATTCCTTAGCCGATTTAACTCTTCTTCTCTTTACACATAAGCACTCGAAACCGCTGCCTAACTCGATGCTGTTGGTTCTCGATCTGGTGATTCACTTAGCTGATTCAAGAGTTCAGCTCTTTTTCATCTTTTCATGTTTCATCTCTTTTCTTTGAGTCTACCGAGTGTCAACTCAGCTCAATTAACCCTAATTCATGCTTAAGTTCTTCAAATCTTGATTCACATAATGGTTTTGTGAATGTATCAGCTAACTTCGCTTATCAGTTGAGATATATTCCAAGGTGATGTCCTTCTTTTCAACATGATCTCTTATGAAGTGATATCTGACATCAATGTGCTTTGTTCTTGAGTGCAATACAAGATTCTGAGTGATTGCAATTGCACTTGTGTTATCACACATAATTGGAATTTCCTTTTCTTCAACTTCATAGTCTCTCATTTCTGATGTCTCATCCATAAGACTTGGGCACAATGTTTGCCGCCAGCACTATGTATTCTCGCTTCACCGTGGTGGAGGTGGCTATTGAATTTTGCTTCTTGCTAAACCAGAAATAAATCTATTTCCAAGCATTTGACATGTACCGAGGTACTTTTCTGTCAACTCGCATCCAAAGATAGTCAGTCCGAATAACCAATTAGTTTGAATCCTCCTTCCTTTGGATACCATAATCCAACTTCTTGACTTCCTTTCAAATATCTCAAGATTCTCTTGGTTAGATCATGTGGCTTTCTTTTGGAGCAGATTGAAATCTTGCACATACACCTAGAGCAAAGGTGATGTCCGCCCGCTTTGTGAGATGAGCAATGATCCAATAAGTGCTCAGATCTTGTTTGATCCACAGGCTTGCCATCGCATCCATATCCATTTTGATCGATGTATTCATTGGTATTTTCACGAAGATTTCTCTTCCATACCAAATTTCTTCATTAAATCTCTCGGTGTACTTTGTCCGACTTATGAAGGTTCCATCGTTCATTTGTTTTACTTGAAGTCCTAGGAAAAATGTCAGCTCTCCCATCATGCTCATTTCAAACTTGCTTTGCATAAGATTTGAGAATTTATCACACAGCTCTTTGTTTGTGGATCCAAAGATGATGTCATCCACATATATTTGAACAAGCAAAGATACTCTTCCCATCTTGAATTTCAAGAGTGTTCTATCCACTTTGCCTTTTGTAAATCCGTTCTCGATCGGGAATTGTGATAATGTATCATACCATGCTCTTGGTGCCTGTTTCAATCCATATAAAGCTTTCTTGAGTTTGTATACTTTATCTCCAAAAGTCTTCTGCTCAAATCCTGGAGGTTGTTCAACATACACTTCTTCCTCCAATAATCCATTAAGGAATGCACTCTTTACATCCATTTGATATACAATGAAGTTCTTGTGAGAAGAATATGCAAGAAACATCCTTATGGCTTCCAATCTTGCCACAGGAGCAAAAGTTTCATCAAAATCTATTCCTTCTTCTTGCAATACCCTTTGGCTACCAATCTTGCTTTGTTTCTTACCACATAACCTTCCTCGTTCATCTTGTTTCTGAACACCCATTTAGTGCCAATAACATTTTGATGGGTAGGTCTTTGAACCAATTCCCACACTTTGTTCCTTTCAAACTGATTCAGCTCTTCTTGCATGGATTGAATCCAATGTGTGTCATCCAATGCTTGTGACACATCTTTTGGCTCTATTTGTGAGATGAAACAAGTGAACATTGCTTCTTGTTGAGTTCTAGATCTAGTTTTCACACCTTCTCTTACATCTCCAATGATTAGTTCTGGTGGATGGTCTCTCAGCCACCTTACATCAAAGTTGGAGTAAGTTAGCCGGATTTAGTCGTCTTGCACTGTGTTATTTTGATCGCTCTCTCATCATCACTTAGTGCATATTTCCCATTGTCTTTGAGACTAAACTATCTCATCTTCATCCGGGTTTATAATTCCGCCTTGCTTCAACATAGGGACTCTTTTCGCATGGTTTGGCCGATTCAAACTTATCACCGGTGACTCTTCAATGTCTTCTCCATTTACATTGGGTTCATCAAACACCACATGAATGGATTCTTCGTGACCATTGTCCTCTTGTTGAGCACTCTGTAGGCTTTGCTTTCAGCTGAGTATCCTAAGAAGATACCTTCATCACTTTAGCATCAAAAAGCCTTTAAATTATCTTTGCCATTATTATGAATGAAACATTTGCATCCAAATATTTTGAAATATGCAACATTTGGCATTCTCCCTGTCCAAATCTCATAGGGAGTTTTTGTCAGATGTCTGTTTATCATGCATCTATTTTGAGTATAGCATGTTGTGTTTATTTTGACCCAAAATCTTTTAGCGACCTACTTCCTAACATGGTCATTCGCTTCTTTGAGAGTTCATTCTTCTTTCTCGCAACTCCATTCTCTTTGTGGAGTCCTTTGCTGCAGAGATAGTTCATGAGCAATACCATTTTCAATACAATATCGAGTTATTATTCCATTGACAAACTCGGTTCCTCATCGATCTAATTTTGATAATGGTTTGACTCTTCTCATTTTGGATTTCTCTTCATTGTGGTAGTTTTTGCGGGGTTTCCTTCTTCTTACACATAAAAATTGTCCATGTGTATCTTGAGTAATCATCTACTACCACCAAGGTGTATTTCGCCCCACTTATGCTAGTTGGTTCAATGGACCAAATAGATCCATATGTAACAGTGCAATATTCTTGTTGAAGATGGACATGTCTTTTCTTTGAATGATGATTTGATCGCTTCCCATCCGCATGCATCACATACACTTTTTCTTGTATAATCGAGTCCGGAAGTCCTTCCACAATTGCTCCTTGCAAGCTTGTTAATTGTTTTGAAGTTCGGGTGACTCACGTGCCATGACCTAACTTGATTCAATTTATGCTCTTTGCTAGCAGACAAGTGCTTGGTGTTGCGATTGACCAATCTACCACATACATGTTCTTTTGTCCGCATCCTTGCAACACTACTTCATTAGATTCGTGTTCTTGATTTGGCACACTCCCATATTGAATCCAACATTATAGCCCTTGTCACGAGTTGACTTATGCTTAGTAAGTTGAAATTGAGGCCTTCAACATATGCAACATCCGTGATTTCTAATCCATTTTTCTTGATGGATCCAATGCCTCTTATTTCTCCCGGAGCTTCATTCCTCCAAATATGACTTTTGCGCCTCTAACTTCCTTAAATTTTGATGATTTTTCTTGTTCCCTGTCATGTGTCCGGGAACGACCACTATCCATGTACCAGGTTCCCGCACTCACCGCTCCTGAACTCCGCAATCAAGGAAATTAGGTTTTAGGTACCCATATTTGTGCGGGTCCCGAGGGGTTAGTATTGTAAGATGATCCAACCAACCTATAGCCAAATGATTTGACTCTAAGAGGTTGTCATCTATCGTGCCATAATCATAATTAACTTTGGCAAATTGTTTTGGGGTTTTAGGTTCATACAACTCTGTCTCTCTTTTGTCGTATGTCTGTGTATGTGTTTTAGCAATTGCTTTGTTTAAGTAGTTGTGATATCTCCGAGGATAGTGTCTAGGTGCATATGTGTGCCGATGATAGCTCTTTTGCCTTTGGAATGGCCCTTGCCGAGTTAGGCCTTTGCCATTTAAGCTTATATTCCATAGGTCTTTCCGATAGTTCACATTATTCCAATCACTTAGCTTGGGTAATTTCTACCATTCCCATCATATGTGTTCTTTTCATAGAACTTCGGGGCTTTTGGTAGCTCTGTTTCTTCTTTACAGAGTACTTCCTATTTGGAGTTTTTGAGGAACTCCTTGGATTTCCTCTCGGTGTCCTTTCGCAAAGATACTCAATGGTTACATTTTCCTTTTCCTTTATAACCAAGGCCAGTTTGCTTGTGGTTGTGCTTTGGAATGAATGTGTGTGCACCATTTGGAGTTTTGGATTTTTGAGATGCTTCATTACTTGAAGATCCTTTTTCCAAAATCACTTTTGGAGCTTGACTTGGTATAGATGGATTAAATCCTAAGCCTGTCTTATCTCCACATTCTCTTTGGCTCATAATAACATCATCCAAAGATTTAGATGCCTTAGTGAATGAGGCAATTACATTTTTGAGGTCATTTTCCCTCTTTTCTGTAGTAGCTATCTCTGCTATTAACTTAGCATTTTCAGCCTTGAGACTTTTATTCTCACCAGCTATGTGACTTAGAGTACTCAGCTCTTTAGTCAGCTGTGAGTTTTGGCTTTTGAGTACGTTGTTTTCCTCATTTAGTAGTGTGTGTGAGGATTTAATGTGTTCAAAGTCTTTTATCATTTTGCCTAATGAATCATAAATATTAGTGGGTGATGAAGTGTGTGTGTCACAATCACTATCATTAGAATCGAGTGTGATGAGTTAGAGTGTACCTCATCTTCTTGGTCGGGTTGGTCTTGTTCTTTGGCCATTAGACGGATCAAGGCTTCTTCTTTGAGAATCACTTGAGTAGTCACTTCACTACTCTCCGAGTCTGCTTGTGTTTTTGATTTGACTGTCTCGCAGAGTCTGCAGCCTAACATTGCCTTTTTCTCGCTTTCTTGTCTTCTTTCTCTCAAGATTTTCTTTCCTCTTCATTCATGTATTTGTTGACTACGAGGATATGGGCAATCAATGGCATAGTGACCAGGTTGCCTCATAGGTTCAAAGATAAATTTTCAACCTTTTGATCGATTCTTTCCATCCTCGATTGTCAGCTCTTTGATACTCAATCCTTTGATGCTCTGTTCTTTGACTTAGAGGAAGTTGAGTGTCTTCTAGAGGATTCACCTTTGCCTCTTTTGTAATTCTTGTTGAAGAATTTGTTAAACCTTTTAATCATCAGGGTAATCTCCTCTTGGTCAATGACTTCCTTGACCTCAGCTCTTTTACCATTCTTAACTATTAGAGCAGGTGTTTTGGGCACAGTTGTCTCCTATAGGTCTTTTCTTCTCAATTCAAATTCGTAGGCTTTGAGATCCGAGAATAGCTCATGGTTGGATGTTTTTGATAGGTCATGGAGTGTCTCGGGGCCATGACTTTCATTTCCCACTCAACCTTGAGACTTCTTAGAATCTTCATACACATTTCTTCGTGTATATTCTTTTCCAAGTGCGAGATAGCTCATTGGTAATTTCGTGGAACCGAGCATCCAGTTGATCCAAGGTTTCTCCCGCAAAGCATCTTAAAATTTTCAAATTTTTCGTACAACAACAGATAGTTTATTTTCCTTGATTTTGTCAGAGCCTTCACAAATCGGGGTTAGCTTATCCGCATTTCTTTTGCGGTCTTGCACGATTTGACTTTATTGAACATGGCTTTGTCCGAGTTTTGTAAAGAATGTCCTGGCCACGTTGTCCAAGTTGTATCTTTTTCTATCATCATTTGTCCATTTAGTTCTTGGTTTTTCAACCATAGTAGATGTCCGGGAGCAACATCCTCTTCTCCTTGAGATCTGCAGCACCCTCCTTGTATTTTGTGTTCACTTTTAAGATTTGCAGTGGCCCATCTTCTATTACTATCCACATTTCATCGTGTAATGCCGCTAGATGAGCCTGCATACGAATTTTTCAATCATCAAATTCCTCAATTGTGAACATAGGGATGCGTGTCAAATTTGCTTCCATGATAATAATTTTGCTGAATAAAAGGGTTTTGAAAAATCAAGTGCTAAAGCAGGCTTAGAGAGATTGGAGATCTAGTTCAGTAACCAGTGCGGAAGGCTCAATGAACCAACCGCTCCGATACCACTTGTAGGTCCCAAAGGGTGTGAGTGTAAGGTTTAGAAGGGGGTTGAATAAACCTTACCAACTTTTCGATTTAGTACTTTTTAAAACGTTCGAGTTAATATTTCACAAATTTGAGTCCTTGATGGACACTAAGTTAGTTAATCAATAGAGTTAGCCACTCAACGGACTGATCGTTTGTTGATAGAGTAACTCATTGTTTTGATCGAAACTTAACTTGATCGTGATATGTTTTATTGGAAGACTTAACACCCTTGAATTTGGTTTAAGTTTGTTTTAATACTTGGTTTTAGCACTTTGTTAATTATCAATGGATAGCAAATTTATCAAGCAATTATCAAAATAATATGCAGAATTAAAGTCTTTGAAATGTAAATGACACAATAAATTTTTATAGAGGTTCGAAGATGGGGTAATTCTTCTACTCCTCTCTTCTCCAACTCCTGGAGGAATCCACTAAGTATTGATCAATATACAAAGTGGTTATCACCCGATACATGTCTTGATCACACAGTTGACTTGATCCTTTAGACTCGCCTGGAGACGCTTGGTCACACAAATTGGCTTCTCGTGACGACTCAACTTCTTCACATGGCGTTTTGCCTTGCTACTACTGCCCACTTGCTCAAGCTTCTTGGATTTGATCACGAAGCCCTCCAAAACTTGAGACCGGTTCGACCTTGAACCTTTCTACAATCCTCCGTGGAATGTAGACCCCTTGATTCTTCAAATGTTTCCTCTTCAACTGATTGAAGTTGTCTTTCCTTCACAGGTGAGTGTTAGATTGATTTCCTTCGTAATGTAGGCTTGAGGATTGAACTTGAATGACTTGAGAATATTTCAGGTTACAGATATTGCCTTTTTGCTTGTAATGGTTTTCTCAGATAATCAAGGGTTACCTTTTCTCAAGATGATTCCTCAGCCTTTATAGTGTTCTTTTGAAAATTTTCCCGTTGAAGAGATAGGTTAATTTTCAAAGGACACTTGTGGTCGTTGGCTTGTCTTGTTGCAGTTCTTGGAATTGACATTTCCTCGTATGAATGAGTCTTAAGCTTTTCAGAGTTCTGACACAGGTGCAGAGCTTTCCCATTGGTTTATTCCTTTTGCACGCTTCTGGGACTGAGCACTTTAATAAAGACAGTATGGAATAATTGCTTGTTTAAGTAATTCTCTTGACTTCTGTGCAACGGATCTCTTTCAGTTATATCGACTTGACCGCATTTTCTTGACTTCCCCAGGTGACTTCGAGTCAGCTTTCAATCATTGGATGGCTCACTGTCACTTCATCTTGAGACTTGGCTATCTTGAGTTGACTTGATCGACACTTCACTCACCGCATCTCGGATGCACCTTGATCGAGTTCATGTCTTTCTTCTTTGCCACACTCACCGCCTCACATCGGAGTCTTCCTTCTAGTCTCCAGTTGACTTCTTGCATATTCTGGCATAGCTGACTTAACTCAGCTCGACCAGCCCTATCTATTACAATGCAATTTACAACGAAAATGGGGTGCCAACTTTCTATTCTAAGTTTTACATGGCATTCATCAAAATCTAAAAATTAATTTCCCAACAAAGTCTACAGTTGTTTGTTGATATATCAGATACATTGACAGAACATGTGAGTGCATGTCAACATACATTTGAGACAAAATAAGGGATCTTTTTGTAATTTTGAAACATTTTCTATGTTTTTGTTTTTTTGCAATTAGCCTAGACCACATGGGTGTTTTTATGATTAACATCTATTCTGGAGGCATTTATTCTCATGGGCTCTTTCTTTGCATGTGCTATTGTTAAAATCATAATTCATAATGTGAAAATGATAATTGAATGGCTGGACAACATTTATTTTGGTGATATAATGACATGCATTTAATCGCTTCTTGTTACATTTTCTCCGTCAACCCAACAAGTCTTTGGACAAAAACAAAAAAAAGGGTATGCATCCACTTAGTATGATCCCTTGTCCCACTCCACTGCAAGTTGATACATGTTACCTATTGTGGAAAAGTCAAAAGTGTATACCATGACAAACACCAAAAAAAAAAATTATGGTCTAAAGTCAAAGTCATCGTCGTGGCGGTCTTTTCACAATTATCGCTCCATTCTAAAGTATATATATATATATATATTGTAGGTCCAAGGGGTGTAAGTGTAAGGTTTAGAAGGGGGTTGAATAAACCTTACCAAATTTTCGATTTAGTCTTTTAAATCTACAGAGTTAATTCTACACATTTGTGTCCTTGATGGACGATCGAATTAGTCACTCAAGAGAGTTAATCTCTCAAAGACTCAAATTGAAATTTGTTGATGGAGTAACTCACATTGTTGGCTACAATTTAACTCACTGTGGTTTTATTTTCAAAGGAAGACTTAACACCCTTAAGTTTGATTGAGCAAGATATTAGAGCTTGATTTAAGATTTGTAAATTATCAAATGGATAGCAAATTTATCACAGATATAAGCGAGTTAAAAGTGCGCAGAATTTAAATGAAATGTAAATGACACAAGAAAGTTTTTATAGAGGTTCGAAGATGGGGTAATTCTTCTACTCCTCTCTTCTCCAACTCCCGGAGGAATCCACTAAGTAATGATCGTTTACAAAGTGGTAAGCAGTCCCCCAGATACAAGTCTTGATCACAACAAACCGACTTGATCCTTTGGGACTCGACCGAGACGCCTTGATCACTCGGTGGCTTCTCGACGACTCGCCTTTCTTCACAGGGCACCGCTTTACTTGCTACTCTGACTCACTTGCTCAAGCTCTTTGGATTTGATCACGAAGCCCTCCAAATGCTTAAGACTTAGTTCAACCTTGAACTTTTCTACAATCCTTCCCGGAAAGTAGACCCCTTTTCTTCAAGAGTTTCCTCTTCAACGATTGAAGTTCTTTTTCCTTCACGGTGAGTGTTGGATTGATGTACTTGAATGTAGGCTTGAGGATTGAGATTGTTTGATTTTTCTAATGTGCTTGTATATCTCACGTATGTGTCATTCATGCATCCTACTTCGAAACAAACTCCTCGGCCTTTTTATAGTGAACTTTCAAAAATTTGCCCGTTGAAGAGATAGCTTATTTTTGAAAGTCACTTTGCGTCGTTGGCTTGCGTTCTTGGAATTGTCGTTTCCTTGTATGAATTATTCTTTTCACCTTTTCAGAGTTCGACACGGTGTAGTGCTTCCCATGGTTCGTTCTTTTGCACGCTTCTCGGGATCGAGCACTCCAAGAAAGGTAGTATGGAGATATTACTTGTTTAAGTAAATCTCTTGATTTCGTGCAACGGTTCTTTTACGATTATCTCGACTTGATCGCATTTCCTTGCTTTCCCAGGTGACTTAGAGTCGCCTTCCAATCATGGATGACTCTTCTCCGTCACTTCAACTTGTGACTTGGCTTTTCTTGAGTTGACTTGATCGATGCTCCACTCATTTGCATCTCACCGCTTCTTCAAGAGAGTTCCCGTCTACTCTTCTTTGCCATACTCAAATTGTGTCTCACGCAGAGTCTTCCTTCCGATCTTGATTGTCTTCTTGCATGTTAGGGGCGTATTGTCTTGACTCACGGCCACTCTATTCATTACAATGCATTTTACAACAAGAATGGGGTGCCAACTTTCTATTCTAAGTTTTACATGGCATTCATCAAAATCTAAACAATAAAATTCCTAACAATTTCCCCTTTTTGATGATGCCAAAACTTAAATTATACAAATATGCAAATAACAAAGATACATACAGATAGTGTATTGACATAGAATGTATGCGCAGAATCAATCTTTTTATTGATCATATCATTCTTGTACTTAACACAATTACAAGGTGTATCGTAGTATATAGTCGCCTTCAAAAAAATTTATAACTTTATTACGTAAGACTTACATTGTATGTATTTACATAATAAAATACATGAAGGGTCGGACAAAGAACACTTCATCTCCTTCATTGTCTCCTTCTTTCATCTTGATCAAGATCTTCTTTCTTCTTCTCTTTTTTCTCGTCACCGCCTTTCTTTTTTTCTTCTCATATGCCTTCCTCGGGCAGCCTTCATCTTTCCTTAGTCTTTCTGTATCTCCCGCCATAGCCGAGTTTGTCTTTTGTTTTTTCTTCTATTCTCTTTACATACTCGGCGTTAGTTTTAGCCACTCGCAAATTTGCCACTTGGTCAAGCCCTTCCCCAAAGTAGATCCCTCCTTTCTTTCCGGGATCTATGTATTCGATATTCTTGGCGCGAGGCCAGTCCAAGCTTCTTCCTCCATCCGCCGCTTCTTCCTCTCTACTCAAGGCGTATATCAGTCTTGGGGTCTTTTCTTCTTCTTTGGTGATTGACTAGCAGAGTGACCAAGCAGAGCGATCACGGAGGTCTCATTGTCTGTCGACTTCTTCACACAATGTGAGACCCTTTTCCCAAGATAAGTCCCAAGCTTGAGCCATGGACATATTTGCAAAATATCCTTGATTCGAGCATTTTGAATTCGTCAATCGACGTGGCTCTGTCCCGACATACGAAATGGCATACGTGTCTCTGTCAATCGGAATGCCTCCATGTTCTTTCAAGATGTTCATCACCCTGGCATCCATTCTTCCTTCCACTTCCTTCATCCCTCGCTTCAATTTCTTTTCTCTTCTCGGCCCATAGATACAAAGCAGAGTCTTGGAGTGGCGAGTCACGGGGAGTTTGCCGCTTATAATGTCACCGTGATAGACCCGTTGGGGGTTTGTGCAATCATCAATGTTACATCCACGATCCTTCCTCAACAAGTTTTTTTTCTTTCTTCGCTTTCAAGACTTCCTCATTTGATTTTCCTTCTCACCGCTCCTTTCTTTCTTTTTTCTTCAGATTTTTGCTTTAAGGTATTCCTCTTCCCCTTTTGGCATCATCAAAGGATAGAGGAACCCTGGGAACATCCGCAAGCATGAAGTCGAAGTCTTCGATGGTTGAATTCTCGCTTCAAGTCATCGCTGCGTTGTATGCAGCACGAATTGCATCGAGTAGCGTTGGATTCTCTGAAATCGCTTCATCTCGGCCATGAGAAGGAAGGTGAATTTTCGTCATGTGTTCTTCCAAACGCCAGTATATCATTTGCATTTCGCTCACGCAGCGACTTGATCTCGGCAGTGTGAGCTTCATGCATATGCTCAATGTGTTCCTCGCCTTCATTTTTGCATCAACATTCTCGGCTCTCCACACCAAGTGACTTGTTGAGCAAGGTTCTAAAGTATCTCAATTGTTCCACACGCATTGATTCTTGTTGCCACCATTCCCTTATCCTCGACTGTGATGCCTCTCAAGTCGGATGTAAGGTTGGCATCTCTGTTGTCCAGCAAGCATATCCAAAGAGGCTCGATGCCTCTCCATCTTTTCAACTTCAAAGAAAGAGTGCCTTGAACACTTCTCGAACTTCACCGATTCTTCACAGGTTGCGGTGATGGCCATACATCGTCGAAATCAAAATCTATTTGAACAATGGTGCCCGAGTGAAAAAACAGGAGGTGGTCCGTGATATCGTGCTTGCTCATTTTTCGACTCTTCGTGGAGTTTCGTATCTCGGTGAGAAAGGGAAAGATTCTACAAAAGATTCATCACCGCCGATCGAATTTGTTTAATGATGAGCGGTGCGCGTGAAGTTCTTTTGGGAATCGATCCACCGTGGCTTGAGGAGCCCGAGCGATGGTTTCCGGGTTGGTTGGTTTGGTTGTGAAATAGACGCCACTTTGCCGAGCCTCACATGCCTTAATGTGCCTTAACCGTTGGTCTCGGTGATTTTTCCTTTTCGATTGACTTGTCCTCGGCCTTATCAGCCAGCGTCATCGGACGATGATGAGATTTCTAGAGGTGGCTCATCATCAAAGTTAAAAGTTTGACGAGTAGTCTTGGGATCGACTTACTCGTGCTTGGAACACCCGCAGTGAGTCTTTTGGATTTGTCATGGGGGACTCGAACTTCTTTCTTCGTCTTCTCGATCCCGGAAAAGTGACATCGGGGTTGTCTGGGAATCATGAAGTGCGGCGATCACCTTCTCGGATGGGTCGATGATTGCAGGAGAGATGTTCTCTACTTGAGCCTCTTTACCCGGGAAGTCTCAACCTCCCGTGGGCCTTCATTTCCTCCAAAGCAGTCTCTCTTTGCTGCGAGGCCTTAGTCCTCCCTTTCGACAGTGTGTCACTGTCTTAGGGTCTTTCTGATGGCATCCATTGGAGTCTCAACCCCATGGATTGCACTTTCATCGCCAGTGTTAACTCCCGGGATGTTCCTTCCTCGTGCCTCGACCGCATCGCAGGCGTCATTAGCCTTCAGAGAGCGGTTGGCACCTCACCGAGGTGAGGCGTCTCAATCGCCTCGAGCTTCGTTGATGGCAACTTGCTTGTTTTTCTTGTGATTGTAATTTTCTTCTTCGCCTCCTTGCTTCTTTGTGGAGTCATCGCGCAAAGATCCTCCGACCTTGCCGCAGCGGTGGAGGAGTTTCCCCTCGGCCGGGCGCACTGGTGAGTGACTTGGAGTGGGGTCACTCGTCTCGGACTCATTTGTTGCAATTGATGGTTCAGTTGGGGCGGTGGTAGCACACCTTCAATAGGGGTTGGCTTGACCGGGGTCCCCACTAGCCCGGTTCATCGCCATTTCCTTATGCCTTCTTCCGAGTGAGTGGGGAAGTGGTAGAAGAACATCGTGGCTATTTATTTCTTTGAACCACTCCCATAGGATCGATTTTTTGTGTTCGAGGACTCTCCTGGTCCCTCCATTAGTCTTTGCTCGTGAAGAATTCTTGATTCATGCAATGCTTGCCGCATTTGTAACTCTTTCGTGGCGTGAGCATTTTCTCGATCCTCATCACTGTCCGAGAAGACATCAAGAAGAGGATGGAAGTGTTCGTGGTGCCGGAGATAGGGCGATGCTTGCCTTCTCACGTGCTTCGGCTTCTTCAAACTTGCTTTTTCTCTCCCCGTCCATGTAGATCTGCAGGATGTCTAAGCAGCTTGTCCTCATCAAGTCTTTGGGAGCACAGAGTTAGTCCAAGGAAATTTAGCAGCTTCTCTTCTTCTTCTTCTATGAACTCGGGCCGTTGGAACTGTTCCTCGACTTGCTCAACTTCCATTTTCTCCACTCACGCAGACGATTTTGGATGTCTGGGTAAGGTGGAGATAGGATCATTACATCACTATCTCGCTTGGTGGTTCTTTTGTGTGTTTTGTTTTGTGTGAGCTACTGTTTGTGTCTTGTTGCCTCTCGACGCTTTCTTCAGAGACTTGTTGTTTCATCAACTACATCCGGAGACTCTACTTCTCCAGTAGTCTCCCGGTATTTGTACTAGCCGAGAATCGACTCTTTGGTTTCTCCTGTTCGGACCGCTGACGAAGTCTTCTTCGTCTCCTGGTTTGTACCAGGGAGTTTTCAGTGGAGGCGGTGTCCTCTCGAGTCTTGGGCGCGCGGGGCCGATCCGGTGTTTGTTTCGAGGAGCCGGCCGCCTGGGCTTGTCGGGTTCTCCTCCTTTTGACGATCGGAGAAGGTATTTGTGAGTCCTTCTCGACCTCTGCTGCGGGGGCGGGTGACACGGCTTTGGCCGGGCGGGTGACTCTGCTGCAGGGCAGGAGCATGTTTGGTTTTCTTTCACGCAGGGGCGTCTTCTTTTGGCCGCAGGGGCGACTTTCTTCTTGGCCGGAGAGGAAAGCAGATGTATCTGGTCACCGGTGGTGATTCCCTCATCGTGTCGCTCTCTTGGCATAAGCTCGCTTCGACGAGCACCGAGAGAGGTTAGCTCAACATCCTCTTGTTAACATGGAAGGCCTTCCCATGTCTAAGAGGAACTCCTTTCACCTCCAATAGCCGCCAATCACTAGGCCATATCCCAGTGATCCTCCAAATGTGCCATCTTCTTTGAAGGACTTGTTCCCCACGCTCGGCAGAGTCTGCTTTGTAGATAAACCCACCCAGTTTATCTTCTTTTTCTTCGATGATTGCAGCCATCACAACCAGCTTTGCTTTGCCTTTGATAGTTGGTCAAAGCCGCCAAATTTGATGTCGATACATTTGGCAACTATGTCCAACAATTTGTGATAATCCTCCTTCGCCAGCTGATCTCTTGTTTTGTGTGTGTATATAATTTTATCGCAAGATCGACTTGGCTATTTTTTCCATGCGTCACCCAAGTTTACATCTTCCTTAATTTAGCTTGCTCCTTCCGCAGGTAGTGAGCAATATTCACCAAATCCTTGGCGGTGATAGTCACCGCTTCCCGTGAACAGATGACTTGATTCCTTCGTCGTGAATCTAAGCATTCACGTAGAATTGTGCGACCTCCTCCACATAGGTCATAGGATATTCCAGCGTTAGAAACGGTTTTAGTCCAGGACGTTTCCAACTTTTCCGCGATTTTCTTCACCAGGGGTGCCGTCGGACCCTTGTTTCACCATTCCCGTTTAAATCTACCGTCGAACCGGTGTGGATTTGCTTTCCTAGCTTGGTAAAGTCATAAGTTGGTGCCATTTCTCAGGATTATATCAAGAAAAATCTCGTAAATTGATTTGAATGTTGGTAGGGTTTCGAGAGTAGTTTGCCTTTGCTTTTGAGAGAAAAAGATGAACAGGTTTTTAGAAGTGTGAGAGAGAAGAGAAAGATTTGAAAATGGTTTAAATATGGTTTATGAAAGGGCGTGCGCAGACGGTTTTTGAATTGTGATCGAAATCAACGGCTTGATTTCGCGACGCCTATTGAGCATTTCACGCCTCGTATTTAATGCGGCAAAGATTTATATCCAATCATAAGCTTTTGTGCGGCTTTTTTTATGTCCGTACACATCATCATTATCGACGTGTTCCTTAAAACATTCCCGCTTAAGTTAAAACGATCGCATTTTTTGTCACTTGCTCATAAGTTATTCAAACTTATCTCTTAGCCGATTTAACTCTTCTCCTCATAGATTTTCTTGGTGACTCACTATCACCGACTCGTGTAGTCAGTTTTTCCGTCTGGTGATTTCATCGAGTTGATTTTTTGTTTTCAAACTCTTTTTCACTTTTTTTCTGTTCTAATACTCTTCTTTGATTTGTCCGAGTGTCACCATTCAATTAGCCCCAACTCATGCTTGAGTTCTTCAAATCTTGACTCACATAATGGTTTTGTGAAGATGTCGCCTAATTGTTTATCGGTTGAGATGTATTCCAAGATAATGTCCTTCTTTTCAACATGATCTCTTATGAAATGATATCCGACATCTATATGTTTTGTTCTTGAGTGCAACACAGATTTTGAGTGATTGCAATGGCACTTGTGTTATCACACATGATTGGAATTTCTTTTTCTTCAACTTCATAGTCTCTCATTTGTTGTCTCATCCATAGGACTTGGGCACAACAAATGTTTGCCGCAGCCTATGTATTCTCGCCTCATTTGTAGAGGTGGCTATTGAGTTTTGCTTCTTGCTAAACCAGAAATTAGTCTGTTTCTAAAGCATTTGACAGTGCTCAAGTGCTCTTCCGTCCACTCTGCATCCAAAGATAGTCGAGAATCAATAGCCAATTAGTTTGAATCCACATTCCTTTGGATACCATAGCCTACTTCTTCGCTTCCTTTCAAGTATCTCAATATTCTCTTCTTAGTCATGTCATATGGCTCTCTTTTGGAGCAGATTGAAATCTTGCACATACACTACTACAAGAAAGGTGATGTCCGCCCGCTTTGTGAGAGATAGAGCAATGATCCAATAAGTGCTCGTATCTTGTTTGATCTACTGTGCTTGCCATCCGCATCCATGTCCATTTGTCGATGTGTTCATTGGTATTTTTACGTAAGACTTTTCTTCCATACCAAATTTTTTCATTAAATCTCGGTATATTTTGTTTGACTTATGAAGGTTCCATCCTTCATTGCTTCACTTGAAGTCCAAGGAAAAATGTCGGTTCTCCCATCATGCTCATTTCAAATTTACTTTGCATGAGGTTTGAGAATTTTTCACACTCTTTGTTAGTGGATCCAAAAATGATGTCATCCACATATATTTGAACAAGCAAGATACTCTTCTTTGTCTTGAATTTGAAAAGTGTTCTATCTACTTTTCCTTTTGTGAATCCATTTTCGATTTAGGAATTGTGACAGGTATCATACCATGCTCTCGGGTGCCTGTTTCAATCCATACAATGCTTTCTTGAGTTTGTATACCTTGTCTCCAAGAGTCTTCTCGCTCAAATCCCGGAGGTTGTTCAACGTATACTTCTTCTTCCAATAAACCATTTAGGAATGCACTTTTTACATCCATCTCGATATACAATGAAATTCTTGTGAGTCGCATAGGCAAGAAACATCCTTATAGCTTCCAATCTTGCTACAGGGGCAAATGTTTCATCAAAATCTATCCCTTCTTCTTGGCAATATCCTTTCGCTACCAATCTTGCTTTGTTTCTTACCACGTAACCTTCCTCGTTCATCTTATTTCGAATACCCATTTGGTTCCAATAACATTTTGATGTATGGGTCTTTGCACTAGTTCCCATACTTTATTTCTCTCAAACCGATTCACTCTTCTTGCATAGCTTGAATCCAATGTGTGTCATCCAATGCTTGTGACACATCTTTTGGCTCTATTTGCGAAATGAAGCATGTAAACATAGCTTTTGTTGAGTTCGATCTTGTTTTGACACCTTCTCTCATATCTCCAATGACAAGTTCTCGTGGATGGTCTCTCAGCCATCTTACATCAAAGTTGGAGTAAGTTAGCTGGATTGATCGACTTGCAGTTGTGTTCTTTGTGGTCGCTCTCTCTCGTAATCGCTTAGCTATAAATTTTCCATTGCTTTTGAGATTCAGCTATCTCATCTTCTTCGAATTGATAATCCCAGCCTTGACTTCAAAGATAGGGACTCTTCTTCGTATGGTTGGATGATTCAACTTATCACCGACTCTTCAATGTCTTCTCCATTTACATTTGGCTCATCGAATACTACATGAATGGATTCCTCTGTAACCATAGTTCTTTTATTGAGTATTCGTCAGGCTTTGCTTTCGGTGAGCATCCTAAGAAGATACCTTCATCGCCTTTAGCATCAAAAGCCTTTAGGTTGTCTTGCCATTGTTGTGGATGAAGCATTTACATCCAAATATCCGAAATATGCAACATTTGGTTTTCTTCCATCCAGATCTCATAGGGAGTCTTTGTCATTTGTCTATTTATCATACATCTGTTTTGGGTGTAGCAAGTCGTGTTAATTGCTTCATCCCAAAATCTTTTTGGTAACCCCCTCACCTAACATGGTCCTTGCTTTGCTTCTTTGAGGGTTCTGTTTCTTCTTTCGCAACTCCATTCTTGTGGAGTCCTTGCTGCCGATAGTTCATGAGCAATACCATTCTCAATACAATATCGAGTTATTATTCCATTGACAAACTCGGTTCCTCTATCCGATCTTATTTTGATAATGGTTTGACTCTTCTCATTTTGAATTCTCTTCATCATTTTGTGGTAGTTTTTGTAGGGTTTTTTCTTCTTGCACATGAATATTGTCCATGTATATCTTGAGTAGTCATCTACTACCACCAAGGTGTATTTCTTTCCACTTATGTTTGGTTCCATGGGCCAAATAGATCCATATGAAGTAGATGCAATATTCTTGTTGAGGATGGGCATGTCTTTTCTTTGAATGACGACTTGATTTGTTTTTCCTTCCGACATGCATCACATATACTCTCCTTCAGATATATCGAGTCCGGAAGTCCTTCTACAAGATGACTTCTTGCTAGCTTGTTAATTGTTTTGAAATTCGGGTGACTCACCTTTTTGTGCCACAACCAACTTGATTGATTCACTCAGGTTTTGCTAGTAGAGACAGTCATCGGGTGTTGCAGTTGACCAATCCACTACATACATATTCTTCTCGTCTATTTCTTGCAAAGACAACTTCATTTGATTCAATATCCTTGATTTGGCATACACCCATGTTGAATCCAACATTGTAGCCCTTGTCACGTAGCCGATCGATACTCGTGAGGTTGAAGTTGAGTCCTTCAACATATGCAACATCCGTGATTTCTAATCCATTCCTCTTGATGGATCCAATGCCTCTTATTTCACCAGGGGCTTCATTTCCTCCAAATATGACTTTGGCTCCTTTGACTTCCTTGAATTTTGACAGATTTCTCTTATTTCTGTCATATGTCCGGGAAACCACTATCCATGTACCAGGTTCCTTGGCACTCACATTGCTCTTGAACCCGCAATCAAGGAAATTAAGTTTTAGGTACCCATACTTGTCCGGGTCCCGAGGGGTTAGAATTGTAAGATGATCCAACCAACCTATAGCCAAATGATTTGACTCTAAGGGGTTGCCATCTATCGTGCCATACTCATAATTAATTCTCGCAAATTGCTTGGGGATTCTAGGTTCATACAAATTGTCTCTTTTGTCAGTAACCGCATATGTGTTTTAGCAATTGCCTTCCTTGGGTAATTGTGGTGCTTTTGAGTGTAGTGCCAGGTGTATGTGTGTGTCTTTGATGAAAGCTCTTATACTTTTGGAATGGCCTTTGTTGAGTTCTAGGCCTTTGCCACTGGGCTTATATTCCATAAGTCTATCTTTGATGGTTCACATTATTCCAATCACTTGGCTTGGATATTTTCTACCATTCCCATCATATGTATTTCTTTTATGGATTTTCCGGGATTTTTGGTAGCTCGCTTTCTTTTTTTCTGAGTATTTTTCGTTAGGAGTTTTCAAGGACTCATTTGAATCTATTCTCGGATGTCCTTTCAAAGACACTCAATCGGTTATTTTCCTTTTCCTTTGTAACCAAGGCCGAGTTTGCTTAGTATTGTGCTTTGGAGTGAATGTGTGTGCAACATTTAGAGTTTTGGGTTTTCGGACTCTTCATGACTTGAAGATCCTTTTTCCAAAATTACTCTTGAGGTTTGACATGGCACAAAGGAATTAAATCCTAAGCCTGTCTTGTCTCCACATTCTCTTTGACTCATAATAAGGTCATCCAATGATTTAGATGCCTTAGTGAATGAGGCAATAACATTTTTGAGGTCATTCTCCTCTTTTCTATAGCGACAATTTCAAACTACTAATTTAGCATTTTCATTTTTAAACTTTCATTTTCATGACTATTTGACTTAGAGTACTACTCGGCTCCTTAGTCGAACTTTGAGTTTTGACTTTTAAGTATTTGTTTTCCTCATTCAATAGTGTGTGTGAGGATTTAATGTGCTCAAAATCTTTCATCATTTTGCCTAATGAATCATAAAGATCAAGAGGTGATGAAGTGTGTGTGTCGATCTCACTATTACTAGTGCCTCGAGCTTGTTGAATTAGATTGTACCTCATCTTTTTGATCTTGTTCTTTGGCCATTAAGCTGCATCAAGGCTTCTTCTTTCAGAGTCACTCGAGTAGTCACTTCACCGCTTGCTCTCAATCATTGTCTCTTCTTGACTTGTCGTTGTCTCGTAGTCTCGCAGCCATCATTGCTTTTTTTTTCTTGTCTTCTTTCTCTCAAGACCTTTCTTTTTCTTCATTCTGTCTTGTTGACTACCTAGGATATGAGCAAATAATGGCATAGTGACTGGTTGTCTACAATTCCAACATAGATATTCCTTTTGATCACTCTTTTCTCTTCTTGAGTTGTCCTCCGATACTCAATTTGTTGATGATCTGTTCTCTTCGTTGGCCTATCATCCCTTGATTTGGAGGAGCCGAGTGTCTTCCGGAAGATTCACCCTTTCTCTCTTGTAGTTCTTGTTAAAGAACTTGTTAAATCTTTTAACCATCGGGCTATTTCTTCCGGATCAATTGCCTCTTTGACCTCGCCTCTCTTCCCATCTTTGACAATTAGAGCAAATTGTTTTGGGTACAAATTGTCTCTTCCTCGGTCTTTTCTTCTCACCAAACTCATAGGCCTTGAGGTCCGAGAATAGTTCATGGTTGGATGTCTTTGATAGGTCCATGGAATGTCCGATGCCATGACCTTCATTTCCCATTCAGTTGGAAGACTTTTTAGGATCTTCATACACATTTCTTCTCGTGTATATTCCTTTCCAAGTGTAAGATGACTCATTTGTGATTTTCAAACCGAGCGTCGGTTGATCCGATTCTCTCCCGAGATCATTTTTGAAATTTTCAAATTTTTGTATCAAGCATCGACAATTTGTTTTCTTTGATTTGCTCGAGCCTTCACAAATCAATGTCACTTGTCCTGCATTTCTTTAGCCGTTTTGCATGATTTGACTTTGTTGAACATGGCTTTGTCCAAGGTTTTGTAGAGGATGTCCTTGGCTACATTATCCAGGTTGTATCTTTTTCGTCATCATTTGTCCACTCAATTCTTGGTTTTTCAACCATGACTAGTCTAGAGCAACATCTTCTTCTCCTTCACCGCAACTCTTCGCAAACCATGTTGTGTTCACTTTTAATATTTGTAGAGGCCCATCTTCTATTACTATCCACATCTCATCATGTAATCTTTGATAGATGAGCTCGCATCATACGAATTTTCCAATCATCAAATTCTTCAATAGTGAACATAGGGATGCGTGTTAGATTTGCTTCCATGATAATGACTTTTAATAAAAAGAGTTTTGAAAGTTTAAGTACTAAAGCGGACTTTGAAAAGTTTGGAGATCTAGTTCAAGAACCGGTGCGGAGGGTTCAATGAACCAACCGCTCGATACCACTTGTAGGTCCCAAGGGGTGTAAGTGTAAGGTTTAGAAGGGGGGTTGAATAAACCTTACCAAATTTTCGATTTAGTCTTTTAAATCTACAGAGTTAATTCTACATTTGGTTGTGTCCTTGATGGACGGATCGAATTAGTCACTCAAGAGAGTTAATCTCTCAACATTTCATTGAGTTGTTGATGGAGTAACTCATTTGTTGGCTACAATTTAACTCATTTTGTGGTTTTATTTTCAGCGGAAGACTTAACACCCTTAAGTTTGATTGAGCAAGATATTAGAGCTTGATTTAGTACTTGTAAATTATCAAATGGATAGCAAATTTATCACAGATATAAGCGAGTTAAAAGTGCGGGAATTTAAATCTTTGAAATGTAAATGACACAAAGAAAGTTTTTATAGAGGTTCGAAGATGGGGTAATTCTTCTACTCCTCTCTTCTCCAACTCCCGGAGGAATCCACTAAGTAATGATCGGTTTACAAAGTGGTAATCCGGATCTGCATACAAGTCTTGATCACAATAAACCGACTTGATCCTTTGGGACTCGGTCCGAGACGCCTTGATCACTCGGTGGCTTCTCACGACTCGAGCTTCTTCACAGGGCAGTGCGCTTTGCTACTACTGACTCACTTGCTCAAGCTCTTTGGATTTGATCACGAAGCCCTCCAAATGCTTAAGACTTAGTTCAACCTTGAACTTTTCTACAATCCTTCATGGAAAGTAGACCCCTTTTCTTCAAGAGTTTCCTCTTCAACCGATTGAAGTTCTCTTTCCTTCACGGTGAGTGTTGGATTGATGTACTTCGGAATGTAGCTTGAGGATTGAGATTGTTTGATTTTTCTAATGTGCTTGTATATCTCACGTATGTGTCATTCATGCATCCTATCAAACAAACTCCTCGGCCTTTTATAGTGAACTTTCAAAAATTTGCCCGTTGAAGAGATAGCTTTATTTTTGAAAGTCAAGTCACTTGCGAGTTCTTGGAATTGCCGTTTCCTCGTATGAATTATTCTTTTCACCTTTCGAGTTCTTAGGCTTCCCATTCGTTGTTCCTTTTTCGGGACCGAGCACTCCAAGAAAGGTAGTATGGAGATATTACTTGTTTAAGTAAATTCTTTCACTTTTTCTTTACGATTAGTTACGACCGCATTTCCTTGCTTTAGTGACTTAGAGTCTTCCAATCATGGATGTTCATTCACTTTGTGACGCTTTTCTTGAGTTGACTTGAGCGATGCTCCAAGAAAGGTGGTATGGAGATATTTTTGTTAAATCTCTGATTTACAGTAGTCTTCCTTCCGATCTTGATTGTCTTCTTGCATGTTTTATCTCGACTTGATTGACTCTATTCATTACAATGCATTTTACCTTGTGCCAACTTTCTATTCTAAGTTTTGACATGGCATTCATCAAAATCTAAACAATAAAATTCCTAACATATATATAATATATAAAATGGATAATTACAAAAACACTTGATGTTTGGGCTAATTACAAAAACACAGAGATGTTTTGAGATTGAGAAAACCCTTTGGTTTGATTTTATCTTAAATTTAAGGGATAACTGTATTACCTTTTATAAATGTCAGGAGGGTTCCAAATATTATTTTCTTAAGAAGGGAATATATAAGACATAATCAAACCTCAAGGGTCTTTTTGTAATTTTTAAAAACCTCTGAGTTCTTTTTGTAATTAGCCCGAACCTTAAATAATATACATGCATCCGACAAATGTATGAAACCCAATATCTTAATATCAAATTAAAATAGATTTTCACTATATATTTGTACATCAAAAACCAATTTTGCAAATTCAACATTCTGCAAATGATGAGTGGCTCAAATTCAACCAATGCGGCTTTGTTCTTGTTCCTATTTTTTTCCCATAAAATTAAGCTATTGTATTGGAAACAGTAGCAATATTTCTTGCCCTGAAATCGAAAAACAAGCACTTTTAAGCCTCAAGCAGTCTTTAGAAGACCCTGAAAATCTACTGTCTTCTTGGAAAGCCAAAGTTAATTGTTGCAAATGGAAAGGTGTAATCTGCAGCAACTTAACTGGCCATGTTGTTGAACTCCATCTTAATGGCTATGGTTCTTTACAAGGCAAAATAAATCCTTCTCTCATCAATCTGAAACATCTGAGATATCTTGACTTGAGCCAAAATGAGTTTGAAGAAACAATCCCTTCTTTCATTGGTTCCTTCAAAAGCCTGGAATACTTGGACTTATCTTTTTCTGGATTTTATGGATACATTCCCCATAATCTTGGAAATCTTTCGAATTTACGCACTTTAATATTGGAAGATATGGAAAGCCGCGTTGTCGATAGCCTCGAATGGTTATCAGGCCTTTCTAAATTGGAGCATCTCAACATGAATCATGTGAACCTCAACAGAGCAACCAATTGGGAACAAGTGATCAACAACAAACTCCCTTCTTTGATACAACTACATTTGAATTCTTGCCATCTTAATTACACATCTCCCCTGGATTATTATGTCAATATCACTTCTCTAGCCATTCTTGATCTCTCGGAAAATGATTTCGAGTCTTTCCCCATCCCGAGATGGATTTTTCAACTCGAGAAGCTTACTTTTCTTGATCTAAATGCAAACAGTTTCCAAGGTCCAATTCCCTCCACAAGCAACACCATGAAGCTCCAACTGATTGATCTCACTCGAAATAATATCAATTCCACCATTCCAGATTGGTTTTATGTTTGCCAGGACCTTGAGTATATCTCTTTAAGTTTCAACTATTTGATACACGGCACAATTTTCAATTCCATAGCAAACCTGACATCTCTCAAGACCCTGGATTTGTCTAGGAATGACCTTCTGGAAAAATACCAAGACAAATTTCTAAATTGTGCAAAATGCAAACGTTGGACTTATCTGCAAATAAGTTGGCAGGCGAAATATCCGATTCGTTTGGAAATATGTCTGATTGCTTCTTAGGAACCTTGAGTTCCCTAAATTTGAGTGAGAACCAACTCTCTGGTCATCTAACCGATCAATTTGGAGAATTTAAGAGTCTTCGATCCCTTGAGCTTAGCAGAAACTCGTTGTCCGGTGTAATTCCAGACAATATAGGGAATTTATCATCCCTTGAGTATTTGTCCCTTGGTAATAATCAACTGATTGGAAATCTTCCAGAGAGTGTGGGTCAACTTTTTAACATGACAAGTCTTGTTATTGAGGATAACAAGCTAGAAGGGGTTGTGACTGAAAATCACTTTGCTAATCTATCAAAATTAACTGATTTATCCGCCTCTCGAAACCACTTGACCTTGAAAGTAAGCCCAAATTGGAATCCACCCTTCAAACTACAGAGACTTGGTCTAGGGTCGTGGAACTTGGGCTCGGGCACTCAGATTCCCTCATGGCTTGAGACACAGAGGAATATCGTGGAGCTTGATTTATCTAGTACTGGAATATCCAGAAATGTTCCCAGCTGGTTTTGGGATATTAGTACTTTGGACCTCTCTCATAACCAACTCCAGGGCAAGATTCCAGATATAAGTAGTCTTAGCTTCTTGTACTTGAGTTCCAACCAATTCAGTGGTTCATTGCCTCGGGTGGTGGATAATGTGATAGAGCTAGATCTCTCCAATAATAGATTTTTGGGAGGTTTGTCTCTATTTCTATGTAACACGACCAGTATGATTTACACCATGGAGATTCTTGATCTGGAGGGAAATCAATTGACTGGAGAATTACCAGATTGCTGGATGAAATGGCCGTCATTGAAAATGCTGAATTTAGGAAATAATATGTTGTCTGGAAGTATCCCAAATTCTATAGGACTTCTTGCAGATATGTTGTCTTTGAATCTGTACAACAATAAATTTTCTGGCGAAATACCTTTTTGAATGCAGAACTCCACGCGATTATTGAAAATGAACTTTGGTGATAATGACCTTGACGGGAACATACCGACATGGTTGGGGACGAACCTAGGCAATTTGAGGATTCTCATTTTACGCTCAAACAAGTTAAGTGGTGACATTGCTTTAGATATATGCCGCCTACAATCTCTTCAAATCTTAGATCTCTCGGACAACATGGTTTCTGGGATAATACCTAAGTGTGTTGACAATTTTACCGCAATGGGTACAAAAAGGAGTTTGGTTGATCAATATGGTAGGAGAACACTGGACTACTCTGATTACTACCCAGGAGTCTTTTTAGAGAGTGCGTCAATGGTCACAAAAGGAAGGCAACTCTTATACGACACCATTCTCCCATTGGTTACTAATATTGACCTTTCGCTGAACAATTTGTCTGGAGATATCCCGAAAGAGTTGACAAGTCTAGTGGAATTGAGATCACTGAACGTGTCAGGGAATCACTTGACTGGATTGATCCCGGACAACATAAGAAACGTGAAGCAATTGGAATGTCTTGATTTCTCAAGAAACTCTCTTTCCGGTGAAATTCCTAGTAGCTTCGCAATTATGTCTTCTTTAAATTATCTGAACCTAGCTTACAATAACCTGACAGGGAGAATCCCATAAAGCACCCAACTCAGGGGCTTCAACGAGTCGAGCTTTACTGGGAACAATCTTTGTGGCCCTCAACTAAAGATTAGTTGCACCATTGATGGTACCTCCACTGTACCAACACACAAGGAGGATCAAGATCAAGAAAATGATAAGTCAGAGATAGAGTGGTTTTATGTATTCTTATCTTTAGGATATGCGGTGGGACTTTCAGCTTTCTTCACTACATTTGTATTGAAGAAGTCATGGTGGACAGCCTATTATGAGTTATTAGAGAACATGTGGGACAAGATTTATGTGTATTCCTATATTAGATGGACAAGGCTCACCAGAGCATTAGGTCGAAATTTGTGAGGTCAGGTATTTGTGCCCGTAGGAAAGTTTGCATTTGTCTCTTCCAACAATTTTAGGCTTTCTTTGGTTTTAATTTTATTTTAGTATGGGTGTTTTCTTGGAATATATATATAGTTGGAAACATTAAGTATGCTTGGTTTTATTTATATGAGATGTGTAAGATTTTATATTAATATTAGTGTCATTTACACACACAGTTATATTGGTACTGAAATCAGGTAAACATTACATCACAAAAATCAGACTCGAGATATATAGGACAATTGATAAAGTGGCACTGAGACGGGATGAAAAAATCCAGCAATTACAATGTAAAGCAATATAAATTCAACATTTGTGCAACTGGGGACCAGGAAAATAAGTCTAATTATTAATCAATGAGAAAGAAAAATCCAAAGTCATATATGTAAAAACGAACCATAAAGGATAGAATTTAAAGAAGGAAAAGGGCAAAAGAATGCATACTGTGTGGGCAAATAAATAATTTTCTTACTCGTCATATGATTTATTCGCATATTGTTACCAAGTATGCTTTACCAGCTGGTTTTTGCTGACCATTTCAGCCATTTTATTTTGTTAGCTTATACAATTATATTTCTTGTTTTTTCCTCACTTTTTAGGACAAGGAGGCCCATACACACACCTTTACCTTATCCATACCTTTAAGCAAACAAAGTTTCCTCCTGAGATATTTTCTCATCTTGTCTTTAGCACACTATGTAATTCTCAAATCTTTTTCAAGAAGTTAAAGAAAGAAAAAAAGAAGGAAATCAAAACCAAAATATCTTTTATTTCTTCTTCAATACTAAAATCTATCTTCCATTTGCTCATTTCAACATATCCTTAATCCTAAACACTCAAAACATTAAAGAATTCTCATGTTATAGAGCTTTCTTGATCCATGGCTGCCCTATCAATTGTCCCTTCATGCCACTGCAAACACAACCCAATTCCAATTCTCAGTACAAGAAATAGAATGTTCATCACAGTTTCTTGCCAAAATCACGATCCTATCGATCCGTCTAACTTGAAAACGAAGAAGGAAATCAAGGAAGACAAGGGAATAGTATTGCAGAAGTTTATGGGTGGTGTGGAGAAACTAGGAAAGGGATTGCAGGATAATTTGAGTCCAAAACAGAAGGGAGATTGGAAGGATGTAGCTCTGATGAGCCTATCATTTGCTGTGTATGTGTATATGTCACAGAAGATTGTTTGTGCTTATTGTGCATGGATGTCTATGGCTAGACAACCATGGTAATACATCCAGGAGCATTTTTCTCTTTATTTTTCTTGGTTTTTTTTTTTTTTTATTGATGCTGACGAATTATGGGTTCTCATCTGCTGTCTGTAAACTTCCCCCTGGTAGGGTACTGTATTATGATAAAAATTGTAAATTTTGCAATAATTTCTTGATCAATGGAAATATATTTTTAGCTTGGAACTATGCCAAGGAAGCCAGAATGCTACCAACATATCAATTTTCCACCTAATTGTATGTAAATGAAGAGGAACAGAATGCTAACTGCTAAACAGCAGCTTCTGCAAACACATTTGAGAAATATGGAGATCAGGACACATAAATACAAGTATCTCTGAGGCCAGAAATTAGGCTTCATTTGGAGTGATGTTCAAATCAATTGAACTTACTTGGATTCAATGTTTCCAATTCTTAAGCTCTAAGCTCTTGTTGAACTATTATTCGAGTTATTTAAGATGGAGTCGTTCGAACTCCTTTCCCAAAATCCTCCCCTCAAATCGAATTGCAAACTTAAAGTATTCGAACCTTGTCTACCGGAATTACTCCCAAAAAGGTATTTGTAATTTTGAAAGATAGCTGAATGTTTTTGTAATTAGACTTAACCTCAATGATAGTTTTTACAATTTACCCTAGTCCCTAAACAATATGAACGGAAGATTGGTAGAACAGCCATGAAAATTGAGCTGAAACTTCACCTTCAAACACTTATTAGTATTTAATAATCTGACAAATAAAATTACAATTTTAAGATGGTTTAATAACGAGAAAAAGAAACGTGCTGACAGAAGTGCTAATATTAGGAAAACAGACATAACAATCACTTCAAATGAATGCTCACTTTGTCAATCTCTCAACTCCGAGAACCATCAATCAGCCTTCTGCATCTGTCGGTTGAAAAGGCGATGAAATAATGACAGCAACCATTGCCAAATTAAAATCAGCCAATTTGGGTTTTGGTTTGGGGTCTGGCTTTGGTCGAAATAATCCTTTGTAGAGCTCCTTCTGTTTCTGATAAACAGCTTTGTCATGTTCTGCTAGCAGACGCAACTCTTTAGCTATTGCTTTGTCCTCTGGGGCATATTTACGTGCCTTGAGGAAATCCTCGCGTGCAGCATCTGTCTGCCCAAGTTCAGCTCTAGCTTTGCCACGTCGAAACAGGGCTTTCACATTGTTTTCATCCTCCATCAACACCTATAAACCATCACCCAATCAGCAGCTTACTTCATGATTTCTAAACCCTAACACATCTGTGTGTTCTAAGTTACTTTGGACAAAATAGTTTAAAAAGTTTGCAATATGTGAAAACGTGTTATAACATAAAGGAGATTTGTTTTGCCTTTGTTTGTGCGACTTTGTGCCATTTTCAAGAGAAACCTCCCCTATATGGTTCCAAACATTTTAGTCACACCATTTTTGGAAACTCAGTGCCAAAGTGTTGAATAAGAAGCTAAAAGCTAAACAGCAATAAGTTTTTGTTTGCGTGGTCTTTGGCAGGCCAGCTGAAGACCTGTATTACAATCAGTAGAGCAAAAAATCGAGTGATTTTCATTATAGGCCAAAAGCTTAGCATACAATCTTAAAGACCAAAGTGATACTTGGTCAGAAGTAAAACATTGTGGAAAAGGCTACACAACACAAAATGGAGCAATAAACTAAACCATATGATTTTAACAGGCACATTAGTTTCATGATAATTATATAAGCCAAATAGAAAAAATATTTGATTAAGAACAATGGCCATACTTGATGGACACTGAAAAGCCAGTTACGTGGGGTTCATGGCAACGGCGATATTTGAAACTCTAGGACTAAAGTGATACTTGGCCGAAGTAGATTTATTCTGCAGAAGGCTAGATAACAGAAGCAGTGGAGAAAAAATTAAACCAGGATAGTTTAATATGAACAGAAGGCATCATGGCAATGGAGGTGAAGGAAATATGATCAAGAAGAAGAAACACAAGCATCAAACTGACTAAAACTCAAAGCGCCGTTCGGATAAAAAAAACACAGTTGGCAACGTTGAATGTTAGACAGCAAATGTTAAAGCGACAAACCAGCTTTATGGTCTTTTAGAAATAATACGCAATAAACAAGAATAAGAAAAGAATTCATCATAAGAGGAAGCAACTGAAATAATCTTTTAGTTAACATGCAGTCATGCGCTTTTGATATTTAATCTTTTAGCTAGAACATGCAGTCATGCCCTTTTCTGTTATTTTTTGCTCATATTTAGTCTCTTGCAATTACTTCTTCACAAGGGGAGAATCCTTGTGTAACTTCAATCACGATTTCCTCACCGAAACATTAGCATGTCTCATCATGCTTAATCTAAAAGATGGAGCGGAAACTTTCTAATGCTTTGCAGATTTACAAGGCATGTTTTCCTTTTACAAGACAAATTGGGTAAACTAGATAAAGTTTTTTTAATTCTTATTTTCATCCTAAAGAGTATGCTACAGTTGAAACAGAAGGGGATCTCCTTTTGAAGCTCGAAACAAGGTGCAATAGTATTCAATAATAGCAGAGGTAATAGAAAATATAACACCCAAACTTTTTACGTACAATACCACACTGTGCAATGGCTTCATCATAGCGCTTGCACTTTATCAAGCATGCTGCCATGTTGAGGTGGCAAGGATTTTTAACTGCCAAAGCCATAACACGGTACTTTCCGAACAGCTGGAACATGAAATCATCTCCCATATATGCTATGGCCTAGAGAGAAAAAAAATACTTATTGAAGGAATGAAACAAAAACTAGTAAATCAAACTGCTCAAGAGGAGTGCTTTGCTACCATTTCATACTGTTGCATTGCTTCCTCCAACTTTTCCTCCTTGAATAACGCGTTGCCATCCATCTTTCTTCTATCTGCTGCACCAATTCTCTCCTCTACTGTCATGTCACTCCGAGCTTTCCCCTTTTACAAATTTTCAACCACCATTAACTTTTTTGCATCAATACAATCCACTAAAAATGTTCAAGCATATATGAAAGTGTCATGAGTCTAGGTATAAAATACACACTTCTTTGGTTTCATCAAAACCAATCAATTCAGCTTCATACACAATATCTGCCATTGGAGGAACATTGGGAAAAGAAAAGCTTCCTTCCTTTCCATAGCCTAGTTCCCACCCAACATGTAGCAATGCACGTTCGCCAGATTTCATACTAGAAACGCCAATAGCCAACCCAGTCATTTCTTTTTTCTCTGTAGTAAAGAAACTTAATATCATATTTCCAAGACAAATTTCATATACCAAAGCAACTTATGACAGACAGATCAAGTTCCACCATCTAAATGAAGTTATATTAAACTATACAAACGCGAGATATAATTCAATACACTGCTACAACTAAATAGGGTTCATACTGTAGTTTCATAAGGTGGCCATTGAAGTAAAGGAATAGAACAGTTTAATAGGAATTGATAACAAGGGTAACCAGCTACCATTTAAACCAAAGAGTTCAACAAAGTCTTCAATACAAAACATTTATTTAAACTTTATTACTAAAAAAGGAAAAAATCAAAAGAAAAAAGGAAGAATAAAAGTTCAGGTTTCATATGGTGATAGAAGGATAGGAAGTTTTGCAGGAACTGATAAAAAGAGTATCTAGCAAGCTTAGAGAAGATCTAAATATGCTAAGCTAATGAATCTTTGGAAAATCCTTGTGCAAACCTTTTCCTAGGATAAGCTCAAGGGGTTGTTGTTCATGCCATGTATCTTCAAACTTGTGTTGGGTGCTTTCAGTCCATGCCCTGTAATGCACTGCCAGAAGAATAATAAAAAGGAAAGAGTTAGTTTACCATTTACTATTAGTATCAGAAACTGTTTCACAGGACAGCACAATATGCATATCACGATCAAACTTTTCCTGGAGGAGAGACCTCTATCCGTGCCTTACATGAGAGGCCAATTGACAAGTGACCACAGATTTCATGGGCACACATTTGACATTTCTTTCTTTCTTTCTTTATTTCTTTTTTTTTTTCTGTAACAAAAATTTACTAATGTTATTGATGCAAAGGAATTACCAATCTGAAACACTTCTCCGATAAATCAAACTGACAAGATTTTATTCAGCAAACTAACTCAGCTTTATGTGAAGTATATATACAATTTTGATGTTTGTTTGTAAAATGGGGATATAAAATTAATTCATAACAGCATTTGGAACAAAAATGATTTGTTGGATAACAATTTTGAAACTAAAATTTACGCAAAACACAACATCCAAAAAGTTGAAAGCAGGTAACAGGAACTCAAGCAGAAAGTTTACAAATATAACAGAGAAGTTAATCAGATTTGACCACACATTAAGTTTCAAAACTTCCAATTCATTGATTTAACCTCATCTCTCAAAGAGCTCAATTCAAGGTCGATGTCCTTACAAACTGCAACTTGCTAACAGGCAACGAAGAGAAAGAAAATCGTTTAAGAAAGACCTTGCTTAATTATGAATTCCAAAAATGGGAATCAGGTTCTCTCAGAATTCACATACTAGCATTTGTTATTTATTTCCTTTGATTTGAAATATCAGTGGATGTTCAAAAGGTTAAACAAAAGTTTTCTCAATGGACTTACAGAAGCAAGTTGAATATTTTGATGGCTTATGACCATGGCCTTCCTTCATAATTTGCTTTGTCACTTTCTCATGGAGAACTTCCACTTCCGAATCTACTTTAGGTGGCCCACTTTCATCTTGGATAGGTTCTCCATGCACAACTGAGGCACCTTCAGTGACAATATCATCATCACCATCTCGATCTGCAAAACACACATGTTTTTATCACTTCATAAGGTTTCTCATCTCAAAAACTTGAATTATTGATCCATGACTGAGAAGATACTTCACATCTGTTGTCCGTAAAATTGAATTAAATAGCTCATATAAGCATTATCCACACGATCAATCAGAGCAAAGGTTTCTCATGGGGTAAAGGAAGGAAAAGAAACATTAAAGACCACAAACAACTGTGGTATCTGCAGAGAAAATTATAGACTTCAACAACAAAAGCATTCAAGAAAATAACAAGACTGAACCACGTAACATTTATTGTAATAGAAAAAGTCCAATTATGCTCGTGCAGCAAACTGTGTTAATAATTTTATGGTGAAAAAGTAGGATGGATGTTAAAGCATCTTTCTATCATAGCGAATGCTTAATATCTGGTGAAATTAATATGTACAGACATAACTGGCGACATTCCGTCAACATTGAAAGCAATAAAAGATAAATCAAAAAGGAAATATTATCAGGTGTTTCTATAAGATAAGAACACACTCTCAAGCAACATGAAACATAAACAATAAGCAAATACAAATCGCAAGTCATGAACCAAATTCACCAGGAAGTGCCAACTCAGCTATTTTTTTAGCTGTAGCCACCAAGCAAATGTTGAGACCCTTCTAAGGAAAAATCTATCAATTAACTCAAGAAGAAGTATGTTTATTAATGGACAAATAGTAGATCTTTAAACTGTAACGATCAAACAAATGTGAGAGACCCATTGAGGAAAAAAAGGCATATTAATCAGCTGAAGATGTATGTTTATCAACAATCAAGATTGACACTTCAAAAAAAGTATCATGTACCAAAACTGCCACTACTTAATGGCATTTACCCCTAAACAACTAGTTGTATCAGACTATAACAGCCGAACACTCTGAACTCATAAATATTTCAAGTTGTTATTCAGTTTATCATCTATTGAGTCGTCCATTATAGGCAAAAATCACATAACACAATTTAATCACCCATCTTAAGATATTATGTAGTCCAACAGAATTATAAAAAATAAATTCGGAATTTTTAAGATCACAGGAGCTTCCTAAACAGTATCTAGGGTACAGCAGCTAAAACATGACAATCACCTGAAGGTGGGCTCTGCTGCTCCTCCATTTCCACCATTATTCAAATCTTCAACGATTCCTCGAAATATCAGCTAGTAACTATCCTCTGCACAAATCTTCCGAGTACTAACGCAATCGGAACCAATAAATAAATTAAATACTAAACATGCATACTAAAGAAGGATTAGTTAATACTTACTATATTAGTGCAACGGGAAACTAACATATTAATCATTTCAGTCAGATAAGTCTTCATAAAAGTACACATTGAAATATAAAAGACATGAGGCAATTACTTTGATCTTATCAAAAATGATTCATAACAGTAAGGTACAAGAAATGCTAATGGAGAGCATAATCATAGAATAAGCTTACTGGAATTTGCTCAATCTATTGGCAGAACAAAGCAATACCGCAATATATTCAAATTTCCAATTTTTTTCTTTTTTTCTTCAGTTCAGAAGACCGAGTGTAATCGTCTGTGTAGTCATCGAAGAAGATTCTGGAGAGAGAGTCAGAGACCGAAAAGCGAAAAATGATTGGGCTTCATTGGACGGCCCATACACATGTAATGTAATATGGGCTTTATGACAGAAATATCCACTTTTTTAAAATTAATACCAATCTTTTACGCTTTCCGATACAGTTTTACCTAAATTTACGCTTCCCGGTGCAATTTTACCTAAATTTACGCTCCCGCTCTTTTTTTACACAATAATACGCTCCAGCAAAATTAGAAAAATTTTACGATTTGTTTCAACATTGTTTTCAAACATGTTTTACGTATTTCAACATTGTTTCAAACATGTTTCAAACATGTTTCAAACATGTTTCTGTGTTTCAACATTGTTTCTAACATGTTTCTTTTAATAAAAATAGGTAAAAAATTGTATTTAAACATCGAAAACTTCATTGAAACAACAAAAAAATATCAGAAACAACATTAAAAAGGGTATGGAAACAACCCAGAAACAACGTAAAAATATTTAAAACACAACATGAATAAAAAGAGCTTAAAAATAGGTAAAAATTGTATTTACACATTGAATACTACATGAAAACAACAAAAAAATTATTATAACAACATTAAAAATATTATAAAACAACACCGAAACAATAGAAACAATGTACAAAATAATATATGAATAAAAAATAGCATAAAAAATAGGTTAAAGTTATTTTGAAACATCGAAACAACAAAGAAACAACATAGAAATAATAAAGAAACAAATTTAAACAACCTCGAAACAACTTATATAACATATAAAATAATGCAGGAACCAAAAAAACGAAAAAAAATAATCAAAAAATAGAAAGGAGCGTAAAAAAAAAATTTAGGTACAAAAGTAAAAAAATAGGCACAAGAGTAATAGGAGCGTATTGTGTGGTAATGGTATAAAAATCAGCGTATTCTGTGTAATTTCCCCATGTAATATCCCGGGGGAAAGCCATAAATGGCATTTTTAGAGGGTCAAAGAACAATTATAGTTTTACTTACGTGAGATATACTTTTATGACCTTTTGAATACAAAAGGTCTTATATATCCTTATGACACAAAGCTGCAGAATAAAATCTCTACAATAAACGACTACAGTCATTTACTAGTCGATTTTGGTCGCTTTGACAATAAACTACTTTTTTCGAACTTGGGTTGTTTTTTAATTTTATTTGCTAAATTTATTGATTTTCGCAAGTTTGTTAACAAAGATGGCAAATGTGTATAAAGGAGGGAAGATATTGACAATGACGGGGTAAAAGATCTTCCAGTCATTACTGATATGTCATAAGAAGAGCTATATTCTCAATTTCAAAACATTTGCAATGTTGATTTTTCGTTGTATGATATTGAGATAAAAATTCACATATATTATTATAATGTGTGTACTATTTTGTTGAATGTTCAATAACCAAAATGCATTAACATTGTCACTGTCCAGGACTACATGACTATGGTCGAATTCGGCTAATGGTGTTTGTAGACTACTAAAGTTGTTTTTAGATTTTTTGGTACTTTAATCTTGTATTCAACTAGTAAAATACATCTCAATAATTTTTAAAGGTTATATAATGATGGTAGAAGGGTTTTTGTAAAAAAAAAAAAACACACCTCATTAGTACCTTCTAAACATATATCAAGGCATATCACATTTGGTTTCAATGTTCAAACATATTAGTAAATATAAACATATGCTACAATCACAAACACTATTACCTTATGAATATGTTATACATTTGATTAAATGGTGGAATTAGAAAATAAATATGTTCAACTACACTTGAATATATAATAAACTTGTTTGAAATAAGGATTCATAGGTGAAATATACACCAAATGACTAAGGTCGAGTGAAAACGACTACGGTCGATATCCATTTCGACCAAGGTCGAGTGTGTTTATCGCAATCGTTTAAGAACTCGACTTTAGTCGTTTTCCCTCGACCAAAGTCGTTTTTAGACTTTTTTGTACTCTAATATTGTATTCAACTACTAAAATTCATCCGGACAATGTTAAAAGGTTATGCAATGATAATAGAAATATTTTTGTAATTATCTACCCACATCTCATTAGATCCTTCAAATATGTATCAAGACATATTTACATTTGGTTTCAATATTCAACTACATTAGTAAATGTAAACATATATTACAATCACAAACATTATTACCTTATAAATATGCTATATATTATTAAATGGTGAATTGGGAAATAGATATATTCAACCATACTTGAATAAGTATTAAACTTGTTTCAAATATTGATTGATAGGTGAAATATACACCAAATGACCAAGGTCGAGTGAAAATGACTACGGTCGATATCCATTTCGACCAAGGTCGAGTGTAACTTGTAAGTGACTGCAATCATTTAAGAACTCGACTTTAGTCATTGTCCCTCGACCAAAGTCATTTTTAGACTTTTTGTACTTTAATCTTATATTCAACTACTAAAATTCATCTCAACAATGTTAAATATTATGTAATGATATTGACTAATTTATCAAACTAAAGTAATTTTAAAATCTATTTAACTAATTAATGCCAAAAAAAATTAATCATATAGGCGAAAACAAAGTTCATAACTCTATTTTCTCAAAAAAAAAATCTGAAAATAAAAAAACAGAGTTCACAACTCTGTTTACTGATTTATTTTTTAATTATTTTTTTGAGAGAATTTATTTATTTATTTTATTACTTTCTTAAGATTAATGTTCAAAATAATTTTCTATTTAAAAAAACTTGAATTTAATTGAATTTTTTACTTACAAATTTGAAAATACATACAATATATTTCGGATAAGTCATAAGAGCAACTAATTTTTGCTCAAAATTTGAAAAAAATGCTAGAATTTAGAATGAATTTAGAACACAACTAGAATAGGAAACACAATTACTAATACCAGATGTTATCGGGTTTGGGCCGTTATCGGGTCGACCCGATAAGAACAATAAGAAATCGGGTCCATATCAAGCCAACCCGATAAGCATGTTAAATCTGATAGATTAAATAATATCTTTTTTTATATTTTTTTTCTAATTTTAACTTCCTAAGTGGCTTTACATGTGATAAGTATTTGAAGAAAAATAATATTATAATATATTAGTAAATGGTTTAACGAACCAAATAATAATAGTAATAATAATAATAAATAAATAAATAAATAAAATTTGCTTATGGGGCTTAATGGGTCGTGTCTAGGCTATCGGATTTTTATCGTGTCGTCTTCGGGCTACCATCTCCAGTCTGTTAAGCTTATCGGGCCGTGTCCAGGTTAGTTCAAGTTTTTATTAAATAGAAAATATTTTTTGAAAATTAAAAATAAATAAACAAAGTCGTTTAGTTTCGACTCTGGTTGTATTGTGTCAGATAGATTGAATTAAGAAATGGGTGCAAAGAAGAAATAAGAGAAAGAGATAAGAAAGATAGAAAGAGAGAACAAGACATGAAAAAGAAAGGGTAAAATAGGTTTTCTTTAAATCTTGTAATTATTAAAAAAAAACAGTCAATGGGTCAAATGGGTCAAGAGGACAAAATTGAATATGGACCGGGTAATCCGGCCATATTTGATATATATACTTTTAAAATAGTTGTGTTGGGTTGTATATATACTTTTAAAATCGCCTAACAATCATGTAAGTTTTATAGAATGAACTAATTTAAGAACACAAAAGAACTAATATTAATAGAACTATCAAAGCATAAATAAGAAGAGAATAATTTAGAGATAGAGTAATTCATTTATTTCTCTTGATTTGTGTATCAATTTACAATCAAGATTATGCCTATTTATAGGCATAACACCACATAATACTACAATTGGCTTAGGTAATAATAGTAGTGTATTTGGTAGAGTGGAGTGGTTAGACATTCGGTAAATGTTATGATATATTGTAACACTCTTCCTTGGATGTCTCACTATTGGATGAGTATGCCCCGTTAAAAACCTTGAGTAAAAAAAAACCCTATTCGGAAAAAATCGAACATAAGGGAAAAAGAGTACATTTTCAAATCCAGACCTTGTGCATTAGCTGCCTCGTTAAAAATCTTAAGCTGGAAAAACCCAATGGGATAAACATCAGACAAAAAGAGAAAAAGAGTACACCGCATAATATATTCACTTTTTGAAATGTAGAATATTAGTTGTATAACTTGATCTATTAATCTTGCTTCATATTGACTCTTCTCATTACAATGATGTAAACCAGTTTCTCGAATGCATATGTAGGCAAAGATTTTGTAAGCAAATCAGTAAGATTATGACAGGAGCGAATCCGTTGAACATCTACCTCTCCATTTTTCTGGAGCTCATGTGTATGGAAAAACTTTGGTGAAATATGCCTTGTCCTATCACCTTTTATACAACCCCATTTTACTTGAGCTATACATGATGCATTATCCTCATAAATAATAGAAGTTGTATATGTAACCGGTTTCAATTGACAACTACTTCGAATACGAGATATAACAGATCTTAGCCAAACGCATTCTTTGCCAGCTTCATGAAACGCAATTATCTTATAGTGATTAGAAGAAGTAGCCACTAATATTTGTTTGGTAGATCAACATGATATAGTTGTACCATTAGAGCAAAATACATAACCAGATTGTGATCAAGTTTTGTGCAGACCAGATCTATATCTCGCATCAGCATAACCAACTAATCCAGAGTTAATGGATTATTAGGAGTAGAATAACCCCAAATCTATAGTACAATTGAGGTATCTAAAAATGTGCTTAATACCATTCCAGTGTCTTCGAGTTGGCTCAGAGTTGTATCTCGCAAGTAGATTGACAGTAAAAGCGATATCTGGCCTAGTGCATTGTGCTAAATACATTAATGCTCTAATATCATTGAGATAAGGTACTTCAGGACCCAAAATCTCTTCATCAAACTCCTTTGGTCGAAATGGATCTTTATTGGGATCTAAGCTTCAGTACAACCATAGTGGTACTCAAGGAATGAGTATTGTCCATATTAGACCGTTTGAGCAATCTTTTGGTATAAGCAGATTGGTGGATAAGTATTCAGTTATCTTTATGATCTAGTTCAAGACCAAGACAGAGTTTGATTTTCCCAAGATCTTTAACCTCAAACTCCTTCTTTAGATATCCAACAATATTTGATAATTCTTCAGGGGTGCCAATCAAATTCATGCCATCGACATATACAACAATGATAGCAAATCCGATGTCGACCTTTTAATAAAAATGCATGGACAAATAGGATTGTTTTGTAACCTTCCCTAGAAAGGTATTCATTCAAACTATGGTACCACATGCGACCATATTGTTTTAATCCATACAACGATATTTGTAGTTTGATCAAGTAGAGTTCATGAGGAGTGTCTGATTTTAGTATTTTATATCCATCAGGGATTTTCATTTAAATATCAGAATCAAGTGAACCGTATAGATATGTCGTTACCACCAGGGACAGATCCAGAAGTTGTTTACAAGGGGGCACAAAACAAGACAAAAATTATGTAAAAAGGTCACACCGTGCGAAAAAAAAAAAAAGCATTACTTTTATGTGTAAAAAGTAATACTTTGTTCGAACATATATTTTTAGTTGTGCATACAATGTATTAATTTTTACACTAAAAATATTACTTTATACATTAAAAAGTATTACTCTTTGTTTCTGTCGCACAGTGATATCATCTCACAAGAGACCTATTCACAAAACAAATACATTTCCGTGTATCGACACACCCCAATATAAATCCTGGCTACGCCACTGATTATAAGCTACAAAATTCCTTAGGAAATCTACAACAAAAATAAAATAGGTACAATTATAAACCACATAAGAAACAATTAATGGGAGTGCATTTTATGTTTTAAAACTAATTATTAATAGATTTTAAAACAAACAATAATATATTTTTTTTGGGGGGGGGAGAGGCACGTGCCCCCATAATGGGGGTCGTGCATCCGTCATTGGTTACCACGTCCATTAAGAGCATATCCAGATTCTCGTGGACAACCATACTGATGAGAAAACGAAACGTGATAGTATCCATCACAGGTGAATATATTTCCTCATAGTCAATCCCAGGTATTTGGGAAAATCCTTGAGCCATGAGTCGAGTTTTATATCTCACAACCTCGTTTTTCTCATTTCTCTTCCGAACAAATACTCACTTGTACCCAGTGGGTTTTTCAGCATGCGGAGTTTGAGTAATTTTTCCAAATATATTTTATTTCTCTAGGGAAGCTAATTCAGATTTTATCGATTCCTCCCACATATGTCAGTCAGGCATCTGACGACATTCTATTATAGAATGTGGTTCACTATCATAATCATCATTTATGATATATTGAGCAACCGAGAATGTAAAATTACCATCAATAATTATTTCATTTCGATCCGATATCTCATTACAATAACTCATGGGATTCTCAGTGCTATTAGAATTTTTGATTTGAATATTTTCTGAGATATTAGGCTCTACAGATTAATCTGGAGCATGCTTACTAGCATCAATTTTTCCCTTTATTTTTCGAAGAACAGTATCTTTTGAGCCAATAGGTCTACCACGTTTTTATCGTGGGACATTATCATTAATTTTGTTATGTTCTTCAGGAACAATAATCCTAGTTGGAACATTCGCAGCTGGAATATCAGACTTTGTGACTTTACTGGCATCATTAAATACATCAGGAAGTCTATTGGCAATATTCTGTAAATGAATTATTCTACTCACCTCACTTTCATATTTAGGAGTACGCGGGTCCAAATATGATAAAATTTGTTCATTCCAAGAGAGATTCTCAATTGGCTTTTGTTTATCATGTTGCAACACATCTTTATCCATTCCCATTGATGGAAATGTTTTTTCATCAAAATGGCAATCAACAAAACAAGCGGTAAATAAATCTCCTGTCAGTGGTTCTAAATATCGAATAATTGACGGAGAATCAAATCTAATATATATATCAAGTCTACGTTGTTGACCCATTTTTATTCTCCTAGGATGTGGAATCGGTACTTGGACAACATATCCAAAAGTATGTAGGTGTGAAATATTTGGCTCAAATCCAAGTGTTAATTGCATTGGGGATTGCATATGATAAGCAGTGGGCGTAATCGATAAGTATTGATGCATGCAATCTTGCGACCCCATGTTACACTAGTGAGCTTTGATCTCATTAATAATGTACGAGCAATGACACGAACTCATTTAATCGGGATTCGCTAACCCATTTCGAGTATGAACATGTGCTACTAGGTGCTCAACATTAATTCCCGTGATGCGCAATATTCATCAAAACTTTTTGATGTAAATTCTCTGGCATTATCCATTCTTATATTTTTAATAGGATAATCAAGGAAATGTGCTCGGAGTTTAATAATTTGCACTAGTAATCGAGCAAATGCAACATTTCTAGTAGATAATAGACAAGTGTGCGACCATCTACATGATGCATCTATTAAGACCATGAAATATCTAAATGGCCCATTTGTTGGATGTATTGGTCCATAAATATCACCTTGAATACGTTGTAAAAATGATGGTGATTCATAACCAACCTTTTCCATTAAAGGTCTAGTAGTGAATTTTCCTTGTGAACATGATTCACAAAAATAATCTTTGGATATCAGCATTTTTGTGCCTTTCAATGGATGTACATTAGTATGTTCAACAATCCTACGCATCATAGTAGTTCCGGGTATCTAGACGATCATGCCATAACCCAAATATATCGGGATTCACCGAACTTCTAAGGCATGGTGGCGTAGGATTCAAAAGTTTTAATTGAGACATAATACAATCCAGAAATTGTCGCTTCAAATTTCTCATGGACATTCTTCTTGCCTGAAGGAAATTGATTTGCTGACTATTGTATTACAAAACAGAGAATATAAGTACAATTTACAAGCTTGAGTTTAGGCTACAAAATAGCTAAGTAATTGATAAACGTATAACAGCAATATTGACTAACTAGATTAGCTGATCAGATTGCTAAAACTAAGGAAAGTAAATATATACTAACTAAATGAGATATATACAATAATTATAGAATATATGACAGCTAATATATTCTAACACACCCCCTCAGTCAAAGCGGGAGGAGGTTCACGAATGCTTAGACTGTCCCTGAAATCATTGAATAAAACGCGCGGAAGCCCTTTCGTAAAAATATCAGCAATTTGGTAACGAGACGGTACATGAAGCACACGTACTTCGCCACGAGCCACATTCTCACGAACGAAGTGAATATCCATCTCAATGTGTTTGGTGCGTTGATGTTGAACAGGATTGTCGGATAAGTATATCGCACTTACATTGTCATAGTAAACTAGAGTAGCCTTTTGAATGGGACAATGCAACTCTAGAAGTAGATTTCTGATCCAGCAGGAATCAGAAACAACATTAGCCACACCCCTATATTCCGCCTCTGGACTGCTGCGGGAGAGAGTAGGCTATCGTTTGGAAGACCAAGAGACCAGATTATCCCCAAAAAATACACAATACCCAGAAGTGGAACGACGAGTGTCAGGACACCCACCCCAATCAACATCTGTATAAGAGATTAGTCGACCAACGGTGGATTTGTACAAATGCAAACCATGGGATAAAGTACCCTGAAGGTAGCGTATGATACGCTTGAGAGCACTCATATGCTCATTTGTTGGAGCATGCATATGAAGACAAATTTGCTGCACGGCATAAGATATACCAGGCCGAGTGAAAGTAAGATATTGAAGGGCACCTGCAAGACTACGATATTTAGTCGGATCATCAAAAGGAGCATCGCTGGTTGCACTAAGCTTGGACTTAGTGTCAACGGGAGTAGAACATGAACTGCAGTTAGACATGCCAACACGTTCAATAATTTTTGCAGCATATTGTTTCTGAGATAAAAATAGACCATGGGCATGACAAGTAACAACAATACCCAAAAAGAAACTCAGAGGACCTAAGTCCTTCATAGCAAACTCCGAACCCAAGAGACTCATGAAATACTTACGAAGACGATCAGATGAAGTCGTAAGTATAATGTCATCCACATACAACAGAATATAAGCAATGTCAGAACCATTCTTGTAAATAAATAAAGAGTGATCGACTTAATCGTGGAGAACCCAATGGTAGCAACAAAATCAGCAAACCTTTGATACCAAGCGCGAGGAGCCTGTTTCAAACCATATAAAGATTTCTTTAAGAGGCAAACATGATTTGGATGATTTTTGTCTCGAAAACCCATGGGCTGATGCATATAAACTGTTTCATTAAGATGACCATGTAAAAAAGCATTCTTGACATCCATTTGATGGATAGGCCAAGATTTTGAGACAGCAATACTGAGAACTACTCTTATGGTAGTAGGTTTAACCACGGGGCTAAACGTCTCATCACAATCAACACCTTGCTCCTGTGTTTTTCCATCACCTACAAGACGAGCCTTGTAACGCTCAAAAGAACTATCAGGTTTATATTTATGTCGAAAAATCCACATAGAACGCATAACATTCACATCTGGTGGCTTAGGCACTAATTCCCAAGTCTTATTATCAATTAAAGCTTTTAATTCATCCAACATTGCACAATTCCAATTTGGATCACGGAGCGCACTAACGGGATTTTTTGGAATAGGAGAAATGTCCTTAGTAGTGGTCACGTGACAGTTGGTAGAGTACTTAGGATTTGGCTTAAAAATGCCATTGATAGTACGAGTTGTCATGCGGTGAAGCATGAGGTTATTGGGCCTAGGAGAGGAGGGGGTGGTGCCGACATAGGTATAGGTGGCGAATTTGGGCTGGGGACGGGCCACGTGAGGTGGGCGAGTCAAGATATGAGAAGAAAGCTGGAGGGGTCTTTGTAGCGATTGGGCTACATGAGGATTGGGCCGGGACTGAGCAACAGAAGAAGTGGGGGTGGCTGAACCCATGTGAGATCGCGGCCCAGTATGAGGAATAGGTGGAGAGTTGACCCGTTGGGTTGGGTCAGACTGTGGATTTTGTGGAGCTAAATTCCGAGAAATAACATGTATTATTGATGGATCAATATTATCACTCAGAAAATCATAATTTGTAGGAGTGGTTTTGTGGAGTTTTGAAAATGGAAATTCGGTTTCAACAAAACGCACATGACGACAAATTATTATTTTTCCACTAGACATATCATAGCATTTTGAGCCACGATGGTTTGGAGCCGGACCAAGATAGGCCTGAGGAAAGATCGTTCCTGCAATTTGTTTATAGTAGTTGAGGGAAACAATGGAAAACATAAACAACCAAAAACACGCAAATCCGAGTAAGAGGGGTCACTTTGATAAAGGATTTGTACGGGTGACAAATAATCTAAGACCTTAGAAGGAAGTATATTTAGAAGATATGTCGCCATAGATAGAGCATGATGCCAAAACAACGGTGGCATAGAAGCATGAGCTAGAATGGTCCGAATGATATTATTGATGGATTTTATGTGTCTTTCGGCTTTACCATTTTGGGACGATGTGTGAGGACAAGAAAGACGAAAGACTAAACCATGACGATCAAAGAACTGCTCAATAGTGCCATTAATATATTCCGTGCCATTGTCACATTGAAAAGACTTTATATTACGTTCAAATTGAGTCTTGATTAAAGCATGAAAAGACATGATTAACTGTTTGACCTGTGATTTCTTTGCAATAGGAAAAGTCCAAAGAAATTTTCTATAGTCATCAAGAAAAAGAACATAATAACGGTGCCCGGAAGAGCTAGCAATAGGAGAAGTCCAAAGATCACTATGAATAATATCAAATGGTAGAAAAGTGTATGACAAGGAATTATAAAAAGGAAGTTTAGCATGTTTTCCAAGAGGACAAGATGAGCAAAACGTCTTACAAGCCTTATTACATTCAATAAATTTATTACTATGAAGATAATTGATAATAGTATTGCCAGGATGACCTAAATGATTATGCCAAGTACCATGAGACATAGTAGTAAAAGCTAAATGTTTGGGTAATGTGGCTTGAGAATTTGAGAAGAGTGGATATAAGTCTCCAACACTTTGTCACATCGCATCGGGCCGGTTCCGTCAGTAAATCATTAATCGAAAAACCAAAAGGGTCAAAAGAAATAGAAACCATATTGTCGGTGGTAAATTTACTTTAACAGAGATCAGATTTTTAATGAGTTTGGGAGCATGTAACACATTTTGAAGAACTAAAGGAGGATAAGGTGGGGGTAAATTAGTGCTACCGTGACCGCAAATGGAATTAAATGACCCCGCCAACAACAATGTTATGATTTTTAGTGCTTGAATTGAAATAAGACGAGAGAATACCGATCCTCCGTTATGTGAGATGTCGCACCGGTATCCATGTAGTAGTTTCCATCGGGTTGAGAGAAAGATAGAGCATGCATAGCGGCCTCAATATCGGTTGGCATGTAACTAGCGAGAGAGGAGCCGAAGATGGAGTCATAACATTAAATGCTTGAGGTCGGGGCCCAGTACACCAGGCCCAGCAGATGGCCTTTGGGCCGTGTAATTGGGTCGTGGCTGCCAAGAATAGGCAGGGAAAGAACATGGTGGAATTGTCCATTGTGACGGAGCTTGAGGACGTGGTTGATGACCACTGGCCCCACCTTGCTGACCATACCTCTTCCCTTTCCCTTTATTTTTGTTGTTGGTGCGCCCTTTGTTATTACTGTTGTTGCGTTTAGGAGCAGAGGAAGAGTCATTGGAGTCATTGCTAGGTGCTGCAACCATGGATGTGCCATCGCGGGCCCCTGATTCACGTGTGACACGTGCTTTGATGGTGCGTTCTGCCATTTTCAACCTTGATCGACAACTTTTGAACGAAGGTAGGGGGTCTTGATTTTGGATGAAATCAACCGTACCACTGTATGCCTCTGGCAAGGAACCTATGAGGCGTAAAACGAGTCGCCCATTTGACACCGGTGCATCAACACCCGCAAGCCGGTCTACAAGAGATTGAAGGTAATTGCAGTAGTTGTCGATGGTATGGTGTTCCTCGAAAATGGCATTGGCGAAGTCTTCTTCGAGGTGGGTTGCTCGCGAGGCCTTATTGTCCTAAAATAAAGCTTCGAGTCGTTTCCATGCTCCATCGGCTGTGTCATCACGTCGTAGGATAGCAAGGAAAAGTCAGCGGAAATGGTGACATATATCCACTGGAGAATCGCGGCGTCCAGGACGTTTCCACATGGGGGATCGGTGATTTTGCGGCAAAGCAAGGTATCTTTGCTCTGGTTCATTCCATTGTGGGTGGGACAATGTGATCGTAGAGATCGTGAACCCGAGTAAGGTTGGTAAACAAGGCAGCCCATGAGTGGTACAGAGCCTGCTCGTTATCTAATGTGACAGGAACAAGAGATTTCACATTTGTGATAGTGAGGGCAGGGTGAAATTTGGTGCTTTCTGCCATGTTTGAGAGTGAAAAGAAGAATTGGGAAAAAAAGAAGAAGAGGAACGTCTAAGGTTTAAGAGATATGATCGAAACCGCCTTTGATGCCATGGAGGAAATTGATTTGCTGACTATTGTATTACAAAACAGAGAATATAAGTACAATTTACAATTTTGAGTTTAGGCTACAAAATAGCTAAGTAATTGATAAACGTATAACAACAATATTGACTAACTAGATTAGCTGATCAGATTGCTAAAACTAAGGAAAATAAATATATACTAACTAAATGAGATATATACAATAATTATAGAATATATGACAGCTAATATATTCTAACATTGCCCATTTTATAGGATGTGATATATAGACACTCTTTATCATGGTCATTTAGTGTCTCCAAATGATAGTCATTATCACGCACATCCTTAAAACCTAGTAAATTTCTTTTTGATCTACTAGATAATAATGCATTTTCAATCTGCAGGTGTAATACCCGTTATTTTATTTTATATATAAATTATTTGTTTATTAAATTCCTATTTATTAATTCAATTTTATATATTTTTATTTTTATATATATATATATATATATATATATTATATAATTTTTATAATAAAGCTATTAATGGGATAAAAGAGTTGTGTTTTTTCAAAACTCCTTTAGATAAACTTATATCCCACCAAATCCTCCCACTTTCAAACCCACGTACCCTAGAAATCCCTTTTATCAGTCCTCTCCTCCAACCCTCAATCCCACGTTAAAGAATTATCAGATAATTTTTTTCTTACGACAAGAAAGGAGAAAGAACTTGCAGCAAATCCCAAAATCACCTCACACTATTCTTCTTCTTCCCTTATCGCTGAGGTGACGAAGAACTAGACGTTTAGGCTTTCTAGTTCACGCTTCGTGCAACTATCAACTACTTTCGAGGTAGAGATTTTTCTTTACACTTTTAAGTGCGAAGTTTAATTATCTTTATTAAATACATACTTGTATAATTTTATGAATTCTATACTTGACAAGGTGATTATAACTGTTGAACTTGATGTGCATATTATATGTGAAAATTTTATATTTATTTATGTGAAATGGCAAAGTATATGTGTGGCTTCGGCCAATGGCAAAGTAGGCTTCGGCCAATGGCAAAGTATATGTGAGGCTTCGGCCAATGGCAAAGTATATGTGATGGCTTCGGCCAAATGGCAAAGTATATGTGATGGCAAAGTATATGTGCTTAAATTTGTGAAATTATGCTTTTATATATTTAATTTGGACAATTAGGATCCCTACTGAGTATGTGTTACTCACCCCCTATTACTAATTTTTCAGATTTTCCGGATGGGTGCGGAGCCGATGGAGGGGAAGCCAATGAAAATTTTTCTATCTATTAGTATTCGCATGTTAGGGAGAAAACTAATCTTTACGTTATTATTATTTCCTATTAGCAACCTAGTTATTCTGATTTTTTATGAAATGATAAATGTTGCATTTTCCATTATTTAATACGATAAAATTTTCGGATTTCTAGTTTACGATCAACCCATTTTAATTTATGCTTCCGCTGTAGTAGATAAGTATTTTTTTAAAAAAAATAGTGATAAAATAAAATGTAGATTTATTTTTTTTGTAACGCTAAAAATCACATTTCAAAAACTAGGGCGTTACAGTGTGGTATCAGAGCAGGTCTACCTTCCTGTAGACTTGCAATATATTTTTTTTTTTAAAAAAAATGGCTATTCCTCCATCGAGCTGCATCCAATCAGGTAAAATTTACTTATTGCTTCAATATGAGAATTCTTGAGAATGCACCATGTGTTATGAAGTTACTTGAAAAAACAAATGTGATTATTTTTTTTTTATATATTACCTCCGTGATAAATGTATTTGCATGTCTCACAAATATTTACCTGCTTGGCATGTTAGAAATATCTCTTAGAATTAGTGATTCGTGATGAACTATACGAAAAACGAACCTGCATAATTTACTAAAGGATTTATGGACTTATATGGTAATACGAAATGCTCCAGGATGGTGCGTAAGATAAAAACAGCTAGGAAGAGAATGGGAGATCGAATTTTTCATTGGAGGGTATATATGTTTTTGAACTATGAAAGGAAGCTAGGGGCCACGGTAGAGGAACATATCGAAACAATGAGGGAAATGTGGCTGGAGATAAAACATCTTGAAGAAATAATCACCCGGGATGAAGCAAATGATAAGCTAATCAGTACCCTACCCAGAGAATGGAGTGATCTCGCAAGAGATGTACGTGATAACATGACGGACTACGATTACGGCGCCCCCATACCACATTGGATCCCGAGAGATTTATAGTCGAACAACTTAGGCGTGGGCCACCCGCCATGCCTAACGTAATATATGTTGATTCAGATGACGATGCTTTGGCTGAACTATAGGAAGACTCAGAGGAAGACTTAGATGGATTATTCTCATCTGAGGGATCTAGTTAGATGACTAGTTTTTCTAGCCTTATTTGGATTTTGTTTTGAATTTCGTTTTTCTTTTCCTTTCCTTATTTTAGTAAGAGTTGTTTCATTTTTCTAGATTGGTAGGATTCAATATGATCTTTTATTTTATTTTATTTCGCATTGTATCCTCTTGAAGGAAATTTCTATTGAAATAGTGGAATTATATTTTTTTTTGATTTAGTTACATTGTCTTGTGGTGTTTATGTGTTGTATAGACGTCATACTTACTTCTCATACAAGTTTAAAAACTAAACAATCCATTGTATTATAGATCATGGCTCCACGAAGGGATGGATCAAATGCGTCACTTAATTCAAGTCAGGGCCAAGGGGATGCCGGCAACGATTTGCTGAATAACCTCGTTGCTTTACTACGAGGGTTACCCCAACAGAATGCCGTACCACCTGCACCAGGCCATCCAGCTGGTGGAAATGAGGAAGCGCACATCTTGGAACAGTTCCGGAGATTCAGACCACCAACCTTTAATGGACGCGATGGGCCATTCGCAGTCGAAGAGTGGCTACGCGCAATGGAGAGAATATTTTCCCGTATCCCTAGCACGGATGCGCAACGAATCTCGTGCGCCACATTTCAGTTCACAGAAGATGCGGACCACTGGTGGGAGGCTTTCTCTCGCTCAAGGACGGATGAGCAACTACGCGGCATGACTTGGACTAGCTTTAAATAGGAGGTCATGCAACAGTATTTTCCACAGTCTTATAGGGATCGGAAGGAGACCGAGTTCCTGGAATTGAAACAGGGCAACACGACAGTCATCGAGTATGAACATAAGTTCAATCAGTTGGCAAGGTTTGCCACCCACTTGGTAGACACGGATGAGAAGAGAGCAAGGAGGTTCCGGAGGGGTCTCCGTCCAGAAATAGGTTGTGTGCTAGCTGGTTTGGGAACGACGACATATGCTGAACTGCTCTCACGAGCTCAGGAAGTGGCTTCGTGTTTGAAATTGGACCAACCTGCCCAGAAGATAGACAATGTTCCAGGAAAGAGGAAATGGAATGGTCCAAGTCAGGGAGTAGCGACTGGTAACCAGAGTAAACAGATCAGGACCGGAGCAAACGCAATTCCAGTTGCACAAAAGGTGAAGCCAACTTGTCCAACCTGTGGAAGAAATCATTATGGGGAATGCTTACTGGGACAAGGAAAATGTTTCCGTTGCCACCAACCTGGCCATCACGCAGATTATTGCACCACATTTCCAGACAAGAAGGGAAAGACACCAACGGGTCAGGCACGTGTTTTTGCCATGACACAACAGGAAGCCCAAGAGAACCCGGGAACACTGACAGGTATGATACATGTTTCCAATATACCTGCTTTAGTGTTGTTTGATACTGGTGCTACGCATTCTTTCATATCCGCTGATTTTCATGCTAAAACGTGTCTTGAGAGTTGCATTGTTAGTGATACACTAGAAATAAGCCTTCCTTCGGGAAAAACAATAAGTACTGATCTAGTGACTAACAATGTGGCATTGGATTTTGATGGGAAGAGTCTAGAAGCGGATTTGCATGTGATTAGAATGAGGGATTTTGATATCATACTAGGAATGGACTGGTTGAATAAGCATAAGGCCCACATCAAGTGTCATGAAAGAGAAATAATTCTTGAACCATCAAATGGAAACAAATTTATATTTTTCGGAGCAAGAGTGAGTGGAGTGCCTCGAATTATATCGGCAATGAAGACGGTTAAATTATTGAAGAAAGGAAAATGTCAGGGATTTCTGGTTAATGTGATGGCCACTCAAACTACTGAGAAAACAATCATGGAAGTTCCGATTGTACGAGAGTATGTCGATGTATTTCCAGAGGACTTGCCTGGAATACCTCCAAATCGGCAAGTGGAGTTTACAATTGACCTAATTCCAGGAGCCGCTCTGTATCTAAAGCACCATACAGAATGGCTCCCAAGGAACTTCAAGAGTTGAAGGTCCAGCTGCAAGAACTATTGGATACCGGTTTTATACGACCCAGTGTGTCGCCTTGGGGAGCACCTGTCCTTTTTGTGAAGAAAAAAGATGGGAGCATGAGGATGTGCATCGACTACAGAGAATTAAACAAACTTACTATCAAGAACAAGTATCCCTTACCGAGAATTGAGGATCTTTTTGATCAACTGAATGGGGCAAGTGTCTTCTCTAAGATTGATCTGAGGTCTGGGTACCATCAGTTGAAGGTTAAAGAAGGAGATATACCCAAGACAGCTTTTAGGACACGATATGGGCACTATGAGTTCACCGTGATGCCTTTTGGACTTAGTAATGCTCCAACAGTATTTATAGATTTGATGAATCGAGTTTTTCACCCATACTTGGATAAATTCGTGATTGTGTTTATAGATGATATTTTGGTGTACTCAAAGGACGGAGAGCAACACGAGAAACACCTCGGCATAATGTTAGAGACTCTACGCAAGGAGAAGTTATTCGCCAAATTCAAGAAGTGCGAGTTTTAGCTAGATCGAGTGGTCTTTCTTGGCCACGTAGTCACAAAGAAAAGGTATCAAGTCGACCCCGCAAAAGTTGAAGCCGTTGAGAAATGGTCGGCTCCTACAAATTCAAATGAGGTGCGTAGTTTCTTGGGTCTTGCGGGATATTACGGGAGATTCATCGAGGATTTTCGAAAAAATAGCAGGCCCGATGACCCAACTTACAAGGAAAGGTGAAAGGTTCATGTGGACCGAGAAGTGCGAAACGAGTTTCCAAGAACTAAAACAAATGTCGGTTTTGGCGCCGATCCTAACAATCCCAAACACTTCAGAAAGCTTTATAATCTATAGCGGCCAGCGTCGAAACAGAGACGGGGGTGCGTTTTGATGCAAAATGGTAAAGTGGTTGCTTATGCTTCAAAGCGGTTGAAACGCCATGAACTCAATTACCCTACACACGATTTGAGTTGGCGTGATCGACATGCCCTAAAGATATGGCGTCACTATCTATACGGGGAAAGTGTGAAATTTATACTGATCATAAGAGTCTGAAGTATTTTTTCACACAAAAAGAGTTGAACATGAGACAGAGAAGATGGTTGGAACTCGTGAAAGACTACGATTGTACAATCTATTACCACCCCGATAAAGCAAATGTAGTAGCGGATGCACTTAGCCGTATGCCCAGAGTGACAGTTGCAAGTTTACTCACGACACAGAAGAACCTCATTGAGGAATTTGCCAAAATGAGAATTGAGATTGTGACTCCACCGCTAAAACCGAGGCGGTACTAGCGGCTTTGGTAGTGCAACCGACGCTACATACATAGTAGCATCAAAGAAGCACAGGCTAACGACAAGTTTTTATGCAAAATGAGGAAGAAGGTGTTGATGGGAGAAATTAAAGGGTTCGCCATAGCTGGTGACGGTGCACTGGTATATGAGGGACGACTGTGCGTGCCTAAAGATGGGGAAATAAGGAAGCGGATTTTAGAAGAGGCACATTGCACACCTTATACCGCACACCCAGGAGTGACTAAAATGTATCGTGATCTCAAAGAGATTTTTTGGTGGAGAAACATGAAAAGGAGCATTGGAGAATTCGTGGAAAAATGTTTGACATGTCAGAAAGTAAAAGTTGAACACCAACGACCTTCTGGTCTACTCAAACCACTACAGATTCCCGAATGGAAATGGGAACACGTGAATATGGACTTCGTAGTGGGGCTCCCGAGGTCAAGATGAGGAAACCAAGCTATATGGGTCGTAGTGGATCGTTTGACTAAATCAGCACACTTCATACCGATCAAAATGACGTACGGCATGGAACAAATAGCTCAACTCTATATTCGAGAAATTGTAAGATTGCATGGGGTACCCGTATCTATAGTCTCAGACAGGGATCCGAGGTTTACATCGAAATTTTGGGGTAGTCTACAAGAAGCAATGGGGACGAAACTCAAATTCAGTACAACTTTCCACCCCCAAACGGACGGGCAGTCTGAAAGAACGATCCAGATTCTAGAAGACTTACTGAGAGGATGTGTTTTGGATTTCGACGACAATTGGGAAAAGTACTTGCCACTGGTGGAATTTTCTTATAATAATAGCTATGAAGCAACTATCGGCATGGCTCCGTATGAAGCTTTATATGGAAGAAAGTGCAGATCTCCTATATATTGGGACGAAGTCGGTGAAAAGAAGGTTTTGGATCCGGAACTAGTGGAGCAAACAGTCGAGGTTATCGAAAAAGTCAGAAATCGTATAAAAATAGCTCAAGACCGACAAAAATCTTATGCTGATCAGAGAAGGAAGGATTTGCAATTTGAAGCAGGAGATAAAGTTTTTCTAAAAGTTGCGCCAACTAAAGGAGTTGTGAGGTTTGGCAAGAGGGGGAAACTCGCCCCAAGATTCATTGGACCATTCGAAATACTAGAACGAGTGGGAGACGTAGCCTATCGGCTGGCGCTACCACCAGAGCTAGCAGCCGTGCACAATGTATTTCATGTATCCATGTTGAGGAAGTACATCCACGACCCAAATCACGTAATCTGTCTTGAAGTACTTGAGGTTAACAAGGACATGACTTATGAAGAAAAGCCAATAGCCGTTCTTGACAAAAAAGTGCATAAGCTAAGAAATAGAGATGTCACATTAATCAAAGTTCAGTGGAATAGACACGGCCAAGAAGAAGCGACTTGAGAGCGGGAAGCGGAAGTTCGAGCCAAGTATCCAGAATTATTCGATCAACGGGGTAAGCCAAATTTCGAGGACGGAATTTATTGTAAGAAGGGGAGGATGTAATACCCGTTATTTTATTTTATATATAAATTATTTGTTTATTAAATTCCTATTTATTAATTCAATTTATATATTTTTTTAGCTGATATATATATATATTTTTTATATATATAATTTTTATAATAAAGCTATTAATGGGATAAAAGAGTTGTGTTTTTTCAAAACTCCTTTAGATAAACTTATATCCCACCAAATCCTCCAACTTTCAAACCCACGTACCCTAGAAATCCCTTTTATCAGTCCTCTCCTCCAACCCTCAATCCCACATTAAAGAATTATCAGATAAATTTTTTCTTACGGCAAGAAAGGAGAAAGAACTTGCAGCAAATCCCAAAATCACCTCACACTATTCTTCTTCTTCCCTTATCGCTGAGGTGACGAAGAACTAGACGTTTAGGCTTTCTAGTTCACGCTTCGTGCAACTATCAACTACTTTCGAGGTAGGGATTTTTCTTTACACTTTTAAGTGCGAAGTTTAATTGTCTTTATTAAATACATACTTGTATAATTTTATGAATTCTATACTTGACAAGGTGATTATAACTGTTGAACTTGATGTGCATATTATATGTGAAAATTTTATATTTATTTATGTGAAATGACAAAGTAGGCTTCGGCCAATGGCAAAGTATATGTGTGGCTTCGGCCAATGGCAAAATAGGCTTCGGCCAATGGCAAAGTATATGTGAGGCTTTGGCCAATGGAAAAGTATATGTGTGGCTTCGGCCAATGGCAAAGTATATGTGTGGCTTCGGCCAATGGCAAAGTATATGTGATGGCTTTTGCCAAATGGCAAAGTATATGTGATGGCAAAGTATATGTGTTTAAATTTGTGAAATTATGCTTTTATATATTTAATTTGGACAATTAGGATCCCTACTGAGTATGTGTTACTCACCCCCTATTACTAATTTTTCAGATTTTCCGGAGGGTGCGGAGCCGATGGAGGGGAAGCCAATGAAAATTTTTCTATCTACTAGTATTCGCATGTTAGGGAGAAAACTAATCTTTACATTATTATTATTTCCTATTAGCAACCTAGTTATTCTGATTTTTTATGAAATGATAAATGTTGCATTTTCCATTATTCAATACGATAAAATTTTCGGATTTCTAGTTTACGATCAACCTATTTTAATTTATGCTTCCACTGTAGTAGATAAGTATTTTTTTTTAAAAAAAATAGTGATAAAATAAAATGTAGATTTATTTTTTTTGTAACGCTAAAAATCACATTTCAAAAACTAGGGCGTTACAACAGATTGTACCATTAGGCAACATTAATGTTGCATTCCCGAGCCATTAATAATCTCAACGGACCGGATATAGTTGTAACTTGTGCTTTGCATAGTTTTACACTCGAGAAATATACTTTATTCGTTAATATTGAGTGCATTGTTACATGTCAAGTAGACAATAGTCTTTCTTCTCGGTATTTCCCATAACATCTGATATAATATTATTGAATTAAATTATGTGATTATCTTTATGATTTTATATGTCAAAAATTCTATCAATGTGAAACACGTAAATAATAACATAGAGGCATAACAAAATCTTACAACATAGACATATATAATCATCTAATTATTACGTCATGCTAAATAAATTGCTACGGCTAACAACGGATAAATGATGACAACAAGAATCTCAATCATAAGCCAAAAATAACCCGAATGATATTCTTTAACAAAAATTAAAATGGTATATATTATGACTAGCAAGATAAGAATATATCATAGTTGGGTTAAACATCTTGAATGAAGAAATAAAACTAGATTGAAGTATTGAGAATAATGATAATGTGAGAATTGTTGAATGAAATGTTGGTATATTTATAGATAAAATTTAATGTTCATAGCCATTACATGACCGTTGGGGGAGAAATTTGAATGTCAAAATTGTGAATGATTTAGTGAATTATAATGATATTTTGTGACTGAAATAATAAACACAAATATTGTGATAACAAAATTATTATTCATATAAAAGCTTCAACCGTAAATATATCTTCTCGGAAAATATACAATCACAATCAAAATATTCCCACTCTTACAACACCAATGATTTGCATGAAATATTTAAAACATAGATAAAATTGCTTAAATATTTCCATCACCAATTAAGTGATCAATTCTTCCTTCGGATGCTCAAAGAAATTAGCAACATCCATATGCGTAATATCCACGTTCAAGTCATCAAAATTATCATCTTCAGGATGATCAGAAGCGAGATTTGCCTCAGTATTTTTATCTTTCTTGCGAAGAGATGCTTGATAAAGCTCTACTAAATGTTTCGTTTATGCATTGAAGTGCACGTGACCAATGACCTTTCATTCCACATCGATAACATTTCTCTTTACTAGCCTCCGGGTTTTGTCACTTTCTCTTTTTCTTTCTTATCATTTCGTTTCCACTTGGTGGTTGTTTGTATTTTCATTATTGTGTCTACCACGATTATATGGCGTATATTTTCCATGACCATGGCCACGACCGCGACCACGTCCTCTCCCGCGGCCTCTAAAATTATTAAAATTTTGAGCTCTAGTCGCATTCACTTGTGGAATGGAGTAGAATTGATTGATTGTGATTCATGATTTTTTATCAATAACTCATTATTTTGTTCATCCACAAAGAAGGCACAAAATCAAGTTAGAATATTTTTGAAACTTTTTTCTCGGTATTCTTCTGCGAGAGCAAACCCGAGGTATGAAAAGTCGAAGCGTTTTTTCAATCATATCATCATCCGTAATATTTTCTCCACATAATTTCAATTTTGAAGATTTTAAATATCATGGAATTATACTTACTTACGGATTTGAAATCTTGAAACCTCAATTTTATCCAATCATATCGAGCCTTTGGAAGTATAACCATCTTGAGGTGGTCATGCCTTTCCTTCAAATTTTTCCAAAGGGCGTATGGATCTTTTACCGTAAGGTATTTAATTTTAAATTTTCATCCGGATGGTGACGAAGAAAAATCATAGCCTTAGCTTTATCTTGTGCAAATGCGTTATTTCCTTCTTTAATAGTATCACCCAAACTTTTAGCGTCTAAATGAATTTTGACATCTAAAACCCATGATATATAATTTTTCCTATTAAGAGCAACAAAATCAAGTTTTGCGAGGTTAGCCATAAGGATATTTCAAATTAAGAATGAATAAAACTTACCGTAGCTTAACAAAAATATTGAAAAATTGGCTAGAGACTCGTCTTTGATAATGTGTTATAGAATGAACTAATTTAAGAACATAAAAGAGCTAATATTAATAGAACTATCAAAGCATAAATAAGAAGAGAATAATTTAGAGAGAAAGTAATTCTTTTATTTCTCTTGATCTTGTGTATCAATTTACAATCAAGATTATGTCTATTTATAGGCATAAAACCACATAATACTTCAATTGGCTTAGGTAATAATAGTAGTGTATTTGGTAGAGTGTAGTGGTTAGACATCCATTAAATGTTATGACATATTGTAACACTAAGTCTTTTCTTTTCTTTTCTTTTCTTTTTTTTTTTTTGTATTTTTCAGTTTTTTATTGATGCATTATTTATAGATTTGGATAAGCACCTTTTAGGCCCATATATATCAAATGCTTTTAATGTCCAATATCATACCTAATAAAACTTTATTTGGTCAATTTTAAGATTATTTATTTCAATTAGGCTAAATTTAATATATATCATAATTTTCAATGTCCAATATATATATGTATATATATATATTGTTTTGAGTATCTTATTCATGCATTTTGGAAATTACTTATCGTCACAATTGATACCACAATTTACTTCATTTACGGCCACAAATGAATCTACAATTATTGACTTCACAGCGGACAAAGGTCATCATAAGAGTGATTTTAATGTCGTACGAAGAAATAAAAAGCATTTTGAGAGATTCATATGTGTCTCAAATATTAGAATCTTTAGATTAATTGGATATATTGTTTTTTTATGTAGTGCCTTTAATTTTTTTTTTTTTCAAATTTTGCGTATTAATTAATACTAAAAGATTCTTTTTGAGAAGAATGCTAAAAGATTGATTAAATTGCTTTTCATTAAAACTCATGAGCCTTTTTAATTCATATTATTATGTGTTAGCTATATTCTATTAAAAAAAAACCACATTTTTTTTAATTACGATATACATAAAAACATTATACAACAAATTTTAATGCACAACATTATTTTTATTTATTTATTTCTTTTTTTCTTCATGTTGACATCCATCATCACTCATGTAAATAATAGATCAATTTATATAATATAGAATAATTTTAAATTATTGATGATAATCATACCAGTTCAATGAAAAATATTGTATTTAAAGAAGTTTTCAGAATTTTTAAAAAATATTAATGTAAATGTATTATTAAATTCCATAATTATTTAAAAAATACTTTTTTAATTTGTAATTTTTTTTGGTATAGGAAATAAAATATGTTTATGATTAATTGTTTAAGTAATATAACACAAAATGGAAAATTTGTCTTGGACCTAATTTTTCAGTTTTTTATCGATTATGTGGTATATTTTGACAACTTCAACTATAAATTGTGGCTAGTCTTGTTTTTATTATGGCTTATAAGAATATATTTTGTCAATATATTTTTTTATTATAATTAATAAATTTATAGTAAGATACAAGATTATTTATTTAAAATAATAATTGATAAATATATTTTTCCTGAAAGATAATTGATAAATATTTTAGAATGAAAATGTATGATTTCAAATTACTAAACAAAACCGCATATTTCAAATTTTGTAAGAGAAGATAAAATGTCAGATCCCGACCAAAGTCTAAGTAAGCCTCTGATCCTCTATTTCAAATTTTGTTCACTTAATATTCCAAGTATTCACATACGCATTTCAATTTCAAGTATTTTAAGTGCACGCCAAGTGTACATTAATAATGTCATACACGTGGTCTATAATGATGATATTTAAAATATGAGATGATAAACAATTTGGAATAAAAGATCAAGTGAGCATAAAATAGGGGTTTTCTCACCTATTCATACACCTATTTTATCACTTACTAATACACGAATGTACGAGGAATCACTTGTCAAACCGTAGCCTAGTGATAAGGCGTTTATATAACTCGGATATGTGTTTGGTTTCGATTCCCACCTTGCTCTCTCTCTCCTACCAGGATTTGAACTCAATAAAAACAATACACGAGTGCACAAATAAATATTTTCATTTCTAAATAGGAAATGAAGAAATGAAGCAACTTAGGATGTACAAATTGAGAAATAGTCTTGTCAAAAAAGACAAAAGAAAAAGAAAAAAAAAAGAGAAATCGGAAATATATGAAAAGGGAGGTAGAAAAAAGAAAATTTTCAGTAATCTAAAATATCAACTCTCCTTTTCACTTTATATCCCTCTACAAATTTCCCAGTTCTATTTCCTTCTCTCCACAAACAGTTCAACGGCATAACCAAAAGCATCAAAAGAATCATTCCTTTTTGTATGTACATGAAATTTACATTTGTCTGCAACCCCTCAACCCCCACACCCCAACGCGCACATCCAAAACATAAAACTAAAAACAACACTGACACTCTCACAAAGTCCTATTTTTTTATATTCACTTTTATATTCAAATTATTTGATAAAAATGTTGTTTTGCTTTATAATTTACATAAATTACCGAGTATTTTGACCTCTAATTTACAAAGGCATCACACCAAACAAGTGCAAAAGTTTCAAATATACACATATGCTTTGGAGCTTATCAAACTTAAAAAATAAAAATAAAAATAAAAAACCCCTCTAAAAAATAGATTAACACAAAAGACCAAACAGCCTGAAATTGCCAGCAATGTTTTCACAATATATATAGTAAATATACTTTCTCCAAGATTTTGCACCTCCAAATTGCATACAGATAGCATCAACCCCCAGCAGCTTTCAAGAAGTTGTCATAAGGACTCGAAGCTGGCAAACGAAAGAAGTCGGTATGATGTTGAAACTCAGCTGCGCATCCCATCGGAACACCAGTGACCAATGGTGTCTGAAAAATGAAAAAAGAAAATGCCATAAGAAACCACTAATAAAAATTCTTTCAAGCTATCTAAAATTTACACCTTCAAATAAAACCACAGTAGTATAACATCTTTTGGACACGACATCAGTAACAATCTATTCAAATATTCTTTGGTTGAAACTGAATAGAACTTCCAGATTTCTAGTAGAACGCAAGAATGTTACCGCCAAAATAACAACCCTTAAAAAATAATTTATAATTTTACCAATTCTGAAGAATATTATGCACAAGCCAACTGACAGATGTAGAAAATGCAAAATGCAGACCAGTTAACGTTCTTTATAGCCACAAATTTCTCAAATACTATTCACTTTGACAAATTCCAAGATGAACTACACGGATCACCCAACATGACAAATGAAACAGGCAAAAGATCTCTTTAATAGAAACTTCTTACTGTAAAATATCCTGGCTGAGGACATGGATACAATGGCTTATGTGTCTGGGTGCTGTCCTGACTACAGCAGCTCGTTGAACTGTCTTGAATAAATGAGGCAGCCATGAAATTGGACATGACTTGCTGCTTTCCAATCTGAAGAGCTTCACAGTGGCTCGCCATATCCTTGAATGGCATATCCGAAGGGGTAAGAGACAAATGTTGTCCAACCTCTTTTGTTGTCTCCGACACCTGGAATAATTTAACTCCAGTCATTTTACAAATAGTATTCAATCAAAAGTGAGTTGCTTACCACATATTATCATACTAAGTTTAATACTCGTGAATAATATATGTAGACCAATATTATCCAAGTTCTGAATAAAAATGTTAACCAAGTCATAGGACTATCCCTAGCTATCAATTCATAAAGCCAAGAGTTCTCTATTTTTCATTTCATATCACTTTCAGACTTGCTCTAGACAGGTCAAAAATGCTTTGAAACAGTTGAAATTGCTTGAGACATCATCTGAAGGAATCATGGGCATCTAGAAAAATTTGATAGACTTCAGGCACATCAGAGGCTAGATTTTGATAGGCCTATAGTTCACTTATGCTAGTTGAACCCACACTCTTCATGAACAAAATAAAACCGACCTTAAAACACCTCATACCTGCCTCTGCAAGAAAACTTATCATGAATTTGGAAGCAGATATTTAATGCACTTTAAGGGACATTAATAGTCTCTAAGGCCCATAGCCATAATATTGCACGAGTTTCAAACCTCGCAATAAAAAAAATTGGACAAAACAACCGGGCTACCCCCTAATCTCACAGCAACACCTTAGTGGCATGGACACCGGTAATTAGATATCCTAAACTCCAATCAAGTTGGCTACTAAGATAATAAGTTTTTGTAATTCTTACTCTTACTCTGATATATTCTAATTTCTAAAGTTTCATAGGCCAAGAAACACATACAAAAACAGAAACCCTAGGGGCATATTCCAACTATTTACCTATACGAACTATGTACATCAATGATTTTTGTCTCGATTGGTCAGTGTAAAGATCTATTATCTCCTTCAGAAAGATTCATTAGTCCTTTTGCTAAGTAATAAAAACAGGAAAACAAGAATTTGGATAAAAAGGAACTTATGTTCTCTAATCATAGTCAAAACCAAATGAGGAAGAACCATAAATGTGCCGGTCTATCCACAAATAAAAATGTCTGATCTCATGCAAGCAAGATCAACCAAGAATATATATCCCCAAAGTAAACCGAAATATGCCAACATACCATATCCATAAACTGATCAACACTCAGTAGACTGGGACTCTCCAGTGTCAGCTGGGAGCAAGAATCTGTTTGACTTACAAATGAATCAGTTGGATAATCATCACTCGTTGAAAATATTGAATGTTCAACCTGTAATAAACAATATGGGCAAAGAGATATAACTCTGAGTGAGAGAAACAAACAGAAAGCACCATAATATAGAATACCACCTCAGAATGTTCTTTTGAACCAAATTTGTAAATTTGCCCAGGTGTTTCTATGACTATGTGAGCACCCAATGGGCATATATCATCAGGAAGAAACTCTTTAAGCAACTGTTCCTTTATACTTAATGATTCAGCCTGCACATATGTCATAAGAGTTTTTATTGAGGTACCATACAACAAGCAGAAAATGGATTCTGTAGAACCCAACCGGATAAGAACATTACATTGGATAGCTTCCCCAAATTTTTAAAATCATGGAAGCAAAAGATTCTGTAGATTGCTCGTCACTGATTTTAATTGCTGATAGTGACTTTAATGCATCTTCATCATCTTCTTTTGACCCATACACTTTCACAATATCATCAACTGTTATTTTATGATCTAGAGCCTTCAACTTGCTGTCATCCACCAAGCGGAGAAAAGGATCAACCTGTTGAAGATCATTAGTTAAACAAAGCAGCAGTAAACACTTCCATGTTTGTTAACAGTCTGGAATTAATGAACAATATCAAAGGCCTATGTGGAAAAAACTTCAAAAACTAATGCTGTTGCACCTACTATTCCATCCCTTACGGCAGCCTTGGCAGAGGTGACAAGAGGAAGATAATCATAGGCTTTTGCTAAGAAAAGGATCATTGATGTAGCCAAGGTGAAAAGAGACCTGCGGCGAGATGGTTGAAGTGGGCCTACAAAAATGTTCAAAACCATTTGTTTGATAAATCAAGAAACTATTGTATCAATAAAACCTTACGGTTATCTAAACTAATGTTCTGCATCACTTAAAAATTGATAATACACCAGTACATACTTTATAAGCCATATCCACAATAATCTCTAGCATCTATCTTATTTATGCATGTTTAAAGGTTTTCTTCTTCAAAAGCCATATTAACAATTAATTGCCACAATATTGAAATGACATAAAATCGTCCGAAGTAAGCATTTTCTGTGCCAGTATCTCAAATGAACAATTGTAAAGAGTTATTATCGCATGGCACAAAGCTCTCGAAGATATCAGAAAGGGAAAAAAGTGTGTTAAAGAGGCCCTAGTGTGTCAAATAACCCAAAATTGTAAACTCTGACAAGAAATTCTTCAAGTGCAGGTCCAATTAGCACTTTTGGGAATTTTTTACTGTTGTTCGAAATTTAATCACCTAGTCCCCACAGATCATAAATTCACTAGTATAGATAATACAGACATACTACAATTGAAATTCATCAACTGGAACTGACCTCCTCGAAGAGATATGCTCCTTAAGGAAAATGCTAGCTGAAAACTTCGGATGAGAATATCGTTACTAGACTTCTGAGAACAAAGGAGAAATAATCAGAAGAAAGTCAAAAAAGAATTATGATGGAAAAGTGTCAAATTCTTTCAGTAAAACTGATTCAAGTGAAAACACACATTGCAAGTAACAACATGATGAAGGTATAACTTTGTAACAAGAGAAATAGGATATTCATAAGAGAAGCAAGTGGAATACAAAAGATAACAACAAGGTTTTGGCTGTATTATGTACGAGTCTATACTAAAAACAGGATTTACGAGGAATAGAAAAATGGTACTTCTCCTTCGCTTATTGACAAAAAAGGGCTGTATATGTAACAATAACATTACTGTTGGTTCAATCAGGAACGAAAAATCCAGGTTCGAACTTTTCCTTTAATTCTTAAGAATGCAAAAACTCTCGTTCTTTCCTTCCTATAGAAAAACACCAAAAAAATAAAAATAAAAACAAATAAATCTGCTTGCAGAACAATTCCCTTTGAAACTTCACTTAAATAATATTTTTATTTTCTTTAACAATATTTGGTTATCATTCTACTTTTCTCTAATTCTTCTTCTCCTATCCAATGAACTTACCGTATATAGATGTCAAAGGATGAGATGATGAGCTATAAGTCAAATGGCAGTCTAAATCTGCTGTAGTCAGAGAGCAAAGTTCAAAGAATGCTCCTACTGCACATGTCACTACATAGGCCAACAAGCCTTCATTTTCCACAATAAATTCAACTTTTGGGTCTCAATGATTTGACATCTACAAGTGTGCATTGTTACAAAAGCTTGTCTTTTTACTACTCTGACGGCTAAAACCATGTAATTTTGTCATTGACAATCTTTCTAAAGCTCGAGCCAAAACGAAGCATTTCATCGAAAATATTTCTACTCTGAAGTTCTTGCAAGATGATAATGTGAAAACCAGGTAGTCAAAAGTCTCAACATTCTTGAAAAACATAATACACATGTCAAGGACAAATTGGTTTCCATTACAGTCGTCCTAGAAGAGACTTCAATTCCATGTCAATGTGTAATGCCACAAGGCAAGAAATCTCACACCAAGAGGGAAATTAAGTGCTGGTATGTGATGAGGACTGTTGCAATTATGAGCAGAAATACCAGGAATTAATGGACAATCTCATGCCAAATAGAAGTGGTTATCTGAAGGTGATGTTAATTCAAAAAAATTCTGCTCCACTTTAAATTTTAGAAAAGGCAGAAATGCAATCAATAAAGTGGAAAAAGAAGATGGCACCTTTATCAGTAATGAAGGTTTGATTGAGAACGAAACAGTCAGTTTTTCAGAAAACCTTTATAAGAAAGATGAAGAGAGAGGTTGGGGTATAGAGGGTTTGGATTGGTCTGTCATCAGTGAAGATTCCAGAAGATTAGAATTACCATTCTCTGAATATGAAATAAAAAATCTGTCTTTTTATGTGAAGGAAATAAGGCGCCGGGTCCAGACGGTTTTTCATTAGCATTATACCAAGAATGCTGGGAAGTGATAAAAGGTGATCTCTTGAAGGTTCTTGAGGAATCTTTCGAGAATGGTATTATTAATGGAGTTACAAATGAGACATATAATTGTTTAATTCCAAAAAAAAAAAAAAAGAAGATTCTTTCAAGGTGAAGGACTTCCATCCCATAAGTTAAATGACAATTTTGTACAAAATTATAGCGAAGGTTTTGTCACTAGGAACTAAATCGACATAGTCAGAAACAATGGGAGAAAGTCAAAGGATAAATTCTGGATTCCTTGCTGATTGTTAATGAAGTGGTGGAGTATAGAGTTTGTGGACAAAAAGGACTGATATTTAAGATTGATTTCGCTAAGGCATACGATCATATCGATTAGGGTTTTTTGGACTTCGTAGCCAGAAAGGCTTTGGAGGAAAATGGAGAGAGTGGGTATGTGTCTGCCTATGTTCAGTCAACTTTTCTGTTGTGATTAATGGGTGAACTAGAGGTAAGTTTAAAGGATCAAGGGGATTAAGGCAAGGGGACCCCATCTCCCCTTTGCTATTCAACATCATTGTTGATGTGTTGAGCAGACTGATAGACAAGGCAAAAAATCTGAATTTGATAAGTAGGACATTGGGTAAAAATAAAATAGTCATTCCCATTTGCAGTTTGCAGATGACACCGTAGTCTTTATCGAAGCACATGAAAATAACTTGTTGTGGCTCACTATGATTTTGGAAATTTTCTGCAGCATGTCAAGGTTGAAAATTAACCTGGATTAAGAGTGTGCTACTGGGAATTAATGTGGATATGAATGAGACTCGGCGGTTAGCCGGAAAAATCAGTTGTGCTGTGGGGATATGGCCTATCAAGTACTTAGGGATTCCTTTGGAGGGAAATCCACTTAAAATATCTCTTTGGGAACCGGTGTTGAACAAATTCTCAAGTAAATTGGCTGCGTGGAAGTAAGTTTTTTCTGTCTAGAGAAGGACGGTTGACTTTGATTCTGTCAGTACTAAGTTCTTTACCAAATTTTTTACCTTTCTTTATTTCATGTACCAAAAGGTATAGCTAATTTAATGGAAAAGAAAATGAGAGATTTCTTGTGGGACGGTCTGGAAGGGGATACTCATACTCACCTTGTGATATGGGAGGAGATTGTGAGGCCAAAGGAACTTGGAGGACTGGGCGTTGGTAATATTTGTCTCAGAAACAAAGCTTTTTTAGGAAAATGGTGGTGGCTTTTCTAGGTTGAGGGGGATGCTCTGTGGAGTTCAGTCATTAGAAGTAAAATGGCCTGCAAGAAACAATTGGGATGCCGGTCTATCTACTAGATCTACATTTCTGAGTCCATGGAAGTGTATCTATAGGGTTTTCCAAGATTTCCATCGATCAGTTGGGGGCCACATTAGGTGTGGTAATAAAATAAGATTTTGGGAGGATATTTGGGTGGGAAACTATTCTTTTAAAGGAACATAATCAGTAGATCCTAGCATTCCTCCATTAAGGGTTCAATTATAAGAGATGATTCAATATGGAATTGGGAGTTAAGAATAAAATAGAGCGAATTGAATATCAAGTATTATTGAAAATGTAGGTATACAGGAAAATGTTCAAAACCAATATAAAGATCCCTAAGTTTCAATTCATTTTTCTTTATATACATATGTGATCAATGTTCTCAAAACCAGACGGACCGGCCGGTTCAGCTGCGGACTGGTTATTGGTCCGGTCTGATTACCCTTACATATCTGCGAACTGGTTATTGGTCCGGTCTGATTACCCCTAAATATCCCTTTTTGTGGTTGAACCGGTTTAAAACTGCCTGGTCAAATATTCTTTTAGTTTTCTTATTATTTTTTCTTTTTTCGAGGAAGCTTAAAAGTGTCATACTTGGTATTTTGTTATCTGTATGTGATTAATAGATAATTGAAATTTGTTATATATTTTTTAGTTGTATTTTTTTACCTTTAAATATATTACATAATAATATATCTATTACATTACCAGTTTACGTAATATAAAAATATAGTTTTACATTAAGACTGATTGGACTGGATATGAACCGTTAATTAACAGCAACACCATTTTGGTCACCGGTCCAGTTATGGAAACAATATCTGCACCCTAGAAAGTTGCCGAGATGAAATGATTATAAGAAAAAGAAAACAGAAGTGGATAACATTTCAGGAGTCCAAATACATGGGTAATGTTGGACTCACCGCACATGCGGAAAAGCAAGAAATGAGAGAGAGGATCCAACATCGCTTTACAGAGTGGAAATACATTTATCAGATAATAGGTTTAAATTGGTACCTTGTTTCGTGAAAATAACATCACCAAGCTGTAAGTATGAGCAATTGCTTCATAGTTTGCAGGAGTATTTAAGTGAGAAATTGCCTGCACCCAGATTGAAGAAAGCAAAAGGCTGATTTGTCGGGTTTTCAACTTTAGAGATATTCCCTTCTGCAGAAAATTCATACAGTTGTCACAATAGTAAACAAAACATAGTTTTACTGTTTACGTGGAATTCAAAAGAAATATTCATATGAATTTCAAGTAAAGTACCAGTTCCTTCTCCATATTACACAAAGTTGGAGGAAGAGAATGCCTTTTGATAGTAGTCTTTCGACTGTAGCTGGATGTCAGTCGCGTCAGCAAGGATTGATCTTTGGACCTTCCTTCCGTACCGATCAAAACTTCATCAGCTTGATCTACAAATTTTCGCGTTGAACAATGTTCTTTTCTTAATTTCTCAAATAAAGCAGCTGAGGAAGATAAGGCGGAAGCTGATCTAGAAAGAGTCCTCTCTAATTCAACACGGTTTTCGATGGTGGAGTCAGTATAAGGGCAAACAGATGAGGGAACAAGTACAACCGAAAATATGCGATGGGCTCCAAGCCTTGTTTCATGATCTGGTGTAACCATGGCCAGAAGTATTTGATGGAATAATGCTTCAGGGAAAGCCTATGGAAATAAAAGAATGGTTTTAGAATATATACCGATTGAATATGAGAAGCAATAATATATCCAAACATGGGAGAGTCGTGCCTTGTTTTGATATAATAAATTTGGTAAGAATGCAACAATCTGTGCAGCACGATAGACAGCTGCAATTGTGTTTCTAGCCATAACTGTTATATTTGAAATGGTCTCCAACATCACAGCCATCACATCCAGGATAGGTCCAGCATCTCCAACCTGCCTCAAAGAGCAATCTCACTTTAGGTTCTCTTCCATCACCTTTGGTTAAAGAATTAGCAAAAAACAATTGTCCACGTGAGAAGCGTGTGTGAGTGTGTGTGTGTGTGTGTGTGTGTGTGTGTGTGATTTTTCATTTGAGATTGTGAAGTGCTCATTTAGTCGCAGCCTGTTTGCTAAAGCAACAACCTATAGTCACCATACTGCTAATATATTTACTGTGCAGGTTGAAATGTAACCTTATAAGACAATTGAACAAGGCACTCATCAATGACTGCATGAAACTTCCTATTAAATTGAATTATTTCCTCTCCGAGTTCTGAGTCATCAAGAGAGCAGTGTATGCTTTTCCTCAAATGTCTCATCATATCACTAAATGCACCAATAATTGTCACAGATGGCTGGGCCTTTGTTAATCGAGCCAGGGAGATAGCAACTTGAATGATATCTATCTGCATATTGGGGTTTTTCAGGACATTCTTATGATCGAGATGCTTGATAACAGAAGATAGCAAGAAATGAGTATTATGTCCTGCAAGGTCATATAACCAGATATAGTAAACTCGAAATGCATAAGATAACAAAGGACGGGACAGCCGTTATTCAAAATTAAGCAGTTTAGAAAAGCTAAGGACCAGAATTTTCCAATATTGATTGCATGTCCAGCAGTACAGGAAGGGCAAGCCCGTGATCAAGAGACCACAGATTGCCTCGATCGAAGTAACAGTACAAGGCTTCAAGAACACGCCGTACAGTTGAAGCCTCTCTGGCCAACTTTGCCATGTTATGCAAGCAAACTCTTGACCAGAATTTAGGGCTTCCGGTATCTGCTCTGTTTACAGGAAAAGAACCGATAAGAATGAAAAAATGCAAGGCACGTAAAAAGACTTCAGCTGTAAACGCTTCAAAAGAGGATTTACATGGTATAATAATCTCTCTCGTTGACAATCCTTCTCCAGGAAATAGCCCTGTTCATGACATCTGAGGATAAAGAAATTTGGTTTTCAACTTTAAGCGATCCTTGATCACAGTTATTCTTGGTGTCCTGATTACTGTTATTTGGATAACTGGTGTCCTCAGGGTCTTGACAGTTTTCCAGGATAGCAGAAACAACCTGATCTTTTGATAAACAAAAAAATAATTATTGAGCAGCGAAGTAGCAAAAATGTAACTTATGAGAAGATGGGAAATGGCTGTCCTGAAAGTGCAAACCTAATATGCGTTTCTTCACATTTACAAAGAACTTATAAGTCAAGGAGAGAGCATAAGTAGGCAAGCATATACACATCCGCTCCTCTTTCAAAACTCTCCATTATCTTGCGCGATCCATGGAAGAGTGCACACAATTTCAGGTGGATGCTATGTACTAGAAAAGTACTGTCTAGAATCAATTTCTGATTGATCCAGATTTATCAATCACTCTTCCCTAAATAACCCTTATGATGCCATGCAGACAAATGGAATCGGTGATAGGAGTTAAATGCATAATCCCATAGCCAAGGATAACCAGAGTTGAAAACATAAGGTAATTTATCTATAGAATGTCAAATGCACAAGTTCCTATAGAGATACTCCCTGTTAACTAGTTACTAACCTCATAAGGCAGATATAAGTTAAATGAAAGATCAGAAATTGTAGAAGTGTACATAACCCCAAGAATTAGCCGCAGTTTAGGTCATCAGTAATAAATGAAAAATAATCTACTAAAGACTTACATTGTCAAAGTCAGTTGAGATGTGACAGAATTCACCCATGAACCAAATCTGCCCATCCAAAGATTCACAAGAATTATCACACAACTGAGTTTTATTTTATCAAAAAGAATCAGAATCAGAAACATAAGTAGTAGGATATGAGGTCATATTTCTAATGGCAAACAATTCAAGCATACATTAAGCAGTAGAAAATGTGAGGCAATTCTTCAAGTGTAAGTTTCCGGAACCTTCAGTATTCCTCATACAAAAAGTTTTTGGAATTTGTCCTCAAAGATGTAGCACACCACAGAGGAAAAGCACTTTGAGGAACCCTCCAGTTCAGCGTTCAGAATGCTGACAAACTAATAATTTACTAAGAGCTAACAATATAAAAAATTTATGAACAAGGATAAAGTACCCAAGCCCTCCTTCAAAAAAATAAAGTACCCAAGCAGCTCTTTAAGCTTTATTTGTAGCAACATTGGTGTAATAACAAAGACTATTCATCAGAGTCATCTATTAATGTTATATCCTTACAAGGTTGTCTCCTCTGATGGTTGTTGCAGAGCATGCCAGTTCTGCCAAAGGTCATGAATTACTTTTTTTTTATAAGAGACAAAAGGCCAAATGAATTACTGGATACAGAGAGGTAGGCATGGCTAATTACTCTGTGCTTAAAGGTGGTGGTGAAGGGCAGTGACAGATGGGTATGGAAGGGAGACAAGGTGGAATTGTAGATCAATTCACAAGCTTCCTCTGAGTTGGGAAGAAAAGCCTTAATACATATCTACATATGATCTCGAAAACTTTTTCAGCAGCTTATTCTTTTTTCTCCTACAGTATTGCAAATCGTGTCGGCTTACCCATGATTGGATCATGTTGAAGTGCATGATGTGACTGATACTAGTCTTCAACCGCTACTTTTAATGGCGTTTATTAAAAATAAACAGCTATATAACGTTTTTAATTTTCATCTAAGCTTTCTTCCAATTCAAATACGGACCTCTAAAAGAGGATGCAGGGAGTACATGATAAAGTTAAGCCGTTTTATAATTCATGAGACAGATATAAATTGGTTAAGAGCAGAATGGCATCCAAAAAGTGTCCCTGTGAGAGAACACACAAATCTGCTAGGTTCAGAAAGCGGGCATGTGCCAATCCGTTCTCTAGTCAACATAACACTTTCGATAATATTCATTTCCTTGCTGGCTGCACTTTATTGGGAAATAAAGATATGCAAATGCAGCAGCTTACAGTTGAAGAGAGCGCTTGAAGCCCAGCACAACGTAATCGCATCATCCTTTCATCGTCTCCCATCTCTTGAGCTAGAAGACAGAGTTTTGGAATCAAACCTTCCAAGTTAAACATATAGGTACCATCCCTCTAAACAAACAAATAATATCACATCAGCCGAGTCATATAAATGCAAAAATTGACAATGTCAGATAAATGATGAATAGTACCTGGTTATTTATAAAGTCAAAAAGAGCTTGGCAGCCAATAATACGCATTTCATCATGTCTCGTTTGATCCAGCAAAATGTGTATAATACTGAGGAAACTACCAGCAAACAATGGCCTACCACATAATACTTGACGCTATTATCCAAACTTACATATATAATGAAATAAAACTACAACAAAATAAGCAATTTACTTCGGAAATGTCCGAATGAGAATGTTATCTTGCATAACTCTTAACTTGCAGTTACACATTATTATTTTCTTGATTGATAATGATGCACTTTCTTAGTAACTGGAAACCAAACGAAAGCCATTAAAATGAACATTTCATGCATCATCTCACAGAATCAAACATTTTCAGGGACAACTAAAGGTCTAGGGAGCTACATGCTTACATCCACAACATACTTTGAACCAATAGGATAATGGAATCATCTTCAGGAAAAGATTCTCTTGCAACTAGAGATGGCTGCAAACATTCTCTTACGATGGAAAACAGACTTATTCTGGATTCAGACAATGTCATCATGTGCTCACTTTAATGGTTCAAAAATTGCAAAATGAACCATTAAATAATTGCTGAGAAAAGTGATTCCTAGCATTTAAGGAAAATTTGAAAGAAGAGAAAAAAAAAACGAGAATTGATGTCCCTGAGGCAATAGTTGTGCATCCGGATTTATTCATAAATTTACAGTAACACATAATATGATAAGACACCTTGATAATGTCTGCCTGAGTCAATTTAGTAACTCATCTTCAAACTAAACTAGAAAATATTGCAATATAAATTACCGACCAGTAACCCAAAAATTGGATTACTGGACAAAAACTCAACTAAGTTAACAGGGACAACTGAACTCACATTTGTTGCTGGCAGGATACGATTAACTTCCGGTAGATACACATAACAACTTTCACACACTTAATATTTGCGCTTCTCAGTTCTCGATAACACCTTTCCTCAAGTACACTTGTAATCTGGTCAATAAACCATGAACAGTCATTGTTACAGTCTGTACCAATACAAAATAAAAAGTATTCATCTGTATATGCTTGCATGGTGATAATAACTTGAGTGAAAAGTCAATTTTTCAGTATTTTAACAGTTAGGGATAAAAAGGACAATATAACCCTAAATAATGAATTAACATAACTTAGCTAGCTAAGAGAAGTAGATAGAACAAACACAGGTTTTTCAGTCCTTTAAGCTCTGGTGTAATTCTTCTTGTAATATGTAATGCGGTCTACAACAACAGGTTTGTTTAATAAGAATTTGAATTTAGCAATCAGGCTTCTAATAACTAGTTTGTGTAGCATATGTCAATTGAAAATTATTTTTATAGTTCTAAGTTCTAAGATATTTCAGTAACAGCTATACATAGAGCAACATATTATGCCAACCTGTAGCATATGCCCTGTGTTTTGAGATAATTCTTTTATGTTCCAAACGGAACCTTGTAAAAGGCACATGAACTCAGACAACCAATCAAAATGCATTTCTGGAAGTCAATTGGAGTTATAATAGTAATCAGAGTATGCATCTGCCCTCAAAGAGTTGGTTGAATTATAGTCCAAACATATATATTTCTGGGGCATAATTCATCAATTATTCTATTTCATCTTTTAGACATAAATATATGTTGAATAGAGTGATCCCGAAAATAGAATATGGCTTTGAGAAACCATAAAATTGACTGAGAAAGTCCAACCATTCTTCATCCCCTCAGGGAGAAATCTAGCTAGGAAAAAACATCTGTGGAGACAGTCACACAGCATCTCTTACCCAGGCGACAGGTCAATTGTGTGGAATTAAAGAAACAAATTGAATGAACATGATTGTCAAAATGAAGATCATTTAGCATCCAGTGAGAATAATATCATAGAACTAGCACGAGGTAACTGATAATAATCAATACAGGAAACAATATTAAAACAGCTGAAAGCTTAGATTAAAGTAGCCCCTATTTCATGATTGGAAAAAGGGGAAGAGAGGGGGCCTTGCAAATTTGAGATATCATTCAAGTCCGTGAGAACGAAAAAAAAAATCATGGACTTCCCACTTAAGTATATGAGGATCAACCATGGAGACTTGATAGGACTCCATTAATGCAATCTAACAACTAACACTATTATTAAAGCCCAGGCAGAACAGCAATGTGAAATATCAGAGACTTGATAGGACTCCATTAATGCATGTTTAACAACTAACACTATTATTAAAGAACATCCCAGATACAACAATATCTAGTTATATGGCATAAAGTCAAAATAATGGACGCCAACTACATAATAGACATTAGTATTATGAAAAAACATTTTTAACATTCTTACATGTGGATTCTACAAATATTATATTGTCCAGGACAATGATAAGGTATAAAAAAGAATACTCAATGTGAAGAATATAACTTTGGGAAAACTATTAGTCATGATCATAGAACGTGATTAAAGAAACCTAACCTTGGGTACTCTTAAAGGATTTTTTGAAGCATATTCACACAATTTACTGATCTTCCGATCGTTAGGCTCTTCCTCCTGTCAAAAGTAAGAGATAATGAATGAAATAAATAAACAGAAATCTTCAAGTAAGTGTGCTCCACAACGCAAGATCCCCGACCAGTGTACTTTTCTTGAAGTTAGTATTACTATTTATACAAAATACAGGTCTAGAACACCTATATAGCTGTACAATCAGATGCCACATGAAGATAACTTAGAAAAAAGTAACTGCAAGTTAACTAACAATAGAAAGAAATGTGAGATGCTAAATTGCTTCCGTGAATTGAGAAAAAATACCATATTATAAAACGGATCATCAATTCAAAATTTTGGGTTTCGCCATAATACGGGCTCTACTGCTACTAATTCTACCTTTCATTGACCAAAAATAAATACTTAGTTAAATACCCCTCATATTGCAGATAACCAAGTGTATTTCCCAAGGAACTTCCTCAAGCCATTGCAGCTGAGCAGTACTTATAATCTTATACAAGGTAATCGGTCAAACAATATCACCAAAAAGTCGAACAAAGAAAAATGGCACTTTGCTGAAGCAAAGTCTCATGGTACTCATCAAATGTAACAGGAATTTAAGTTGATGTTCAAACCCTAAAAATGAAAAAGTAACATTTATAGGGTCAAATACTTATCAACTTCTGTGGACCTCATTCATGGGATGCTAATTTGATAGGCATGAGCAATATGATCTAACAATTGACTTCACAATCCTTGGAGATCGTGATACGAGAAAAAAGTTCACTGCCCCTGGTTAGTCATCAATGCCTGCGCAACATAGTATATGCATCTTCAATTTTATGTAAGGCGTGCTTGCTAGTTCAAGATTCGTGAATTTAAATACTTCAACATCATTAAACTAACTTTTAATGGTAAAGACACATCCTCTGTCAAATCAATACTGGTTCATTAAAGTATTAAAAAGTTACCTTTTATCTGAAGTATAAAAGTATTTTTAGGACATTGATGTTCTTGTAATTCAATAGAACCATAAACTCGTTGAAAATTGAGAAGATGGTTTGTTAACTTAAACTGCATATTATGTCTCTTTAACTCAGGGGTTAGTTTGACAAGTAACTAAACGAGTTTCTAGATGAGTATTTTAAATCTTGCAAGTTTTGGAGGCTTTGTGTTCCTTTACTCTAGCTAGGGTGAAGCACTCTCTTCTTTTTCTCTTGCTTCCTCCCTCTTTTCTTCTTCCTCTTTTTCAATTATGGTTCATTCTTTTATAAAGAATTTCAGTATTTCAAATCCTATATCTTCCACCTTCATAAGAAACTACATTAGCATGTTCAGAGCCACGAGGTAATCTGAATTTGGTGCCACAATCCTTTAAAGGAGGCCATGATCATATCCAGACCTTCGTTTAAGTTTTTTTGTCATCTAGTCCTCTTAAAACTGACAGTAGATATAATTCTATCATGGTTGTCCTACGTACATGATAAAAAACCTCATAGCTAAACAATTGAGAACTTAAAATACCAGCCGTTTTACAGTTCTCATTCTTAAAAGATCTTGCCATGCATTGAACATCACTCCAGTGGTGTTCTAGTTTCATTCTCAAAACTGACTTTTGAAACTTACTGAGAGTTTGATGGGTAAATAGGGAGTGTTTGCAAAAACTTCTGCTTTTAAAAGGATAAGAAAATGTCACTGCTGCTATGTCCCTGCTATTTTCTAGATCAATTTGGAGACTCCAGGTTGAGCATCCTAAAATACAGTCATGTAGAATTAGGGTCAATGGGCCATTTTCGTCAAGAGAAGAAGATACAGCTGGCTGCAGCTAAGCCATAAGTTCTAGAATAAGGCAACCTTTCTCGCACCTGACTAACTAAAAAGGAGCAGATGAAGTAGCCTAATTTGAGTAAGGGCTTCGTAATCGTACATCTGAACTCTTTGATCAACGCTAGATATGTTATCGTGAGCGAAGGTGAAAAACCTAGCCCAGGGGAGATTTTTTTGTGAGATATATACACTCCTGTCCGAAAATCCATGTTGATGTCTTTGCCAGAAATTTTTGTAGTTTTCACATGTTACTCTAAAGGTTTTCTATAAAGTCAAGTAAATGTATTGTTCTTCACGAAGTTCCATATCTGTGCTTTAAAGTTGTAGCCCACAAATGAATAGCACTAGAAATGAAAAACTCTCGGCTACAGATGCACATGGGGTCGACAGACAAACTCAACCCATATACATATTAGAAGTGCGAATTTTTGTATTCTTTCGGACAACCAAATCTTGAAGAACAAAAATAAGAGAAGATAAGGAAATCAAGTGCACAAGTTTGGTAAAACATAAGTCACAGAATAAAATCGAACCATTTATTCTCTTGAACACACAACTAGAAAATAAAAATAAAAAGGTCTAGCTGGTATCATACAAACGGCAGAATAATCGCTGGGAGTATCCTACATATCACGGTATGCATCAGCATAACACTAACTTTATGACAACCATTGACAAAAGTTTCTGGGTGCACCCCTGCTCCTAAGAAACATTAGCAGACTTCAACCATTATATGTCTATGGAAATTAAGAACAGAAATAGCAGGATCTCAAAATCATAAAATTATCCTAGACCAATATATCAAAATAACTCAAGATGTAATCTCCGGCAATCAAATAATAGGTTATGAAATGAATCAATTTCAAATAACAACCAGATCAATAATTTAATAACAACAAATATTAGATGGAACTAACCATATTTTTAGGAAATATATCTGCCAACAGCTTCTTGTATCGCTTAACGGGGTGCCGCGATCTGGGCCGCATTGCTGGACAACAGATGCAGAGGCTGTCGCAAACGGGCATCATTCGCTTCGACATCGCACCCATTTCCCCTCTCAGCCCTTTCAATAAAGTAAAAGCTCTCAATTCCTTCGCATATGTAACCCACTGTCCACAAAAAGATTGAGGACAATGGTTATGAATTGGTGAATTGGATTAGAAAAAAGATAAATGGTTTTTTGGATTTGAATGATCAACAAAAGGATCGGGAGAGATAAAAAGGAAAAGAATTGAAACGGGACTGAAGAGGAAATTCGAATTAGGGATTAATGTGAAGAAATGGGGAAAAAATGGGAAAAAGTCGGAGGTTTTTCAACGGCCTCCAACTTCCTCCAAACAGTAAATGGGGGAGATGAATTGTTGGTTTCCTCTTTTACATCCTTTGCATGGCCAACACGTACAGAAGTTAAGAATAAAACTTTAAATAATGTATATTTCTTTTTGGAACTTAGATTATTTTATTTTTATATTCTTTTTTTTTTTGGAAAAGGAAAAAGGTTTAAAAATGAATTAGTTTAATTATTAATTAACTTTAATAACTAGTGTTTGTCATGTTAGTATGCTGTTTTTTTTTCCCAGTACAATTGGGGGATATAGTCATATAGTAGGGAAGGTTACAATTGGGGGATAGTAGGGAAGGAGATATACGCACGTGGATTAGATCGAACATGGATCAATCGTTTTTATAATACATGACTCTACCACTGAAGGACAATATTGATCCCTTATTATTTCATGCTTTAAACCTCTACCAAATTCCAAATTCATTTTTTTTTTCCCCCTCAAAAAAAAAAATGAATTTGGAATTTGGTAGAGGTTTAAAGCATGAAATAATACCCTACCATTTTTCACTGCTGGAGCATTCTAAAAAAAATCACTACTTAAGTGCTAGTTATTAACAATACGAAAATAAATTAAGATAATTTTTTTGTCATTGGTATTATATCCATTTATGGGTATTATAACTTAAATAACTTTTTTTAAAGCATTATCTATAGGTTAATCGGAAATTAAGGATGTATAATTGAATTAGAGCCGAACATATCGTTGATATCTCATTACACATAGTTGGTCTTAGCTATCGAGGGGTCTGGAGCGAGGAAGAAAAAGGGAGGAGGCCCTTGTGTTTAAATAAAAAAATATTAAAACAATAAAATCAATGTTACTAATGCAATTTCATTGATTTAACATATAAAATAAGATATGTAATAACGAGAATATTGTACTGCAACTTTAACATTATGGTACCATTAAAATAAAATTAAAATAAAAAGTCGTCAATATAATTTACCATAAACAAGAAGTAAAAAAAAGAAGGAATATACTACTAATAAATTAGCTATGAAAACTCTTGCATTTTTATCTGTAAAGTCATGAATCAATCTTTCATAATAAATATTTTAAAAAATTCACTGTCATTTGAAATCAAATACATTTAATTCAGTCTTGTTTGGGTCATTGTTGACTTCAAACATGACTTCAACACCTTCATTCCCAAGAAGAAAAAAAACTCAATTGAAATCAAAGACATTTGGGTAATTGTTGATTTTAAACATTTTGACTTCAACAATTTTAATTTTTTTTAAAAAACAAATGTTAGATACAAAGGGTAAAAACATATCTTGAACTTTGCATCCACAAAGAATCGAACCTAGACCTTAATGTTAAATGTGTGATATCTTTGTCACTCCACCAATTTACTAACTAAACCATGTGTGTGTGTGTGAAGAACTCCGGGGGACTTTGCCCGTAGAAGTCCTATGCGGCGGCACCACCTTAAAAGCCATAGGGCCGCCCCTATACACAGTAAATCATCAAATTAAATCATATAATATCATCGCACACTACTCCGTAAAACTTTGTACAACTTCTCATTCCATCTCAACTTTAAGAAAATATGTGTGCGCGCGCGCACACACATACACACACACATATATATGTATATATGTGTGTATTTCATTGATTTATAATTGAAACTTGTGACATCGACCTAATTACTGCTATGGAGCAACATAAAATCTTAAAAATTAATTTAAGTAGTCTTTTTAAAATTTTAATTAAGTTCGGATTGATTTGACATATACTTTGATCTCATCATATATTTAACCAGTCATCTTGTGAATCGTATATTATTATGAGAGATGATACTTGGTCTCACCTATTAGAAGTAAGGTCAATGGTTTAAACCTCACCCCCCTTACAATCCCTTTTGTAAATGTTTGAAGTTAATGAAAAAGAATCCAAAAAAATAAATTAAAAAAAAATTAATGAAAAAATCATTTTTTGATCTAACAAGGATAAATTTGTTGACTTTGGATCTAGTGAACTAAGTTATTTGTGAAGCTTTTTAAAGATGACAAAATTCTCATGGGGAACCATTCTTATTGCTAACTGAATAAAATTGGATGGGGAACCGTTGGTTAATTCGGGATGAGGATTCCATGCTTCTTTAGAATCAGGGATGAAACGGGAAGGTACTTATCTCCCCCATCTCGTTCTCCCACCATTTTTTAAATACAACATCTTATTTTAGAAGTTTATAATATCTATTAGAGAGCTTATAAACTCTCAAATATCTTATACATTGTTTTGAAGAGTTTATAAGTTCAACGAAACACCCTATCACAACACCTGACCTAGAATATAATCAATCAAATAATTAGAATTTATAATAGTTATCATATGAACCACTATATATAAACTAATAAAAGTATAGGAGTCAATTGAATAATTTAATATATTGGGTATAATGTTTCAAAGTAAAAAAGCCCTCACTAAATCTTCTGACACGACAACGCAATTTGAATCAGTAAATTATGTACACAAAATACAGTTTAACCCTCCAATATCAAACTGAACACAATGAGAGCGACATGAAATATTTATGACCACATTTGAAACTATGATGAATTGTAAAGATTTAATCCAATGTTTGAACACCAAAATGAAAATAATGTAACAACAATTTTAATCTTAATGATCAAATTTCAAGTTTCTATAACCTAGGGGAGCAAACTCGAAATTTTGCCGGGCACTTGTAAACATCAAATTCACAACCAAGCCCATCCACATTCCCAAATCTCCAATGCCCTTTTTTATCTTTCTCCACTCTCTTCTCTCTCCCACATCAGGTTTTCTTTTTCCAATTTCAAATTAATTTTTATCATTAGACCCAAAAGAATAAAGTTTACTTTATTTTATATTTTTATTTTATTTATCTCCAAATACAAATAACATCGCTCGAAATTTTCCCCAAATTTCCCCCAAATGTAATTATGGCCTTTCATGTTGCTTGCCCAATTACCTGGTACACTTCTCTAATCTCATGATTTAGCCCATTATAATCTTTTAATTTTACTTATATAAATACATCCCACTTTTGTATTTATTTCCATCACTTTGTTTTAAAGTTTTTCGTGCAGTCAAGTGTGTTTGTGCGCATGTATGTTGTGGGTTTTGAGTTTTGAATGAAAGATTTCGCTTCTTTGTCTATTTGCAATCGTAGGATATGTTTCTATGATCTGGGTTTTCCACGGAGATTGCAGGGCGAGAAGGGCAAGATCGACCTTTTATAGGAGGTCGTTGGGGTTGAGCAATTCTTGAATGATCCGTGGTTGATCAAGGCCAGGGAGAATGCAACGGTTCATGTTAAGGTGCCGAAGGTGGTTGTTTCCTCCGCTCCACTGCTTCCGCCGTTGCAATGTTCGGGGGTTCCCGCGGTGTGGGTTGGAGGTGAGAAGGCTGCGATATCTGCAGCAACTTCGGGCCAGGTGAGGGTGGTGCTGCAGAAGCAAGTTGTTGATGCCTCGATGGTGGTCGAGGATTACGTGAGGAGGTTTGAAACTGGTGATATGGCAGTGGGGGATTTTATAACTTGATATTGGAATCATTTATTGAGATTAACATTCTATTATTTCTAGAATTGTGAGTGTGATGGTTGAAACATTCAAATTTCGTGATCTTAATTGTTTTGGTTCTCTGAGGTGATTTGTTTTTTTTAAATTTATAAATACCATTACTTCATAAGAAAATTGGGTGCTTAGTTTGTTTGATGCTTCCTGTTAGTTTGGACAGTTAGGTCTACAATATCTGCACTATGCCACATTTAATGTTTTTCTTCATGCGGTTTACTTGTCGACTTAAATGTGTACCCCAAGTTATGTGCAATACCGTTAACCTCAAGTAGAGTGTAGAAGATTTTGTGTTAAACATGTTTTAGATTTACATATAACCATGGTTTTAGCATATGCATTATATATGTTGCCATAATGATCGTGCTCGAAAATGTTAGACCTCGAAATTTTGCCCTTCCAAGCAATTAGCAACTTTTATTTATTAAGAAATGATATCTCTTGAGAACTCTCTAGTCTCCCTTTTTACTGGTGGAGTTTAAATGCTACATTTAAGAGGGCGTATTTATAGTTAAGGTTTTGGACACGTGGCTTCATAGTGTCCACATTTATTATGTACTAGACTTGGCTAGAAAAGGTGGGTTAATTTCCATGTCGAGTTCAAGTAGGGTTGGGTACCCTTTGAGAAAGACGGATCTTCCCTAAATTTCATCACGGGTAAATAAGTGTTTTTACTTGCTCGACAAAATACCCCCAATCATTAAGGAGAATTTTCTGTTGTATTTTCGCAATTCGATTCCATATGCAGATTTTCAACGTCTTCTCATATTCCCAGATATTGTCACCCACTTTATATGGCCTCAATATATATAGACAATATAAGAACTCACATTTTTATTAGCGGCATGTATGAAATTATTGTGAACATAATCTCTAGCTTGAATTTCTTTAACAAAGGAGTTGATAGAATTAGTTGATGAAATTGAAATGAGATTATAAGGCCATGCTCTTGCTTAATTTATTGGTGAAGGAGTAGAAATGGTGAATCGTGATCATTTCTTACAAGCTATCGACGTGAGATTTCTTTCTCCAGGGAGGGGGATGCAAAAGGCATCTTTTCTCTCATTTCTTCTATACTCATAAATATCTAGCTTTACATTCTACTTCAGTAGATTAAGTGTGTTGACTAAGACATTTACTAATTTTTTGTACATTGGATTGGCATACTCAAAGGTATAACTATCCTGGAGATGATATATAATGGATATTTAAGTCACTCTCTTGCATTTCGATAGTTGGAGTCCACATAACACATGCACTATATACATGAGTGTGACTATAATGGATCATATGGATTTGATTCTTATATGGCCCATGGATTTTGTTAATTGGCAACCAACTCATGGATTTTATAAGTTTTTCATGTTATATATGAGTTAACATCAATCTACTACATGCAAGCATCTACATATGTTCATATGTGGGAACCTGCATAAGGATGATGATGGTTAGTTTCGCTATCTCAAGTATTTCTTTATCTAATTATTTATGCCTTTTGATCATACGGCATGCATGTTAATGAATGACACCATGTAAATACAAAAAGAACATTAATTTATTCAGCTATTAATCCTTGAGATACTTATTGATTGAGTTATCCACCAGATTTCTGTGAAAGATGCTGCTGGAGTGGAGCAAGGCCAATCTAATGCCAAAGTAATGTGTCGGTTATGCTTTTCTGGTGAAAATGAAGCAACTGAAAGGGCAAGAAAGATGTTATCTTGCTATTCTTGTGGCAAGAAGTATCATAGGAGCTATATGAAAGCTTGGTCTCAAAATAGAGGTACTTTTGTGGCTGCCATGAATTATTGGTTAAATGGCTATACATTTTGTGATTAAATCTTGTCATAGATCTTTTTCATTGGAGTTCTTGGACTTTCCCCTCTTACCAGATATGCGAGGTAAATATAGATGTTTTATCCGTAATTCATGTGCTGAAGTTGTTTTTGATATAAAAACAAGCAGGTTGTGATATATCAGTTGTTCTGTGTCAATATATGGAAACATTCTATTCTATTGCTAATAAACATGCCAATGAAGGTTGTTTTATAAGTTAGTACAATTGATAACTTGTTGACTGGAGATGATGATTTTATTTGACAGTCTATTGCCTTGTCTAACAACTCAAGGAGGAGGTCTCTTGTGAGACCGTCTCACGGATCTAATTTCGTGAGGCGGAGCCCCCATTCTCCAATATTCCCAAGAATATGCGTCCCCACTCCAGGTCCCCACTCCAAGCATTTCTCTGAATCTTCTCATTACCCATCACGCATCTCGCACCCTTCCACCATGTCATCCACCACCAATTGTTTCAGCAACTTACCACATTTCCAAAAAAAAAAAAAAAACTCACCATGCACCTTTCGAAGTCACATTAATCACCTCCAATATAAACTTGCATTACTGGCACCCATATATATAAAATGAACTGACAACAATATTTACAGAAGAGTTCAATCTAAATTGACCCATTTTATTAATCTCAATTCAACAACCCAACTGGGAAGGAATTAAATAATATATCATGTTAATAAATATATTATTTAATACTTTTGACATAAATTGTATTACTTTTTAAATAAAAAGTAGTAGTTTTAAAGAAAATAGTGTATAATTTTAAAAGGTTTAGTAAATAATACTTTTACAATAAGAATTAATACTTTTCGAGTAAATAGTCATACTTTTCAAGCAAGCATTATAAATACTTTTAAAGGGATTTATAAGTAATAATTTTGAAGTAAAAAATATTACGTTTCAAGTAAAAAATAACATTTTCAAAGGAAATAGTATATAATTTTAAATGATATAGCAAATGATACTTTTACAATAAAGTTGACTATTTTTCAAGCAAGCATTATAAATACTTTTAAAGGGATTTATAAGTAATAATTTTGAAGTAAAAAATATTACGTTTCAAGTAAAAAATAACATTTTCAAAGGAAATAGTATATAATTTTAAATGATATAGCAAATGATACTTTTACAATAAAGTAATACTTTTTGAGTTAAAAATGATACTTTTCAAGCAAAACATTAATACTTCTAAAGAGATTAGTAATTAATAATTTTTGGATAAAAAGTATCAGTTTTAAAGGTAATAGTATACAATTTTAAAAGATGTAGTAAGTAATACTTTTACAATAAGAAGTTAATACTTTTCGAGTGAAAAATGATACTTTTCAAGTAAACATCAATACATCTAAAAGAATTAGTAAGTAATAATTTTGAAGTATGAAGTGTTACTTTTTAAGTAAAAAGTAATATTTTAAAAAGAAATAATATAATTTTAAAGAGTATAATATGTAATACTTGTTTAGTAAAAAGTAATACTTTTTGAAATACAAAGTAACACTTTTTTAATACAAAGTATTACATTATTATTTTTTAATAAAAATCGTACTTCAAAAAAGAATAGTAAGTAATAATATTTTAATGTACAAAGAAATTTTAAAAGAAAATAGTAAATAATTTCGTAAGTCTTGACCTAATCTACAATATAATAAAAATAAAGTCAATTAAAATTCCATCACGTTAGCTTCTTATATTATTATTATAATTTTGACAACATCAGTTAGCTTATTTGAATTAGAGTAGCTAAAACTAATCAATTTCTACTAATATCCCATTAATACACTAGAGGTTGTCCTACCAAGTCAAACAAGATAAAATTGAGAAATAGTGGGGGCCGGCACATATCATACGTACGTCATATGTGGTCATTTATGGAAAATTACAACTTTGCCACCATCTGGTTCTTAAAAGCTGCATAAGGGGATATGGGCATAGATCCGTCTCACGGAATTAGATCCGTGATACCGTCTCACACAAGTTTTTGCCCAATTCAAGTAATTTATTCAATGAAAGTGTCTTGCACCATAAATAATATGTTTAAATATGAGCTAATTTTAATAGATAGTGATTTGAGTACAAGATCGGTCCTGTAGTTTTCAAAGTCCGAGGCGACATAAATTTGGCGCCCTTCGTAGTAGCGTGACACAATAAATTTTTTTAGCGTACTGCTAGTTATCGTTTTACTTGTAAAAAGTGTTAGAGAAGTATCTCAATTTAGTTAAAAAGGAGTTACCTAGAAATTGGAAGAGATATTATTTTTCTTGATAGGTAGAGGACTATTTATGCTAAGAAATAAAAGAGAGCTTTGGTGGAAGAATATTTGATTCTATTGATTATTCTTTTCAATTTTTGTTGGCTTGTTACAAAATGAGCAAGACACCCCTATTTATACTAAGACAACTTCCTAACCAATGACTAGAATTTATTTGATCTAAAGGCTATAACTTATCCACTAGAATCAACATCAACATTATATACTAAAAGGAAAAACAAGCTGCCACAAGTCTTCACCTGAGCAATTTGGTACACGTGTCAACACCTTATTCTTCCAAATCCATGTGTCACCTTCATATTTAGCCACGTGGCAAATCATGCCACCACCTTATTCTTCCAATTATAAAGTAATTTACTATATCAATTTACTACCAATTTATCATCAACTTAACAATTAAATTTCCTATTTCCGTATATAACTATTAAAATCCAATCAAACATTTAACCAGCAAAGTTATCAATTTGGCAAAATCATTGTTATGATTAAATCGTATATTTAATATATTTATATATGTATATCCAACACGTTTTTGAGGAATCTTCCTTATAATGCATTAATTAATTAATTTAATCCAATTAAATAGATGTATATATATATATATATATATATATATATGGCAGGTTTAATCCAATCACTATTTAATCTAATCAATATTTAATCCAATCAAATATTTAATCGGCAAAATCGTTATCAATTTGGCAAGATCAATATTTAACTATTGATTCCATTGATTTTATCATAGTTAACCCAATCAAATATCAATATATTAATTAATTTCCATATTTTTCATATATAACTATTGACTCGATCGAATGTCGTATATAACTATTGACCCAATATTCTTCCAATTATAAATTGATTTACTATCAATTTACTAATTAATTAAATATTCGTACTTTCGTATAACTGTTGACTCAATTAATTTTTCTTATAATGTATTAATTAATTTAAGATATTTAATATATTTATATATGTATATTTAATATATTTATATACAAGTTTTGTAAAAATCCATATTTTATCAAATCAAACATATGTATGTATATACAGTAAGTTTAATCGAATCACTATTTAATCTAATCAATATTTAATTCAATAAAATATTGAATCAACAAAATCATTATCACTTTGGCAAAATCAATATTACATCAACATCGTATATTTAATATATTTATATATGTATAAATATGTATATATGTATATCCAACAAGTTTTTTGAGGTTGCTTCTTTGTGTATATTTCTCTATTGTTTTACATGATAATACCCATTGACTTTATATTGCAGCAAATGACTACCAAGATGAACACTATCTCCGATATCAAGCATGAGAAAGAGACGTGGAAGATAAAGGTACGATGTGAATGACTATGTGGTATACTCATCCTCAGTTCAAGCCTGAAGAAAAGAAATGTATGGAACTCATTCTATTTGATGTCAAGGTACTGAGTGTGAATCTTTGTGTGGCTTTATTGTAATTGATTTATTTGATGAGTTACTTGGTTTTACATATGAAAAAATCTTATCATTAAATTTTTTAAATGCAGCTGAGATACTTTTCTATTTAAGATACTGACCCGTATGTTGAAAGTATCATATCCCAAAATACTCAAAGATTATAATAGAAGGTGGCTTCTACTACCTTACCAATTTTGTAATACATAAAAATGACGATGAATTCAAAGCTACCAGACATGTATATCGCCTTGAGTTTCACAACTGCACTTCTGTGAGGTCGTCGGAAACCTTGCCTATACCTCAATTTGGATTCAACTTTGCGGGATTCCCTGATATCAAATCCAATACAAGTTCCGAGAATATTTTAGTTGGTAAAATTATAGTAACATAAAACAATATTTATTAGTTTCCATAACTAATGTATGTGAAATATGTTTTTGGTGTAGATGCAATTGCTGAAGTAATCAGTATTGATGATCTTCTGGAGATTGACAAGTATGGCCAAAATACAAAGAGTCTTGCAGTGCACCTCCAAGACGTCATGTAAGCTAAATGCATCGTAATATTAAATTAATAAATATGAATATATACATGATAAATATGTCAAGGCGATTATTAAAAAGTTAGGTCAAGTAGTATATGAAACAAAGTAATCAATATGTATTAATAGGTACATGATAACTAATTATAAAATGAATATAGCCGAGACAACATATGAGAAATATTATAACAACATATGGATGGATGCAAAAACACCGATAAATGATAAATGATAACAATCCATCTCATGTTTTAAGGAAGACTGAAAAAATGGGTAATTATGACATTTTGTGAAAAGTGGGGCTCTTTTGGTAAATTTGAAATAAAGATTCTTTCTGGGATTAATATTGGGAGTAAAGTTTTTATTCCACGTATGATATTAAGCCCTTCAGATAGTAGATTGCCATTTAATATTCCAAGAAGGCAATTTCCACTTATTGTTTGTTTTGCCATGACTATAAATAAGAGTTAAAGTCAAACACTCTCCCATGTTGGTTTGTTCCTACCAAGACCGGTATTCAGTTATGGTCAACTTTATGTGGCTATATCGAGAGTTAAGAGTAGAAAGGATTTGAAAATTCTTTGTTGTGATAAGGATGGACAGTTGGAAATATAACAAATAATGTAGTTTATAAAGAAGTTTTTCAGAATTTGAAGTGAGATTATTTGTATGATACTTTTATAAGTTTTGGATTTCCTTTTTTTTATATTAGTATTTTCTGTCTCTTCTAACAATCACAAACAAATTTGAGACACTAAAAACAAATCACATGTAACACACGGGTGTTGTTCTAGTTATCTTCTAAAATATCTAGCAACCTAGAAGTTTCTACAAGCTTTCTTCAACTAATATCTAAGATATTTTAATAAGATATTTCTAGAGAAATTCTAGAACTTGGGGCATTTGAGCTTGGACTCTTATTTTATCTTTTAACTAAAAAATATATTTTCAAGCCCAATATTATTTGGACCCAAATCAAGTTTATATTCCAACAAAAAGATCATAAATATAAGTCAATATGGTCACATTCATATAAACCAACAAGCAGGACAAGTCATGTAGTTTTCAAAGCCCGAGGCGACACATAAATTTGACGCCCTTCATAGTAGCGTGACACAACGAATTATTTATCTTGGAGGAAGAGGAGGTTATTTAGGCTAAGAAATAAAAGAGAGCTTTGGTGGAAGAATATTTGATTCTATTGATTATTCTTCTAAATTTTTTTTGGCTTGTCACAAAATGAGCAAGACACCCCTATTTATACTAAAATAACTTCTTAACCAATGGCTAGGATTTGTTTGATCTAAAGACTATAATTTATCCACTAGAATTATCTTCTAAAATATATGTTGAGTAAATTTAGGAAGGTTTATGTTTCAGAATATGGCTAAGTGTTTGGGTTAAGTTGAGGCCTGAATTAGATTCAGTCTCCACAAGACGAAAACACCTCGTATACAAAGTGCTTACGGTTCCTGCGCTCGTCCCTAAGATACAACGACTTTAACTATTCCAATTTAGCAGCACTTGCAAAAACCAGACCTTCAGCGAACAACAAAAAAAGTTTGAGACTTTCAGGCTTTAGAACGGGAAATAATGTCAATATGCACGAATGCAAATGACCATTTATTATCTGATGATTTTCGTGTGTTATTTCATCTGCAGGGGTCAGATATATATAGGCAACAAGGTGCTCGTATAGAAAGATCATGTCTTTTGGCTCAAAAATACATGTTTATACCGAACAGGTGCATTTGTTCAGTCTTTCGCATCGACACACGACCAGGCGCACGGTCCGTGCGTGGATGCGAATGAAATGACAAAGTTTCGACTTGGTCCAAAAAGAATAAGGGCCTTGAAGCCCAAGCCCACGGCTCACGACCCTCGACCCACGACTCGGACCCGGACATGGGCCGACAGGTGGGCGGGCGGCGGCAGCGCTGTGTTCTTTGAACCAAACCCACAAGCATGTAGGTCCTTACCCCTTTAAAAACTTGGGTGCCCCCAAGGGCCAAAACCCATAAGTCCAAATTGGGATATATCAAGTGAGCAAACTTTGTCTCCTTTTCCTATGTAGGATGGAGCATTTCTACTTCCCCACATTTCTATTTTCCATACCATTTTCTAGTATTAAGTGGCTAACTTTTAACATTAATTTCTCATTCACCCGGAATTGGTTTTGATAAATTCCAAATGTTATTCTCATCTACTCTCTTAGTAGAATTTTTACAAATAATTTAATTCCATTTTCTCACTAATGGAAACCACTTAATTATTTGGTCAAAATCGGGTTAACACCCATTTTGCAACCAAATTCCAACAATCCCCCACATGAATGAAATTAATGCATGCGTGTATGCAGATTCGCTTGAAAGTCTCGGCGAACTTTTATTGCATCGGGATAGGTAGCTTGTGGCTTTAAACCTTCCTTAGTAAAATACTATCAGATTTACTAGCTGCTTAGTGGCACGATGTCTTGAACTACTCAGCCGTTTGTGTAAATCGAGACAACAGTACTTACACAATAACAATTCTAACACTTATTGTTCTCACGTTGTGTCCATTTCGGCCCTGGACCATATCTTAGATTCATAAGCGTTTCTTTGAAGCGGCCATTACTTCTCGCTTATATAGGTGATCTCTTATTGAAGAGTATCCTGCCATACTCCACCTTTCAGTATATGAATTATTAAAAGTCTTAAACTTAACCTCACCACATTCAATAGGTTTTCATTCACTTGGATGTTTCGAGAATGAGCTAACACATTTTCCAAGTGTTCAACTGAACATTCATAACTTAGTTGTCCCATTGAACCAAGGTCTTGGGATCTCCAATTCACAAGGTTGGGTTACCGCTATGAACATTTTTTAGTTCGTGGATTTTAAACCTATTCCCCTTAACAATTTATACAATTGATCTCGATTTATGCCTTTTGTAAGCGGATCCGCAAGGTTTTTTTTGACTTCACGTAGTCAACCGAAATAACCCCATTCGAAATCAACTGTCTAATGCTATTGTGTCTCCGACGTATATGTCTAAACTTACCATTATACATACTACTTTGTGCCATTCCAATTGTTGATTGACTATCACAATGCATCAAAACAGCAGGCACATACTTATTCCAACAAGGAATATCCTCTAAGAAGTTTATAAGTCATTCTGCTTCTTCTCCAGCTTTATCTAAAGCAATGAACTCGGATTATATAGTGGTTCGAACTATGCACGTCTGCTTAGAAGACTTCCATGACACCGTTCATCCACTTATTGTGAAAACATATCCATTTGTGGACTTGGAGTCTTTTGTGTCTGATATCCAATTGGCATCACATTATCCTTCTAATAATGCTGGATATCTCGTATAAAGTATTCCATAGTTCATGGTGTACTTTAAATATTTAAGTACCCTTGTCACGGCTTTCTAGTGATCCGTACTTGGGTTACTTGTGAACCTACTTAGCTTACTCACTGAATACAATGTCTGGACGTGTACAATTCATTAAGTACATCAGACTGCCAATTACCTTTGCATATTCCAGCTGAGAAACTGGTTCACCTATCTTCTTGGCCAAGGGTAGACTTAGATCAACAGGTGTCTTAGCCGGAGGACTATCAAAAGCATTAAACTTTCTAAGTATGCTTTCGACATAATGGGGTTGTGACAAGACAATTCCATCTGAAGTTCTAGAAATTTTAATCCCTAATATAACATCAGATAATCCCATATCTTTCATGTCAAAGTTCTTCTTTAACGTATTCTTAGTATTCATGATTAAATCATGACTACTACCCATAATCAACATATTATCTACATAAAGGCATACTATGATGTAATCATTTGTAGTACCTTTAATGTAGACACACTTGTCACATTCATTGATCTTGAAACCGTTAGACTTGATAGTCGAGTCAAGCTTTTCATGTCATTGCTTAGGTGCTTGTTTTAGTCCATAAAATGACTTAACAAGTTTACACACCTTTCGCTCTTGACCGGGTGCAACGTACCCTTCAGGTTGTTCCATATAGATCTCCTCTTCAAGTTCACCATTCAAGAAGGTAGTCTTAACATACATTTGATGTATCTCAAGGTTATGCAAAGCTACAATAGCAATGAGAACACGAATGGATGTAATCCTCGTAAACAGAGAATATGTATCGAAAGTCATATCCCTCCTTTTGTCTAAACCTTTTAGCTACCAAAGAGGCTTTGTACTTGTCTATAGATCCATATGCTTTTTATTAATGATCCCTTGCATCCCAAAGGTTTGAAACCCAGTGGGGGATCAACTAACTCCCAAGTGTGATTTTGCATGATGGAATCTATCTCATTATTGATAGCTTCTTTCCAGAGAGGAGCTTCTGGACTAGACAATGCTTGTTGAATAGTTTTGGGTTCGTTTTCTAACATATAAATTAGAAAATCAGGACCAAAAGACTTAGCCACTTTTGTCCGTTTAATTCGTCTTGGTTCCTCTTCATCATCACTTTGAGGTAACCTTGCAGTTTCATAAGTTCGTTTACTCGAACTTTCTTCTTTCCTTTTTTTGTTTGGAAAGATATTCTCGAAGAATACAATATTCCTTGATTCAATGATCATCATTTATATCAGGAATAACTGACTTGTGCACTAAAAAGCGATATGCGCTACTATTGTTAGCATATCCAATGAAAGCACAATTGATCATTTTCGGACCGATTCTAACTTATTTCGGCTTAGGTACTTCGACTTTAGCCAAACACCCCCACACTTTGAGGTATTTATATGATGATTTACGTCTCTTTCATAACTCATATGGAGTTCCGTTTTACCTTTGTGTGGGATCTTATTAAGAATGTAGTTTGCAGAATGTATGGATTCCCTCCACAAGTTTTGGGGTAAGCCAGAACTTATCAACATCGCATTCATCATCTCCTTAAGAGTACGATTTTTATTACGCAACTCCATTTGATTGAGGTGAGTAGGAGAAGCGGTCGTTTGATGAATTATACCCTCTTCCGAGCAAAATTCTTCAAACAGAGCAACATACTCTCCGCCTCTATCACTTCGAATCATTTTAATTTTCAAATTAAGTTGATTTTCAACTTCATTCTTATAAGTTTTAAAAGCTACTAAAGTTTCATCTTTGCTTTTCAAAAGATACACATAGCAATATCTTGTGCAATTGTCTATAAACGTTATGAAGTAATTTTTCCCACCTCGAGTTTGCACAAGTTTTAAATCACACACATCCGTATGAATGAACTCGAGTGGTTTGGTACTTCTCATTACCGAATGAAATGGTGCTTTGGCCAATTTTGCTTCAACACAAATTTTGCATTTGTCTTGTGAATCAGTTTTGAACGTAGGTATTAATTCCAGATTCACTAATCTTTTAATTGTGTTGAAGTTTACATGTCCTAATATATCATGCCATAAATTGGAATAATCCAACAAGTAAACAAAAGTAACGTTTTTATTCTTCGCCTCTTGGTGGAAAACAAACATTACAGACATTTTAAAAAGCCTTTTATCAAGGTAGCCCTTACACAGAAACTGACCATTCTTGGTCATTACAAACTTGTCGGACTCAAACACTAGTCTAAACCGACCTTACTAAGCAAAGGACCGGAAACCAAATTCTTGCGGATGTCCGGGACATGTAGCACATCTACAAGTATAAGCTCCTTTCCGGAAGTCATCTGGAGCACAACCTTGCCAAGCCCCACGATATTGGAAGTCGAAGAATTTCCCATGAAAAGCTTCCTTCCATTTATCAGAGTGTAGGAGAAGAACATCTCCTTATCGGCACAAATGTGACGAGTAGCCCCGGTATCTATCCACAACTCCCTTGGGTTATCTACCATATTGGCTCCAAACACAATGGTGGTGAGATCGAGCTTCGACATGTCGATTGGAATTGACTTGTCCTCCATCACATTGGCTTGTTGGTTGCCACCTTGATTACCCTTTTTCGGGTGTCGGCAATCCTTGGCCATGTGGTTCGGTTTGCCACAGTTGTAGTAATTTCCCTTGAACTTTTTGGCCTTTCCCTTGTCTTTCCCGGAATACTTGCGTTTCTTGCTAGTGCTCGATTCAGCAAGATTGGCCTTGGTCTCTATTCCAGACTTACTGGATTTTACTTCGGATTTTCGGTTGTCTTCCTCAATTCGAAGCCGAACAATCAAATCCTCAAGCCCCATCTCTTTGCACTTGTGCTTGAGGTGATTCTTGAAATCCTTCCACAATGGCGACAACTTTTCGAATATTGCAGCCACTTGAAAGGACTCGTTCAGAATCATCCCTTCAGATACTAAGTCGTGAAGTATGATCTGAATCTCTTGGACTTGGTTGATTACCGTCTTGGTTTCAACCATCTTGTACTCGAGAAATTTGCCGACAATAAATTTCTTTGTGCTGGCCTCTTTCGTTTTATACTTCTTCTCCAAAGAGTCCCACAACTCTTTGGATGTTTTGAACGAACTATAGACGTTGTAGAGAGTGTCTTCTAGTCCATTCAAAATGTAGTTTCGACATAGAAAATCGTTGTTATGTCAAGCATCCACAGCGATTCTCCGTTGGTTGTCGATTTCTTCATTGCCAATGGTAGGGGGTCCTCCTTCAGAAAATGAGACTGCAGCCCCAATGTGGTAAGGTAGACCAACATCTTTTGTTGCCAGCGTTTGAAGTCAACATCGGGGAACTTAGGTGGCTTTTCGCTGTGAGCAGGAGCAGCAGCCATCGGAGTGAACGAAACGAAAGCCATCATCTTTGAATAGAAAAATATGTTGTTCCTCTTGCGATTGTTGGGTAAATTTAGAAAGGTTTCTGTTTCAGAAATGGCTAAGTGTTTGGGTTGAATCAAGGCCTGAATTAGATTCAGTCTCCACAAGATGAAAACACCCCATATACAGAGTGCTTACGGTTCTGGTGCTCGTCCCTAAGATACAATGACTTTAACTATTCCAGTTTAGCAGCACTTGCAAAAACCAGAACTTCAGCAAACAACAAAAAAAGTTTGAGACTTTCAGGCTTTAGAACGGGAATAATGTCAATATGCTCGAATGCAAATGACCGTTTATTATCTGATAATTTTCGTGTGTTATTTCATCTGCAGGGGTCAGATTGTTGACACCTCATGGGCTACGACTCTGAGCCAAGTTCCTATTTTACAAGCAAATGGTGACTTTATGAGTTGGATGCACTCCCCAAATGGTGAATTTTCCTTGTCCTTTGCTTGGAGAGTTGTAAGACATTTTCTTCCTATACTTCTCCTCTTTTTTTTCCTCCAAAATTTGGAAGAAATATATTACACCATCGATGTCAATATTTCTTTGGAGATTGCTTCACAACAGGTTACCAGTGGATCTTAAGCTACACGCTAGAGGTGTCTCATTGGTTTCTCAATGCTATTGTTGCTCCTGCTGTATTGAATATCTTCCTCAGTTTTTTACTCCTTAATGATCAAGTCATGGAAGTATGGATGCATTTAACTAGATTGTTCAATTGCACACTACCTCACACTGAGAATACGCAATATTTTTTTTTAAAATTCTTGGTCTAATTTGACACCATTCACACATTACATTCATTATGCCTTGCTTGGTCCTTTGATTCACTTGGTTGAAAAGGAATATGTGTAAGCATGACTTTGCAAAATTTAGTTTTTGGAAAACTATTTGTCAAGTGGAGTCACATTTGAAGCCTTTGTATAACAGTAAACTGATGCATGCAAGTGTGTGGAAGGGGTTTCTACATGTTGCCTCATCTTTTGGCTTCTATTTTAGGAGACAAAGTGGTGTTAAGATCTTCCCTATATTGTGGCAAAAGCCTCCAACCCAGTTGGTTAAATTGAATGTAGATGGAGCCACTAAAAGTCTTGTCAATCAGGATGGTCTTGGTGGTGTTTTAAGAGATTATGAGGGAAACATACTCTAGATATGTTATGGATTTGCTGATTTGTATGCTGATAGTCTCACTGCAGAATTACTTGCTCTTTTCCAAGGATTACAAGCTCTTTCTTCGACTAGATACTCACCAACTGTGATTGAGACTGACTCTCTGCTCATTTTCCAACTTCTCACTCAAAGCAGGCAGGGCCATTGGACATCAACAGTGGCGTAGTTAGGGGGGCAACCTGGGCCCTGCCCCCCCTCTTTTAAAAAAAACATTTTACTAAGCAAAATTTAAAAAAAAATTAAATTTAGTTAAAATTTATATGATTTTTCTATACGGCCCACCCCACTTTCGTGTATCGGCCCACCCCGTTATAACATGTTGGCTACGCCATGGACATCAATGCATCTTCTTTCTAAAATCAAAGCCATGAGGGTTGTTATGCACCTTCAGTTTTCTCATACACTATGGGAAGGTAATCATGTGGCCGATGCTGTAGTTCATCTTTGTAACGACCCAAATTCTCTAACAGTACAAAAAATTTAACAAGTAGTGCAATAAACTTAACTAAAAGAACACAATTTTAAAAAAATAGCATATGATTAAAAACTTACATCCAAATAAACAAAAGTACTTTTAATTCGAACCCACAAGACAGTCATTCAAAAAATAAATGGTAACTAAAATTCGTTAACAAAATAAAATATTCCTAAATTTTGTAAAATAAATAAAAACATTGATTTCGCATCCACCGCCTCCAATCCTCGCCTGGACTCCTTAACCTGAAAAATATTAATGAATATGGGGTGAGCTTTCAACTCGCATGAGGACACGTTTGTCAAAATTAAATACATCAATAGGCATAATTGTAAACATTCAACATATAATTTAACTTTTATTTTGACTGGCCAGTTACTTTATAGTACTGCGGGTTCACCCCGATGATATTTTTGATCCCGAACCTTCTTACAACCCCTGACTAAGTACTGCGGGTTCACCCCGAGGATGCTTTTGATCCCGAACTTTCTTACAGCCCCAGACCAATTATAACACTGCGGGTTCACCCCGAGGATACTTTTGATCCCGGACCTTCTTACAGCCCCTGGCTAACATGATTTATTTTCACATTGCACATAAACAATTACACATATACGAAGCATTTAATAGAGACAAACAATAGATGAATAGAATATCCCCACCTCAAATAAATGCAGATGTCTGTGCGGAGAATGTAATAATGCTGGAACTCTACTCCTCGTTATCTTTGTTTTCTACAAATATATTATGAAGTGAAATTAATAATATAGTAAATAATAAATTAAGATAAAATAAATACACCACCAAAAATCCAAACCCTCAACCCCCAAGAAGTCCCACGCTGCCCCTTTTCTTTTCTTTCTTTCTTTCCTTTCTTTTTTTCTTTCCCCTTTTTCTTCCTTATTTTTGTTTTCCTTCCGGAAAACTCACAAACCCCCTCAATTTACCCATCATCTTAATCACGTCTCTGTCTTCTCATCCCTCTATTATATATATATATATATATATATATATATATATATATTTCTTATTCTTCTACATTCTATCTTTCTCAATCCCAGCACACATCGCCCTCTCACTTGCATACCCCACCCCCATCACCACATAACATAGTCCAAGTAGACATTGACCCGAGGCGGATCGCGAAGACACGAGGCGGATCGACTAAGATAAGGAGCACGCTAGCCGCGCGTGAAAGGAAGGTCTAATTTTCTTTAGGCGTCCGACCGTGTGGGGTGCATCGATGGGTTCGCTGCCCGTCTCGTTATCTTCTCCTCTATTCTATTTTTTTTTGGCTGAATTGAATCACATATTGATTGTGATATTTGGGTGTGGTTCTAGGAATTTACCGGAGTGTATTTCCGGCGGGCGGTTGGCGTCGGCAGGGAGAAAGAAAGAAAGGAGACTATTTTAGTTTTGTTGGGTTTGTTGGGTTTATGTTGAATAGGGGAACAGAAGAAGAAAATTTTTATCTAAGAATTTACCTGACTCAGAATTTTCACTCGGATAAAGAAAAGAAAAGGACGTAGGGCACGGTTATGTATTTATAAGGAGAGAAATTCTGTAGTTTGAAGTTAATAGGGTTTGTTAATGATAACAATAAAATAGATATATTAGGAGTTGAGTTCTATCTCCAAGATTCTTTAAAAATCTGGAATGTAAAAAGTGTTGAAATTAAACAACTAATTTTTGATAATTATATATAAAAAATATAAAAAAAAATAATAATTATTAAACTAATCAGATAATTATTATTAATAAGATAGTTAAATTAATATAAATATTAATAGTAATATTATATAAAAATATCGGATATTACAATCTACCTCCCTTAACAAAATTTCGTCCTCGAAATTCGATAACTCACCAAATGTCAGGAAGTCGGGGTACTTAGCACGTATCTCCTCTTCACGCTCCCATGTGGCTTCATTTTTCCCATGACGTTTCCATTGTACTTTGATCAAGCTTATGTCTTTATTTCTCATCTTATGAACCTTTCGCTCCAAAATGGCTTTAGGTGCTTCTTCGTAGGATAAGTCATCGTTAATCTGCAGATCTTCGTAGTTGACAATATGACTTGGGTCATGAACATACTTTCTCAACATCAATATATGAAAAACATCATGTACGCCTGACAGACGCGGTGGCAATGCCAGCTGATAAGCTAAATCTCCGACTCTTTTCAATATCTCGAATGGTCCTATGTATCTTAGCTTTAGCTTTCCTTTATCACCAAATCTTATCACTCCCCTTATCGGTGCTACCTTGAGAAACACATTGTCTCCCACCTCGAACTGCAAGTCTTTCCTTCGGCGATCAACATACGATTTATGTCTATCTTGTGCCATTCTGATTCGATCTTGGATTTTTGCTAAGTTTTCCACTGTTTGTCGAACCAACTCCGGTCCCAACATCTTCTTTTCTCCGACCTCACTCCAGTACAACGGAGATCTACAGTTTCTCCCGTACAATGCCTCGTAAGGGGCCATCCCAATAGTTGCTTGGTAACTGTTGTTATAAGCAAACTCCACAAGCGGCAGTAATGATTCCCAACTTCGTCCTATGTCAAGCACACATGCTCTCAACATGTCTTCCAATATCTGTATTGTCCTCTCAGACTGTTCGTCTGTATGTGGATGGTAAGCCGTACTAAACTTCAGTTTTGTTCCCAAAGCAGTCTGTAAGGTTCCCCAAAACTTAGAAGTGAATCTTGTATCTTTGTCCGACACAATGGACACCGGAACTCCATGTAGTTTCACTATCTCTTGGATGTATATTTGCGCATCTTTGCTCCATATCTTGAATGTCATTTTAACCGGCAGAAAGTGAGCTGACTTTGTTAATCGATCTACAACAACCCATACTGCTTTATTTCCTTTAGCTGATTGTGGTAGTCCTACCACAAAATCCATCGTTATGTGCTCCCATTTCCATTCTGGGATTTCGAGAGGTTTGAGCAAACTAGACGGTCGTTGATGCTCGGCTTTAACTTGCTGGCATATCAAACATTTCTCCACAAAAGATCCAATGTCTCTCTTCATGCTTCGCCACCAAAAGGCTTCTCTTAGATCTCGGTACATCTCTGTACCTCCCGGGTGGGCCGTGTATGGCGTACAATGAGCTTCTTCAAGTATCTTTTTCCTAAGTTCTTCCTCCTTAGGAACACACAATCTCCCTTCGTACGTCAAAACACCATCATCCGCTATGACAAACCCTGTTATATTTCCTTCTCGAACTCGTCCCTTCATCTTGTTCAAAAACTGATCTCGACTTTGTGCTTCTCTAATCCTTTCTCTCAAAGTGGGTTGAACTACCAAAGATGCCAATACCGCCTTTGTACTTCTCGGTGGGGTTATGACTTCAATCTTCAGGCTCGCAAACTCTCGTATCAATTGCTTTTGTTGCGTGAGTAAACTAGACAACTCACCTTTAGTCTTACGACTCAAGGCATCAACCACTACATTAGCTCTGCCCGGATGATAGTTGATGGTGCAATCATAGTCCTTAACCAGTTCTAACCATCTCATATGTCTCATATTTAACTCCTTCTGAGTAAATAGATATTTCAAACTCTTATGATCGGTGATATCTCACATTTCCCGCCATACTGATAATGTCTCCAAATCTTCAGTGCATGGACTACTGCAGCTAACTCCAAATCATGAGTCGGGTAGTTCAGTTCGTGTGGCTTTAATTGTCTTGAGGCATAGGCAACCACCTTTCCGTGCTGCATCAATACGCACCCCAAACCTTGTTTTGATGCGTCACTGTAAATTACAAATTCCGTGGTTGGGTCAGGAATCGTCAATACCGGTGCGGAAGTTAGTTTTCGTTTCAACTCTTGGAAGCTCTCCTCGAATTTCTCGGTCCACAAAAATTTCTCTCCCTTTCTAGTGAGTCGAGTCATGGGCGCAACTATTTCCGAAAATCCCTCTATAAATCTGCGATAGTATCCTGCCAATCCCAAGAAACTGCGAACCTCACTCGCATTCGTAGGTGCCTTCCATTCATTAACTGCCTCAACCTTTACTGGATCCACTTCAATTCCGTTTACAGTGATTACATGACCAAGAAATCCAACTCGGTCTATCCAGAATTCACACTTCTTGAACTTCGCGTATAACTTCTCCTTACGAAGTGTCTTAAGCACTATTCTCAAGTGTTCCTCGTGTTGCTCCTTGTCCCTTGAATACACGAGTATGTCGTCTATAAAGACTATGACGAATTGGTCCAAAAATGGATGGAACACTCTATTCATCAAGTCCATGAACACTGCTGGCGCGTTACTCAATCCAAACGGCATTACTACAAACTCGTAATGTCCATATCGAGTCCTGAATGCTGTCTTTGAGATATCACTCTCCTTAATCTTCAATTGGTGATACTCGGATCTCAAATCAATCTTAGAAAAAGTACTGGCACCTCTCAATTGATCAAACAAGTCTTCGATTCTTGGCAGTGGATACTTGTTCTTCACCGTGAGTCGATTAAGTTCTCTATAATCGATATACATCCTTAATGACCCATCCTTCTTCTTAACAAATAGGACTGGTGCTCCCCAGGGTGATACACTAGGCCTGATAAATCCCAAGTCCAGTAGTTCTTGTATCTACGCCTTCAGTTCTTGTAACTCATTCGGTGCCATTATGTAGGGTGCCTTAGATATCGGTGCTGCCCCAGGTACCAAATCTATTGCAAATTCAACTTGACGGTCAGGCGGAACTCCTGGCAAGTCCTTGTTCGCCTTATTTTTAGCTTCACCGCAAGTGTACGGTGTAGTTTATAGAATAGGGTAAGCAAGGTCGTATCCACGGAGACTAATAAATTTATGTGCTAAGTATTGAACCAAAATAGTCTTATTTTTATTTAGACGATCAAAATTGGAAGATTGTTGTATTGAGATTAAGACAATTTAAATCACTAAAACACAAGATTAAGATAATACAAATTATAGAAGTATCAAGAATATGAAATGGATTTCGAGTTAAGGTTTTGATTAATAATCCTCTTGTTGTCGGTTTAATCAAGCCACGTTATTATCAATATTCCTATAAGACGATCACAAAGCTATTTTATCCTCCCTCTCAAGATGCATATAAAACGTAGATTGAAATACTTATGCTAGCATCTCTACTCAACATGAAGCATTCAACTCCTAAAAGTTTAAAAGATCAAATGTCCTCACAAATATTTACAAACCTCTCGATTCATGCAAATATTTGTGTCGAGTATTCAAGATCTAATATTGAAACTCATCTCTCGAATTATGAATCAATATATCAAACAAGTTAAATCATTGATCAAGTGATAAAACAAGAATAAGCTCAAAATACTCAAATAGGCTTCAAGATAATAACTTCAACTAAGATTAAAACATCCAACAAGAGTTCATTAATCTACTTCCAAAACCCGGAAATCTCAAGAGTTTAGCTACACATGATTTCTAAACAACTTATAAACAAAGTGTTCAAAGCCATTACAAATGAAAATGACAGATTGAAACTAAAAGAGAAGCAAGAAAAACTTAGGAACGTCAACAATCTCTCGATATATCTCCGTTCTTCAAGCTCCGATGCAACCCGATTGTCTCCTTGATATCTCCTTCCAAGAGTTGACTCTTGTCTTGTGTTGTAGATCCCAAAAATGACAGAATCTCCTTGTGTGCGCCCCAGAAGCCTTTTTATAACCACCTTCAAGTTTAGGGCATAATCTTTCTGCAGTTATGGGATTCAGTAGAGACGCACGGGTGGTGGTGCGTCGAAGACGGGTTACCCGTGCGCCACCCTGTTGAAATAATCCAAGTCTCTGTAGAGCGCACGGGTGGTGCGTAGGAGCACAGGTTACCCGTGCGCCACCCTGTTGAAATAATCCAAGTCTCTGTAGAGCGCACGGGTGGTGCGTAGGAGCATGGGCTACCCGTGCGCCATCCGGTTGAACTCATCTATTCTCTGTAGGGCGCACGGGTTATGCGTCGGTGCATGGGTTACCCGTGCGCCATGCGGCAGCTCTAAATTGATAAATTCAGGGGTGCACGGGTGGTGCCTATGGCACGCCCAACCCGTGTGCCCCCTGTCTTTTCCTTAGACGCTCAAATTTTGCTCTTTTTGACTTTACTTTTCGTATACTCACTCAATTCTCCGCGTTTCCACTTTGCTATCCTCGTATTCGTATTCAATTTGCTTCATATATCATGAAATTCCTACAAAATAAGCAAAGTGTAATATCTTTTCCACAATGAGTGAATATGTAACATTTAACGCGAGTATGTGCATGTTTACCCATCATTATAGCCAGAAATACGCCTCTAAATACATGCAAAACTCACACCTATCAAAATCCCCCAAACTTAAACTGTTGACCGTCCCGATCAACAATGTTTAGAACACGATAAGGCACAACAGGAGATATGAAAAAAGCAAGCACACAGAGAACCCACAAGAAGATCCATATTGTTCGTCATGAATGTTGAGCACAACCCAATCAAGCCTCAAATATCGATCAAAGAACACGCCTCAAGTAAAACAAAGTGAAATGCTCTGAATTCCAACTCTCAAAGTTAAGTGTATACTCTCATCTCACGAGGATATAGGACGTGTTTACGCTCAATCAATTCGATGTCGCAAAATTACCATAGGCTTGCAATTCGTCTCATATCTCCGCCACTAGAGTGTATGCAATTTGTGAATCAAAAAGGACTTTCTCATTTGGTTGTAATGAAGGCTCTTTGGTTTGGGTAGGAAATTTTGGATAAAGTGACTCAAACTCGAGTATATAGATCGATGAGCATATCAATCATTTTCATTACAATCCCATATGCTACTCCAATTATCCCCCATTTTTATCAACTTTATTTATCTCCATTTCCTTTCTTTCTTTTGAGAATCGCCTCAAATCACAATTCTTCGCCCCCCAAGTTTATCAACTTTTCAATTTTTTTCATTTGTGCATTTTCAACACTTTTTTATTCAACTCCTTTCCTTCCTCTTTTTGTTCCATTTAACCAAGTATGCCCACTTATCCTACTTTTCAATTCCCACCCATTCATCCTCATTCATTCTTTTACTCAACGCTATACATTCGAGTTTAAGGTGATGGATATATTAAGATCAAGGGTTAAATTTTGTGGTTATCAAAGAAATAGGCTATAGGCTCAACTTGGCTAACTAGGAATTTCAACATCTTTAGGTAGGTAAAAGGCTTGAAAGGCTAGCAAAGATGGCCTTTAATCACATTCACAATTCGCATACAACATGTGGCCTTGACAGAGATACCCAAGCAAGTTCTAGAATTTTAACAACATGAATGATACACTCAAATCACAACAAGATCGCACAAGATACAAGCAAGTAAAGGCTCAAAAGCTCACAGGCTTGCAATTATGTAATTCAAAGCATCAAACCAAGTTTTCCATATCAACATGCTCAATGTCATCTATTCAAGGCTCAATCAACTCATAACCAACATCCAATCCTAACAATATGAATTTTCAATCAACACACAAACAACAAGTTGCAACATGCCCGATCAACTCACTCTCTAACCACTACGAAAGCATTAAACGTGCTAAAGCTATAAACGTGCTCTAATGCAAATGCAACCTAGAATGCTCTAATGCAACTATATGAAAACACGAAATGCATGATTTTTTTTTTTGTATCCACACTTTTCATATATTAAAATACTATCTCTCCCCCCAAACTTGAATGAAATAATATTGTCTAAGGGGAAAAATAGAATTTCAATAATGAAAAGTGGGGATATATCTGAATCACTGCGGTGGCGGCGGTGGGAAGTGGCCTTGGGAAATATGCCACATTTGTAACTGTTGGAGCACTTGCCACGTCTCCTCGGAACGCCGATCATAGCGCTCGCTGAACGCGAGAAAATCAGCCCTATGTTGCCTCAAATCCTCCCCCTGTTGCCTCAACTCCTCTCCTTGCCGACGCAAGTCCTCCCCAAACGCATATAACATGTCTTGAAAATCGGTGCCGCGTTGGGGTCCTCCACTATGAGAAGTACCGGGACGATCCCCGCTTTGAGAACGTCGGGGGTAATCGCCTCCGTGTGAGGACTCGGGTTTATCATATCCAATTTGGGGGTGATGAGGTTCCACCCCCATTTCTCGTCCATGTATCTCATCCTCCTCCGCCACCATATCCTCTTCATCCTGGAAACCTTCAACTCTGCGCTTCTTTCTTGCATCTATAGCCTCTGTAATTCGCTTATGTGCGTCAGAGTTCATTAGGAAGTTGGTGGTGTTCGTCAATGTATCGACTATGGTGTATGGCGGGTTAGGCAACGGAAATGCAGCACCTTTCTTCTATAGAAGTACCAATGTGTTGTCTTCGTTTGCTATGAACTTCATGTGGTGCAACGATGCCAAATTAACCCGAGTGCTACCCGGAATAGGCTCCAAGCCTCAGAAATCAACATTGAAATGCCGGGCAATAGGGGTAATAAGGCCCCCTATAGAAATCGTACCCCCTTCCCGCCGAGCTAATTGTTCTATTTGCTCTGCGAAGTTGATAATTTGTATTGTAGGGGTATTTGTGACCATACACCATAGTAGATATAGATCCTTAGTAGTCATCCTCTAATATTTTCTCGGGCGAACACGGAGGATGCAGTCACGCGTTGTATGTACCGGAAAACTGGATTTCAGATCTAAGAGGATTTGGCGGTCCGTGCGGCATACAACATAGGCTCCGTTTGTGGTGTTTCCACAAGCATTCTCCAAAAGTCATATTGATGATAATGGGGCATCGGGCAGGTACGAGCGTTTGTTGGAACCTCAAAAATAGTGTTCAATTGGGTCATAGACAGTTGTCTACGAATGTTCCCCAACTGAAAGCGTATCATATATGGTTCAAAAGTCCCGCCTTGTTTGAGTACTTCCACGGTACTCAAAAACTCCAATGTGAGTCGTTTAAAGGTCGGCCACCTTCGGCTCATGAAATTTGTCCATCCAACCTTTGCGAAGAGACGCCAAACGTCCTCATGTATCCCCAAAGTTTGGGTACAATCATCGTCGGCATAGCGGGATGGAGCTATTTGGCGACCAACCAAGCGACTCCATCGCTCAAGATCATCTGCGTTTGTCAATTCAACTCCATATGCCGCGGGACTATTTTGGTCTACCTCTGGCGGTGTCACGTCTCGTTGTGCCGCCCCGTGTGCACATCTTCTTCCACCCTGGGGATTTCTTCGCTCGGCCATGAAGGATTTGTACCTGAAATATATTCCATTAGCATCCCAGTATCATCAATGGCAACAACAAAGTAGGATATTAAAGCTAACATATTAGGCGATGCAAATTTACTTCCCTACTTCACTTTGATCTATCAACTACCCCAAGCAAGCAAAAATTATGGCCATGCTAGACAAGTATTAGCTTAAACAATCATTGGCCATGCCTTATTCATCAATATTTCATCCAAAATCTCCTCAATTACACAAGCCCACAAGGTGTTTGATAAATTGCTTCAAAGAGTTTTTCATTCAAAACATAGCAAAGATATCAAAGCTAGCACCAATCATAATTCCCATTACATAATTGACAAGAAATTCACAAGGAAAAACGATGCTCTTACCGGAATTTTCGAATTTCGACTCAAATTGAACAACTTGAACCCTAGGTGCTTTATCTTCAATTTTCCTTCAATCCAACTTGAATATAATGCAAATTGTGGTTCTAATGTGATAGGGGAGTGATTAAATGGGAGAATTTAGGTAGAAACTACAAGAATTTCCGAAGGCAAAGAAGGACACGAGTTGGGCGCGCGATTTGGGGGAGTTTGAGAAGAAGAGCAGTTTTAAAACTGCTCTTATTTATGCCCCTTCTGTAATGCGCACGGGTGGTGCGTCGAAGCATGGGCTACCCGTGCGCCACCCCGGTGAAATCCTCAACTCTCTGTAGGGCGCACGGGTGGTGCGCCAACGCACGGGTTACCCGTGCGCACCTGTACAGCAATTCAAAATTTTTTTTAAAACACACAAAATTAGGATAAAACACACACACAAGAAAAAAAATATAAAAATTAAAAAAATTGAAATCCACACTAAAAACTGTTGGGTTGCCTCCCAACAAGCGCTATAGTTTACGTCTTTAGCTTGACGCCTGTTTTTGTTCCGTCACGGGTCTCGCAAGGTGATGGATGTAACCTCCTCTTGATTGCCTCGGTGGAAGTAATGATTAATCCTCTGGCCATTTACTATGAAGGTCTCACCATATTTTGTTAACAATTCCACAATGCCGGGAGGATTCAATATTTTCTTTATCACGAAAGGCCCCGACCACCTAGATTTGAGTTTTCCCGGAAAACGTTTAAGGCATGAATTGTACAAGAGGACGGGTTCCCCTGGTAAAAACTCTCGTTTCTTAATCATTTTGTCATGCCATCGTTTGGTTCTTTCTTTGTAAAGTCGGGAATTTTCGTACGCTTCATCCCGAAATTCTTCCATCTCATTTAAATGGAGCAACCTTTCTTCACCGGCCTTTTGAAAATCCAGATTTAGTTTCTTGACCGCCCAAAATGCTTTGTGCTCCAATTCTACCGGCAAATGGCACGACTTCCCAAAGACAAGTTGATATGGAGATGTGCCCAACGGTGTCTTATATGCAGTCCGGTACGCCCATAGAGCATCATCCAATTTTAATGCCCAATCCTTTCGGTTGATGTTAACCGTCTTCTCAAGAATCTATTTGATCTCCCGGTTGGCTACTTCGGCTTGCCCATTAGCTTGTGGATGGTATGCCAGTGCAACTTTATATTTCACCCCATATTTTGCCAACAATTTGCTCATCAATTTATTTACAAAATGCGACCCTCCATCGCTAATTAAAGTTCTTGGAGTGCCGAATCGAGTAAATATAGTTTTCTTAAGGAACTTCATCACAATTTGAGCATCATTTGTTTTGGAAGGAATCGCCTCTACCCAACGGGATACATACTCTACTGCAATTAGAATATATTGATAGCCCGAAGATGATGGAAATGGGCCCATAAAGTCAATCCCCTAAACATCGAACAATTCAACTTCGATTGCATTTGTCATCGGCATCTCGTGTCTTCTGGAAATGTTGCCCATTCGTTGACACCTGTCACATTGTTGCACAAACAAATAGCAATCATTAAATAGAGTGGGTCAGTATAGCCCACTCTGCAATACCTTCGCAGCGGTGCGGGTTGGGCCAAAATGTCCGCCAGAGGGTGAAGAGTGACACTGTTGTAGGACTCCCTCCCATTCTTCTTGAGGTACGCATCTCCTTATGATTTTGTCAGCACACCTCTTAAAGAGTAGGGGTCGTCCCACATGTAAAACGTGACGTCATGTAGGAATTTCTTCTTTTGATATGACGATAGATTTGGAGGCAAAACTCCATGACCAAATAGTTGACAAAATCCGCATACCACGGAAATTTTGCCTCGAGCATGAGTAACCGTTCATCAGGAAATTCCGCTTTTATCAATTCCGTGCTTCTTTCCGACCCCTCTTGATTTTCAATTCGAGACAAGTGGTCCGCTACCACATTCTCACATCCCTTCCGGTCCTTGATTTCCACATCGAACTCTTGCAATAATAGGATCCACCTAATCAACCTTGGTTTCGCATCCTTCTTATCAAAAAGATATTTGATAGCCGCATGGTCGGTGTGAACAATCGTTTTCGTTCCAATCAAGTATGATCGGAATTTGTCAAATGCGAAGACAATCGCCAACATCTCATTCTCGGTAGTTGTGTAATTTTGTTGAGCACTGTCCAGCGTTCTACTAGCACAGTAGATGGATCTAAACAACTTTTCTCTCTTTTGACCGAGAACAACCCCCACCGCAAAATCGCTCGCATCACACATCAATTCAAACGGTTGGCTCCAATCCGCGGCGACAAGAATAGGTGCGGTCACCAATGCCTTCTTCAATGTTTCAAATGCCTGCAAACAATCATTGGAGAAATTGAAAGCAGCATCTTTTTCTAGCAATTGGCTCAAAGGCTTAGAAATTTTAGAAAAGTCACGGATAAACCTTCTATAGAATCCGACGTGGCCCAAGAAGCTCCGGATAGCTTTTTCGTTTGTAAGAGGAGGTAATTTCTCGATCGCTACAAACTTTGCCCGATCTATTTCCAAACCTGCAGAAGAGACTCGGTGACCAAGTACAATGCCATCGCGTACCATAAAATGGCACTTTTCCCAATTTAGTACTAGATTGGTCTCTTCACATCATTTTGCAAAACTAGGGAAAGATTGTGAAGACAATTATCAAAAGAATCACCAAACACAGAGAAATCGTCCATAAACACCTCCATAACTTTTTCAATAAGATCGTGAAATATAGCCATCATACAACATTGGAAAGTGGCAGGTGCATTACATAAACCAAATGGCATGCATTTAAATGCAAATGTGCCATACGGGCATGTAAATGTTGTTTTTCTCTTGGTCTTCCGACGCAATCATGATTTGATTGTACCGGAATAACCATCTAAAAAGCAATAATAATCATAACATGCAAGACGATCCAACATCATATCTATAAAGGGAAGGGAAAATGATCTTTTCGAGTGGCATCATTTAGTTTTTGTGTAATCAATGCAAATTCGCCACCTGTAACGATTCTAGTAGCAATCAGTTCTTCATTTTCATTTTTCACCATTTGTTATCCCCCTTTTTCGGCACCACTTGTATCGGACTCACCCATGAACTATCGATATAGCATAAATGATCCCGGCATCCAACCATTTCAACACTTCCTTCCTAACCACATCTTGCATGATAGGGTTTAGTCGTCTTTGGTTTTGCACGAGATGGTTTATAAACATCTTCCATCCGAATTTTATGCATCACAACGGATGGACTTATGCCTTTTAAATCAGTTATAGACCATCCTAGTGTCGACTTATGTTTTTCGTAAAACCCTTTGAGTTTATCAAGTTAAGTAGGAGTGAGAAGAGATGAAACGACACGGATTTGCATTATTTGCCCCAAGGAATGCATATTTGAGGTGTTCGAGGTAATTGCTTGAGTTCGAGTCGATGTTATGATTTGAGTCACGCACGGGTTGCACGTGCTCCGGTAAGACGGCCCCGTGTGCTCTTGAGAGACTTCAATTCTTCCTCAAAGATCACGCATGGGTTGCCGTGCGTGGGACGCATGGGTGGTGCGTTTACGCAAGTTTGGCTCCCTTATTTCTCGGCTTTGCGTTCTCGCCTCTTGCGCTCTTAAGTAGTTCCCGCATATGATCTAAGGCACAAACATAGTCGTACAAATCTTGGTTATCAAAATCAAGTACAACACTCGACATTGAGCACGAGTGGGTTAGACCAAATTCCAAATCATCGTAGACAATGTATGATCGACATAATCCTCAATGCATGAACTAACTATATCCAAAAATTACAATTCTCCACCGAATCATGAAATTTCATTGCCTTATATATAGAAAATAAAACATGCTCATCATTAACACGTAATGTGAGCCCTTTTGCACATCTATTAAGGCTTTACCCGTGGCTAGGAAAGGGCGTCCAAGTATCGGTGGAACGTTTCGATCTTCTTCCATATCGAACCAAGAAATCCACGGGAATATAAATTTATCAACTTTTACCAATACGTCTTCAATAATTCCCTTCGATACGTAAGTGATCGGTCCGCAAGTTGCAATGTCACCGTAGTTGGCTTCACGCCGCCTAATCCAAGCTTCCGAAAATGGACAAAGGCATCAAATTAATACTTGCCCCCAAATCACATAACGCTTTATTAAAGATATTACCACCAATAGCACAAGGGATAGTGAAACTCGGATCTTTCGATTTTTGTGGTAGCTTCCTTTGGATAATTGCACTACATTCTTCCGTCAAATTCACCGTTTCAAAGTTTGTCATCCTCCGCTTTTTGACATAACATCCTTAAGAAATTTCGCATAGTTCGGCATATGTTCTAGTGCGTCTGCAAAAGGAATGTTAATGTGCAATTTCTTAAATATATCAATGAATTTGGCAAATTGATCATCAAGCTTTTTCTTTTGAAATCTTTGAGGAAAGGGAAGAGATATAGGCAACTTAGATATATTCGAGTTAGATGATGATTTTAGCTTCTCGGCCCATGTGTTTGTTCCGCCTCTTTGTTCTCTTCTTTCCTATTTTCTTCAATATCATCCTTCATCACGGATTCTCCCGCTTCCGGCCTCGATGCTTCATCGGAAAGTTTGATTCCTGCATTTTTCTTTAGGCCCCTCATATTCCGTGCATCGCTCAGTAAATGAATCGCCTTGCATTGTTCCTTAGGATTCATTTCCGTATTACTTGGAAATTGACCCTTGTGATGTTGACCACCCACAATTGTAGCCAATTGACCCATTTGAGTCTCCAGATTTTTTATCGAGCTTGTCACTTGTTGTTCTATCTTATCCATCCGAGAGTCTTGCTTAGCGAGTCGGCTCCTCGTATCATTCATGAATGCATTAGATTGATTTATGAAGGAGGTGAGTGCATCTTCCAACGACGACTTGCCTTCCCCATTTCCGCCTCCACTTGAAGCATTAAATCCCGGTGGAGGTTGTAACACATTCTTTGTATTTGCGTAGGAAAATTTTTCATGATTTCTCAACCCTGGATGGTAGTGCATTGGGTTTGAATTATTCCAGAAATTGTTGAAATTCCGGTTATTCACATAATTTACCTCTTCCATCGGATATAGAAGAGCTTCACTACCCATGCTCGTCCTGCTTCCGGCCCCTTTGTAAATACACTCAATTGAGTTGTCAAAGCCGCTTACTTGTGCCGTCAATGTTTTAATTGGGTCCAATCCGAGATTTCGCTACTCGTTGTACATTAGATCTTTCAGGATGGCCCCGGTAATCGTTCATGGCCATTTCTCAAGAAGGTTCAAGGCATCTTGTGGAAACCTTGCCAACAATGCTCCTCCCATTGCGGCATCCACAAATGCCATCGTCTGTCCCATTAAACCATTGTAGAAGAAACATAATTGTTGATCCTCACGGAAACCCATGTTGTGGACATCTATGTAACAAATCCCGAAACCTTTCCCAAGCCTCGTACAAAGGCTCACGAGTCGAACCGTCGGAATTGAGTAATCTCGCTTTTGAGTTGCAAAGTTTTTTGCTCGGTGGAAAGAATTTAAACAAGAACTTTTGGCTTAGTTCGTCCCAAGTGCTTACTGTTTGCCTTGCGTCAAAGTACCCAACCAATTTCTCGCCTTATCCCGTAAAGAGAATGGGAACAGGCGCAATCTTATGGCGTCATCCGAGACTCCGTTCATTTTGATCGTATTGCATATTTGGATAAAATGCGCAAGGTGAGAGTTAGGATCTTGATTGCGAACCCCCAAACCGATTCTCTGTTGCACCATATTGATCGAGTGTCGGTTTGAGCTCGAAGTTGTTGGCATTGATAGGAATATGAGCAATACCACCGTAATTACGATTCATTTGTGGTCGAAAGTAATCACGAATGGCTTGTTGTTGAACCGGTATCGGTAACTCATTTCCACCATTGTTTGCAAGATTGGTAACTCGTTCAAATCCCCATTATCGGATTATGTTGTCTTTTTCGGCCCCGCCTAGTGGTAGCAGACGATTCTTCTTGCGAAGGCCTCGACTTTAGGTATAAGCGGTATCAAGTCCCCTTGCCTCGAGCGCGTGTCCATGCACTACCTGGACCGACTAAAAGAAACAAGTCAAATAATGAAGAATTAAAGTGAATCCAAAATGTAAAAATAAAATTGTCTAAATTAAAATTAATTCTATCTATCGCAATATTAGCACCAGAAATTGTATTAGTCCCCGGCAACGGCGCCAAAAACTTGTCCGCCTTATTTTTAGCTTCACCGCAAATGTACGGTGTAGTTTATAGAATAGGGTAAGTAAGGTCGTATCCACGGAGACTAATAAATTTATGCACTAAGTATTGAACCAAAATAGTCTTATTTTTATTTAGACGATCAAAATTGGAAGATTGTTGTATTGAGATTAAGACAATTTAAATCACTAAAACACAAGATTAAGATAATACAAATGATAGAAGTATCAAGAATATGAAATGGATTTCCGAGTTAAGGTTTCGATTAATAATCCTCTTGTTGTCCGGTTTAATCAAGCCACGTTATTATCAATATTCTTATAAGACGATCACAAAGCTATTTTATCCTCCCTCTCGAGATGCATATAAAACGTAGATTGAAATACTTATGCTAGCATCTCTACTCAACATGAAGCATTCAACTCCCAAAAGTTTAAAAGATCAAATGTCCTCACAAATATTTACAAACCTCTCGATTCATGCAAATATTTGTGTCAAGTATTCAAGATCTAATATTGAAACTCATCTCTCGAATTATGAATCAATATATCAAACAAGTTAAATCATTGATCAAGTGATAAAACAAGAATAAGCTCAAAATACTCAAATAGGCTTCAAGATAATAACTTCAACTAAGATTAAAACATCCAACAAGAGTTCATTAATCTACTTCCAAAACCCGGAAATCTCAAGAATTTAGCTACACATGATTTCTAAACAACTTATAAACAAAGTGTTCAAAGCCATTACAAATGAAAATGACAGATTGAAACTAAAAGAGAAGCAAGAAAAACTTAGGAACGTCGACAATCTGGTCGATATATCTCCGTTCTCTTCAAGCTCCGATGCAACCCGATTGTCTCCTTGATATCTCCTTCCAAGAGTTGACTCTTGTCTTGTGTTGTAGATCCCAAAAATGCAGAATCTCCTTGTGTGCCCCCAAAAGCCTTTTTATACCCACCTTCAAGTTTAGGGCATAATCTTTGCAGTTATGGGATTCAGTAGCAGACGCACGGGTGGTGCGTCGGAGCACGGGTTACCGTGCGCCACCCTGTTAAAATAATCCAAGTCTCTGTAGAGCCCACGGGTGGTGCGTAGGAGCACGGGTTACCCGTGCGCCACCCTGTTGAAATAATCCAAGTCTCTGTAGAGCGCACGGGTGGTGCGTAGGAGCACGGGCTACCCGTGCGCCATCCCGGTTGAACTCATCTATTCTCTGTAGGGCGCACGGGTCATGCGTCGGTGCATGGGTTACCCGTGCGCCATGCTGCAGCTCTAAATTGATAAATTCAGGGGTGCACGGGTGGTGCCTAAGGCACGCCCAACCCGTGTGCCCCCTGTCTTTTCCTTAGACGCTCAACTTTCGCTCCTTTTGACTTTACTTTTCGTATACTCACTCAATTCTCCGTGTTTCCACTTTGCTATCCTCGTATTCGTATTCAATTTGCTTTATATATCATGAAATTCCTACAAAATAAGCAAAGTGTAATATCTTTTCCACAATGAGTGAATATGTAACATTTAACGCGAGTATGTGCATGTTTACCCATCATTATAGCCAGAAATACGCCTCTAAATACATGCAAAACTCACACCTATCAGTCCTCTGGGAATACGTCCAAGAATTCTCGAACAATTGGTACGTCTGTAGGTGCTAGGTTCGTCGTTGGAGCTTCGACTAGACTTACTAAATACCCCTGACAATTCTCTTTTGCCAACATCTTTCGGGCTTTCATCGCCGATATGACTCGCGGTACAGACTTAGAGTTAACTCCGTAGAACGTAATTTCCTCATCTCCAGGTAGTTTAAGTGTTATCTCCTTCTCTTGGCACTTAATGCCCGCCTGATACTTACTAAGCCAATTCATGCCTAAAATTACGTCAAAGTCCTTCATCTCAATTATGTATACATCAGCTTTCACATGTTTTCCCCCAATGTTCACGTCTATATCATTGTCCATTATGTCAGTAGTTATTGTCTTTCCAGATGGCAAACTAATCTCTAGGGGTGCATCTATTCTAGCATCCTTATGTCCAGTTATATCATGAAACTTAGCAGATATAAATGAGTGTGTGACACCAGTGTCGAAAAGTACAAGCGCGCAGTATTCCGGATATTGTTAACATACCCGACATCGTCATACGGGGTTACGATCCGCCTCTTCTTCTGTGTCATAGTGTATATTCGAGCGGTGTCTCCTTGTCCCCTTCTTTCTCCCCTATCTTTCAGCAATGGGAAATTAGGAGCATCGTGGCCCGGTTTCTTACACATAAAACACTTTTCTTGTCCAGCTAAACATTCCCCGTAGTGATTCCTGTTGCATTTCGGGCAAGTCGGCTTATTGTTTGGTGCACTCGGGCGAGAATTTCCATCAGTTTTTATCTGTTTATTCCGATTCCCCATTTTACTCGGTTTTGTCCCATCAAACTTCCTCTTTTCTGACACAATGGCTGGCTTTCGGTCATCATCATCCCCAGCTAGTCCTACTTCAACTTCATGAGCCCGTCTAACCATCACGGAATATTCCAAGTCCCCCTGTGCAGATAGAATTCCAGACAATTGTGACCTCAAACCTCTTCTGAATCTCAAAGCTTTCTTTAGGTCGGTATCAACCAGATGTGGTGCAAACCTACATAATTGGTTAAACTCCCTTTCGTATTCAGTTACGGTCAATCCCCTTTGCTTGAAGTTCAGAAATTCTGTTTCCTTCTTGTCACGGTAGGATCTAGGGAAGTACTTCTCCATCACCACTTCCTTAAATTTATCCAGGATAATGCATTCCGTTCTTCTTCAGTCTTGTTTCTCCAGTAACCTTCCCACCAATGATCTGCATCATCAGTTAGTTGAAAGGCTGCACAAGCCACTCGTTGTTCATCTGTGCAAGCTATAAGTCTGAAAATCCTTTCCAGGGCTCGCAACCATTCTTCAACTGCTGCTGAGCCATCACGTCCATTAAAGGTGGGTGGACGGTAATGGCGAAACTGTTCCACCACTCTACTACTGTTGTTGTTATTGTTCCCATTGTGGTTCTGTATGACATTGAGAATCTCCGCAAACAAGTCTCTAGCCGTAGGTTGGTTTCCAATGTTAGCTGGGTTCCCTTCATTGTCTTGGTTCCCGGCATTGTTCTGGTTAAAGGTTCGGGGGCGTCGAGGCACTCGTGGAGGATTTCGTGGAGCCATATTCCTATAATCATACGTAGTACGTTCTTAGTACCCACCTTAAGTTATTATCGAATGGTAGTCGAAATAAAATAAAATAAAATAAAAGTCATTATATATATATTAGTACTATTAAGTCAATATAATTCATTATGAGTCCTTTTTTTTTTAAACGCGAGGAGCCTAGAGTTCGTTCTTCTAATATTGCAAGTACGCATGCAATAAAGAATATGAAATAAAAGCAGTAAGACATAATGACATGAATAATATGTGTTGCATAATGTTGTGACATGGCATATCATAAACAAATTGAGTAATGACATAATAAATTTGCATACCTTAACGAATTCGGCGAAATATGGCGGAGGTGGATGTCACTATACTATATATATATATATTTATATAATTAAAAAGGCATTTTTTTTAATAAGTCTACAAAATCGTAGACCTGCTCTGATACCACTTGTAACGACCTAAATTCTCTAACAGTACAAAAATTTTAACAAGTAGTGCAATAAGCTTAACTAAAAGAACACAATTTTAAAAAAATAGCATATGATTAAAAACTTGCATCCAAATAAAATAAAAGTACTTTTAATTCGAACCCACAAGACAGTCATTCAAAAAATAAATGGTAACTAAAATTCGTTAACAAAATAAAATACTCCCAAATTTCGTAAAATAAATAAAAACATTGATTCCGCATCCACAGCCTCCAATCCTCGCCTGGACTCCTTAACCTGAAAAATGTTAATGAATATGGGGTGAGCTTTCAACTCGCTCAATAGGGACACGTTTGTCAAAATTAAATACATCAATAGGCATAATTGTAAACATTCAACATATAATTTAACTTTTATTTTGACTGCTTTATAGTACTGCGGGTTCACCCCGATGATACTTTTGATCCCGGACCTTCTTACATCCCCTGACTAAGTACTGCGGGTTCACCCCGAGGATGCTTTTGATCCCGGACCTTCTTACATCCCCAGACTAATTATAACACTGCGGGTTCACCCCGAGGATACTTTTGATCCCGGACCTTCTTACAGCCCCTGGCTAACATGATTTATTTTCACATTGCACATAAATAATTACACATATACAAAGCATTTAATAGAGACAAACAATAGATGAATAGAATATCCCCACCTCAAATAAATGCAGATGTTTGTGCGGAGAATGCAATAATACTGGAACTCTACTCCTCGTTATCTTCGTTTTCTACAAATAGATTATGAAGTAAAATTAATAATATAGTAAATAATAAATTAAGACAAAATAAATTACTTAATAATAATAAAAAAAATCGTCTGATTAAGAAGGAAATGAAGAGTTGAAATTGAATAGAAATAATATGATTTTGGATTTTAAAAGTAAATTGGTCAAAGGAATTTTCAGAGTCAACACCCTCAAATTAAAAACAATTTCTAATTCAATAAAAGAAATCCTCAATCCCCCAAATTCATGTCTGCACGTCAATTCTTCCAAGACCCAATTAATACACCACCAAAAATCCAAACCCTCAACCCCCAAGAAGTCCCACGCTTCCCCTTTTCTTTCTTCTTTCCCTTTCTTTTTCTTCTTTCCCCTTTTCTTCCTTATTTTTGTTTTCCTTCCCAGAAAACTCACAAACTGTCATAGCCCGAAACTTTTGCATTTTAATTGATCATTCATAAGTATAATTAAGTATTTTTTTTTCAATATTTCATGTTAACATTAAAATGCAAAAAAATAAAAAAAAATGAATAAACTAATTTGGGGATTCCTATATAACTTGAAAGTTATTAGCTAAATCTAGTATAATATACATATATATATATTATATAATCATATGGTTGATCAGTATGTGTGGACGTGGCATCAACTTCAAAAGATAAGTTTAATTAATTTACATTCTTTTCTTTAGTATTAAGATATGATGTTAATTCTTTTAAAAGTTATGTCAGCTCACTTGGATCTCTACATTTGTATATCTCAACCTATGTACACGTGTTACAAATAGGAATATATAGCTTATGATTTCAGCCGATACTACATATTAATATATGCAGCTAGTCTACTAATTTTAAATTATATATTCTAATAAACCAACACAAAGAATTAATATATGACAAAAACTTGCGTGAGACGGTCTCACGGATTTAGATCCGTGAGACGGAGCCCTTACACAAAATTTTAAAGGTTTTTTTTTCAGATTTTATTTTTCTTAGGGTTTATATTTATTTTCTTAGGGTTTATTTTGTTTCTTTTTAATTGATTTGGGTTTTAGGATTTTTAGTTTTTTTTAGGGTTTATTTTTTATTTTTTGGGTTTATTTTTGTTTTTCGGGTTTATTCTTCATGGTTCATGTTTTTAGGGTTTATTTTTGTTTCTTCATGGTTCATTATTATTTTTAAATTTATTTTCATGGTTCATGTTCTCAAGACATTTGTTCCTTAAGAGGTCTGTCTCACGGATTGAGATCCGTGAAACCGTCTCACAAGCTTCTAATATATTATACTCACCGCCTTTAGTTCTTAACAGAGAAGCAATTAGATTGTATACATCTATTAATTGACATATCTAGATTAGAAGATAAACACCCCCACACACACACCGAAATACTGCGGATAAGGGATTTGTTTCAACTTCTTAGGTAATGGTCCTCCTTTATCTCTTTTAGTATAGATGATTTAAACTTATGCTTCTCAATTCCCACGATTGGATTTGAATTTTAGAAGACCGTACGGATTTTGCGCTATTACTATTACACTTGAAAGTTTGCGGATAACTATAGATAATTAGTGAACTCATTTTTTTATCTGGACTTTATAAATCATTTAGTTAAATTTACAGAAATTAGCTTAAATAGAAAAAAAAAATAAAGAAAGAGAAATATAAAGTATCAATACAATTGATGGTAGACTTTTAGTGGGTGTTGTCTCTTATGAATTAAATTTTTTGATTGAGTACTAAAGATAATCGTTAATTTAAGTTAATGGGTTGAAGAATTGTTCAATTTTCGGGTTCAAATTTGAATGCATATATATTTCATGAGCTTTTAATTTAGTCAAAAAAAATGGAGCAGATATATTTCTGGCTTTGGAAAATTAATTTATCATTCTGTACCATTTAATAGATAAAAGGGCAAAACTCTTAGAGAAATTAAAATTCTTAACTGAATTTTCATTTACCCTTTTTAATTACCTGTTACAAAGGAAGGAAGGAATAAATAGAAAATAAAATAAACTGAATCATTAGTATATGGTATAATTATTTTGGCAACTGAATATATGTATTTTAAAGTTAAAACAAGATAATAGATCAATTGCATTGAGGTAATTATTTTATGGAGTTAAGAATCAAATAGTTAGGATACTCTGACATGTACATGATATAAATTGCATACATGACATCACTAGTATCATAAATGATTTGGAACTGGTTATTGGTTTTGATATGTTAATAGGCCGAAATCCCTATAGAAGAGCAGACAAGGCCAACTAAGCAAAAAAAACGTCGGGATAAGAATACCACTTGTGAGTATAATCTTCTAACTTGTTATTTGACTTGTGTGATTATATAATTGATATATTCGAATGAACTGTTTACTTATTTGGTTATGGTGATTAGAAGCTTATCGTACTCTAACGTGAACTTGTATAATTCTATGTGGTGATATTGTGATGAAATCGGGATATATGATCTCTATTTGATGAGATTGATATGGAATTGAGATATGTGATCTCCACTGATGTTAGAGATATGAAAATGAGACATGTGATCTCTACTGATGTTATTGATATGGAAATGAAATATGTGATTACAGAAAGTGCATTCATGAGAGATTAATGGATTCTGTTATGGCCACTAATGACCTTGAATCACAGAATTACAGTCATCCAGAATTTCTGGATTACAGAGTACCGTACGGCCACCCCGAGTTCACTGAACTCTACGTGAAATAAAGAGTTACAGAGTGCATGGCCATATTCGTGATCACGATTTATTCTCGGTATTAGTTGGCCCATAACAGTAAAAGAAAATGATCAAGCACGTGCATTTATATGTTTATAAATGATATGATCAATTGATTGTGATAATGTGCTTGTGTGATGTTAAATAACTTGTTATTGGAATATACTTGCTGAGCTTGCAACTCACCAAATGCAATGTTGCCAATTTTTAGTTGTTGTAGATAAAAGTTGATCCCTGAGGTGTGACAGAAGTTGAAAGCATGGATCAAAGGTCGGCCGGCTAGATTCCCATCCTTCTCCCTCAGCTCATCATTTGCATATCATATAGGGAGTTTTATTTTGATCTGTATATAAAAGGGCACGGTCGTTAATGTTGTGTAATATGGATAAATGCACATATGTGAATGAGTGCTGCTAAATCGTTTTGAGTAAATGCTTCCGCTTGAATCAAAAAGGTTATAACTGATGATTAATATATTAATCCCATGCGCAATGCAGCGATGCTGCCTATGAATTATATTTTTATACAATATATATATATATATATGTTACAAGGGTAAGGGCGTTACACAACCCCCCCTCAATTTACCCATCATCTTAATCACGTCTCTGTGTTCTCATCCATCTATTATATATATATATATATTTCTTATTCTTCTCCATTCTATCTTTCTCAATCCCAGCACCCACCGCCCTTTCACTTGCATACCCCACACCCATCACCACATAACACAGTCCAGTAGACATTGACCCGAGGCAGATCGGTGAAGACACGAGGCAGATCGACTAAGATACAAGGAGCACGCTAGCCGCGCGGTGAAAGGGAAGGTCTAATTTTCTTTAGGCGTCCGATCATGTGGGGTGCGTCGATGGGTTCGCTGCTCGTCTACTTATCTTCTCCTCTATTCTATTTTTTTGGCTGAATTGAATCACATATTGATTGTGATATTTGGGTGTGATTCTAGGAATTTACCGGAGTGTATGTCCGGCGGGCGGTTGGCGTCGGCAGGTGGAAAGGAAGAAAAGAGACTATTTTAGTTTTGTTGGGTTTGTGGGTTTATGTTGAATAGGGGAACAGAAGAAGAAATTTTTATCTATGAATTTACCTGACTTAGAATTTTCACTCGGATGAAGAAAAGAAAAGGACGTAGGGCACGGTTATGTATTTATAAGGAGAGAAATTCTGTAGTTTGAAGTTAATAGGGTTTGTTAATGATAACAATAAAATAGATATATTAGGAGTTGAGTTCTATCTCCAAGATTCTTTAAAAATTTGGACTGTAAAAAGTGTTGAAATTAAACAACTAATTTTTGATAATTATAAAAAAAAGAATAATAATTATTAAACTAATCAGATAATTATTATTAATATAATAGTTAAATTAATATAAATATTAATAATAATATTATATAAAAATATCGGATATTACAATCTTGGCTGTCAATTACATACTTATCACCTCTTGAGACCACATGATATTCCCCTGAATATTCTTGGGCTGGCTAGGATTGATCAAATGGAGATGCCCCCGTTCCATAGAAGAACTATAAAAAAATTAGTATAGTTCCTATTGCTTTTATAGTCGTATAGATTTAATTAGTATATTGTACAAAAACTCATTGTTCAAACGTTCGTTCTTAATACATAGATTGGGAATGTGATCTTAACTCCCCACCTTCAAAGGGTGTTTCAATAAAAAAAAAAGTGTTGTATAATTTATTTGGAAATACATTTTAAATGAACTTTTTTTAAAATGAAATTTTAAATATATAAATTTATTTACAAAATTATTAAGTGGTGGGTGGATAGTTCTCAAGTAGTTTTTGAAATGAATCTTCATCAAAAAACTTTTAATGAAGTCAAAATACACTTGATATAAAGTTCATTCAGAAACCGACTCTCAAATATTCTCACAATAACAAATATTATTAAAATTCTTTTATATTTTATTTGAAAGTTAAAAATTCTTTTATATATGTACAAATTACAATATCTATACACATTGATTTATGAAAACATATTTGGCCTCCTACTACCATCCATACCAAGATTCAAAGCAATTAGTATGCATCATTTTTGTGGATACCTATAACCTAATTTTCTTTTTGTTTCAAAAAAAAAGAAAAAAGTATTTTGTTTTCTCTCCGTCGCTGCCTTCCAAACTCCAATTTCCCTCTGGGGCAAACAGATTTATATAATTTCATCCTTGTGGTCAGCGGAAGCTTGAAAGTGGGCAGCCCTTTTTGCTCGCTCTGCTGTCCGGCCAAACAAGGCCTTCGCTTTCTCCTTGTAAGTTGTAATCCCTTTCCATCTCTCTCTAGGCTTGTGTGTTTGTAGTTTATCATCTCTTCATCTTCTTCTTCACCAACCCACTTTTATTTTTTTAAAAAAATGAAATTAATTCGATAGATGTTGTGTTATTACTTGGTCATGCAATTGATTTTGTAGTTAAAATTCTTTATGTGAGACTAGTCATGAGGAAATTCAATGTGGGTGAATGTCGATTCGAAAATTATGATGCCGGAAAAGGATTCAAGTTACAATGGGCAGTTTGGTTTTGTGAAGGAATGAGGCTGAATGGAGCCAATACGTGCTTGACTTGGTGATTAGGTTCATAACATGGGTGGGCTTCATTTTGCGGGATTTTTTGGTCTGTCATCTACATTTTATTTGGGAAGTTTGGGGGTTGAATACCCTATAAACGGTTTATGGATATGGGTGTTTTCAAATTTTTATTTACACGGTAGTGTTCTATAAGAATAAGGCCAAGCTAAGATTTCTGGACATCTTTGAAATACTGGATTAGAATGAGATTTATTTATTGGATTGACTTAGTTGTGGGGGTTTAATTGGTTGATTCTTTTAAGCTGGATTTGATGTAGAAGTTCTTGTTTTCAGGACCCTCAACTTGCTGTAAATACTTATGAGGCACCGGAATGGGGATTAATAGTTCTAAATTTTATACAGTTCATATTCGAAGAATTGGGACTCAATAAAAAATAAAAGCAATTCATGGTTACACACGCCAGCTTAAAGTTCTGCATTAGTGTTTGCTTGAGTGTCAGATCACCTGAAAGGCCAAGCATCTATCTGGCAGTCATATAGCTGTAAACTGTCTCGAAATTTCTCAAATTCATGCCATACATTGTACTTTTCTATCAATTGTTTTTTTTCCCCAAAGTAAAAGGGGGGGGTATGGAAATGTCTCTAAAATTTGATAACCCTATGTGTCATTTTATCTTCTTATCGATGAGCTAATCATTTTTCTATGGCTCTATTGTGATGATGTTTGTGTCTTGATATCATGTCTGTGGATATCTCCTAGATGTGCAGTTACTCTCTATTCTTAGTTCGAAGTCTCTCTACTCGGTCAAAATTCCCATCCTCTTGTGTGATTTTTCTATCCAATGGATAGGTACATAAAAGAGCAGGCTACGGTCCATTTAGAGGGATGATGAAGTCTGCTGGACATACTTTGATTGCTTCTTTAACTCCTATTCATTCTGTTATCCTGAAAAACCATGGCAGATTGTTTCCAAACTTGATTTATGGAAATCACACCAAATCAAGGAAATTTCATTGCTACCATCAGAAGTGCCAGTTTCATAAAGAGAACATAATGGTCGCCAGCCGCTACCCTCCCCCTAGGTTCAGGTGGATCTTCTACTGACTTTGAGATCTTTTTAATAGGGTGGTTGATTGGCTATATCAGGTCTATAACCTTTGTTTGATATACAGTGTTGCTCCAATGATGGAATTCACGGATAACCACTATAGGACTTTGGCTCGCCTCTTGTCAAAGCATGCTTGGCTGTACACAGAAATGATTGCTGCAGAAACAATAGTGCATCAGAAGGGAAATTTGGTATGATTTCTGCACAATTTTTTCTGTTCATTCTCCAAAAGAAAGATATGCACTGGTGTAAAGTGAATTGTGAAAAATTAGCAATCTCTCTGAAGCTCGTTCCTAGATTTTTAAAGCTGTTCTCTTATGTATATACTCTTGCCTCTTCCAACTATCCAAATTTGTAGCATAAAAGTTTATCTTATCTTGCTTTCTAATGTATCATGCAAGTAGTTAAAGTATGAACTGAAATCATAGAAATGCTTAATTACATACTTTGAAATTTGAAATCTTTATTGTGTGCGTGGTCAATCAATCAATGTTCACCACACAGTAATGCTCCCATTGACGTGCATTCACCTAAGAACATTTCTCCTAAAAGAATCTCAGTTCTCATCAACCTGAGAAGTGGTGTTCTATCTTAATCAGTCAGGAATGTAAATGACTGGATTGCTTTATCGTGGCATCTGAATCTGATGACATCTTGCTAATCATGACATCTGATTTATTTAATTTCTTTGTGATTACCAGGATCGATTTTTGGCATTTAGTCCAGAACAACATCCTATAGTGCTTCAAATTGGGGGAAGTGACTTGGATAACATTGCTAAAGCAACTCAACTTGCAAATTCTTATGGCTATGATGAGATCAATTTCAAGTTTGTTCTCTTATTAAAGACTATTTTTGAATTTCTTTCTTACATTTGCTCCATTAAATTACTAAACTAAGACATTTATGTCCCAGCTGTGGATGTCCAAGCCCGAAGGTTGCTGGAAAAGGTTGTTTTGGGGTGCGCCTAATGCTTGATCCAAAGGTGTGTGAAATGGTGCTTGACTAATATTAGATAATATTTCATCCAGAATGAGTTCTGATTTAGCCACATTGTATTTTACAAGGGAAGTTTGTTGCCGATGCTATGTCAGTAATTTCTGCAAATACAAATGTTCCTGTTAGTGTCAAATGCCGAATCGGTGTTGATAACCATGATTCATATAATGAGCTGTGTAAGTTCTTCCACTGCTTTTTTAGACGAGGATAGTAAAATTCACTTCTTTTGCGGAGTATTCTTGCTCAGACATCCAAAATAAGAAATGTTTTTCTTTATAAAATGGTAGTTCATACACCTCCAGTTAAAGGATATCCATATAGTGGTTGTACCCCGCTTATACCTCTGTATTATTCCTCTGAAGCGTTCTCATGCTAATTGTTTATATGGTTCCCACAAATATTTTCTGGTAGTGAAGTTCCCTAGTGTTATCTAGTCTGTGATGCCTAAAATCTAACTAACTATATTCGATGAACTGGATTCCCATTGGTGTCGCATTTCATTTGAGCAACAATCATGCAGTAACAAGCTTGAAATGCCTTCAGTATATTTATATGGCAATGAACAATCTGCTTCTCTGCAAGGCCTTTGCGATGGAGCCGCTAGTTCATTCATGGATACTAAATTCTTGTTGTATTTGGCATTGTTTCTAGTTTCTATTGCATGACTTAGCTTTAATCACTTTTATTTCTTTCCTTTTCCTATATATTCCTTAATAATCTCGATTTTCGAGTTAGTTCTTTGACTATTTGGCCACGTTGTTGTGTTTATTGGATCTATGAGTACATGTAAACATTTATATGATTATAAGTCCTTGCATAGTTTGCTTTTATGTGCATAGATTGTTAGGCTTATAAATGTCAACTCCTTAAGGTTGCAATTGTATGGTTACTTTCTATGTGTACATCATAGTTGTTAAAGTGTCACCTAGGCGAGAGGCGATGGTTTATCGCCTAGGAGTCGCCTTTTGAGAGGCGATAGGCGACACTTTCTTTGCTAGGCAACTGAATTAGTCCTCAGTTTTTTTCCTTTTAATTTTAAGAAGGGTTTTTTCGTAAATAACATTTTAAAACTTAAAACCCTAAGGACCGAACACTAGAAGCATTCTCATTCAGTCGTCGTTCCCAACTCACCGGGCCTTGGTCTATCCACCCCCTGCTACGCTGCTGACTCGGATGTTGATGAAGGATTGGATGTGATGATGATGGGGGTGAAATGATTGATCTTGACAGTGAATGATTTGTGTAGCTTGCTTAAGAAAACTATAGTAGTCTAGGATGGGATTTAATTTGTGATGTTGTCTTGTTGACATTATTGACCACTTGACTTGTGCTTTTGTTGCTTTGATTGATATTGGTGTTTGACATAGTTTATTATTGTTTGATATGATTTATTATTTTTTGTAGTTGATTTTTAGAAGAATATAAGTGTATAACATGCTTTTTAGTTGTTGTCACCTTGCATGGCCAGGTCATCGCCTTTTGTCGCCTAGGTCGTCAGGCGCTAGGCCATGGGTTGTTGCCTATCACATTGATAACTATGGTGTTAGGGCATGGCTTGTTGCCTATCGCATTGATAACTATGGTGTACAAACCTGAGATTGTTCTATTATTATAATTGCTGATTGAACTATATATCAATGCCTTGGTGGGGTTTTGTCCTCAATAATCGGCCATTTTCATTCTGTGCAGGTGATTTTATATATAAGGTCTCATCTCAATCACCAACAAAGCATTTCATAATACACTCCAGAAAGGCATTACTTAATGGAATAAGCCCCAAAGAAAATAGATCAATTCCGCCCTTAAAGTATGCATTTAGTATATTGCAATGTTATTGAATATATTTTTGTCTTTTGACATTTCTATTATATATGTTCTGTTAGCTTTGCTTATTTTCTTAATCAGCATAGTTAGCTGTGTTTGGCTTGCAGATACGAGTACTACTATGCTCTTGTGCGTGATTTCCCTGATTTACAGTTCACCATTAATGGAGGCATAAACACCATTGATGAGGTAATTCTCAAGTCCATATCCCGTCTTAGAAATACAATGTTCTGAAAATGAGTTTCTGAAGCTTAGGGGACTTGTTGAATGTGAACAAGACTTATTCATGCTAAGTGCAGTTGGCACTTTTTGGATTGTTCTTGTCTACATCACTCTTTTATTCCACTCATTTGTTTTACTACTGCATCATTTATATATTTTTATTATTTATGGAGGTAACTAGGATATTTGATTCATAGTTGATGATTGGGTTCCAAAAGTATTACTAGAAGTTCCATCCAAATATAAGCTTTTAGTTTAAGGGATTTGTGCTTCCGGTGACCAAAGTAATTCAGAATCTCTTTGAGATAAATGAGTTATTAGCTTTTTATGCGTAAGCCATCTCATTAGTATCTTGGTTTTTGGGTGAGGTATCCCATTAGTATCTCCAATTTTAAATTGAAAAAACAAAAGGTTTGGGCTATTTATAGCAACAACCATCTAAGTATGTAAATTATAAATACCATCATGACATTTGTTTGTATTTTACAAATTACACCTACTGATGAGGGTATATGTAAAAGAAAAATAAACCTTAAGGGGGTATTTCGAAATTAGCAGGAGGTCTTTTTGTAATTAGTTTACACGTCAGGGGTATTTTTGTAATTACCCTTTTAAATATTTTCATATAAGATATACAATGGGTACTTTTGGGTACTGTCAGTTGGGGGGAGAATGTGGGTGGGGGGAGAATGTGGGGCCAACTCTCTCCACCTGTCCTAAACCTAATGGAGAGAGGAATAAGTTAGGGAATAATACTAGGTACAATGTAACTAACCATGAAGAAGTTCTTGTACTGAAATGCGAAGTTATGACATGCAGCACAAATGTTGTTGCCCATTTTTATGTCTTCAGAGCCTCCTTAACTGATGGTGTTCTTCATCTACTGAGAAGGAAAATCAAACTCGTTGTGCTTGTATCAAGCTAATTCATAGGGTGTTTTCGTCCTTGTATCCATATTTAATGTTATTTTAACTTTTAGGTGAATGCAGCACTAAGGGAAGGAGCTCATGGAGTTATGGTTGGACGTGCAGCTTACAGTAAGTATGTATCAAGTGCACTTAACATGAATTCTTTTATGACTGTTTCTATATAAGTACATCTTTATATTGTGTAGGGGTTATGTTGCCGATGGTTGGATTGTGTGTATAACATCTTTAAGTGGTGATCAGCATCAACATTGCTAATCACCTTCAAAGAGCAAACTTAGAGACTAGAGTTCCTAGCTACGATTCAATATTTGATAAAATTTCATTTCTTATTGTGCTTTCTTATTCTATTTAAGAGAACACTTGCCAGTTATTTGGTTTTCTTTTGTCTACAAGTTGATAGCAGGGTGGGTTTGAATCATATTGTGTTTCTCTAGGTCTGCCAATTTAGGGTCAATATTTTTTTTCCTTTTGATGAATGGGCCCCAGGATGCAAGAAATCATTATTGATAATTACCTTTTTCTTACTTTCTAGTTTTATGGGTGATAACCTGCAAAGAAGATTTGAGATAATCGAGTCACTGATCAACCAAAGATATGGCATTGTCAGTGGAAGCAGTTGAGAAATGCTTCGTTGAAAGTTCAATACTGCTACTAATATTAGGGATGGAGGGAGTGAGGGGGGAGCGAGAGAGTAGTATTCATCATTTATATTTTCTACTGCTTTTGATATATAAAAGGTTTTAAGAATTTATATGCAATAGACAAGTGCTCAAATTTGTGTGACGTGAAGACATCACCTTAGATTTCATACTTGGAGTGTACAATTCATTAGATAATAGACAAATTTCACATGGGGAGGGGGAGGTGGGAGGGAGGTCAGCTGAGCATCCTATGAATATCAAAGAAGGTGTAAATAAATAATACAGTGATCAACGGTGTGTCTGTCATATCTCCAACATTGGGAGGGAGGGAGATGCAGAAATTTTCCTTTCCTAGGAACTGTAAGAATGTTTAAGGAAAATCTATGCTCAACTGAGTTTCAATTAGATACCGGGAAGGAGCTTTAAGAGAGTATAAATTGAAGGATGGCGTTTCAACTGGAAACCTTTGGTCAGGCCACTAGGAGTGAATCTCTTGGCAGTAGAAGCATTCTTTTGGTCATTATGACATTGGATATGATTTGGCGCACTGGTAGGCAGCAAACATTTGTTGCTGGCAGTTCTGAGTTTTTATTTTTAAGGTAGATGGGATGAAAGATATGATAAACATGCATGCTTGTGTTGCTGTTTCTTTTGATTTTATGAATTCTAACGAGATCCCAGAGTATCTGAATATTAGTTCTTTCCTTTTATCATAGATTAGTCAAAAAATAATTGTGAGTTGTGACTTTATGTTTCTCTCATTAGCTTTGACATTTTGACTGAAAGCCAAATAACTATTTTCCAGTTCATGGAATCTTTTGGGACATGTTGATAGTGCCATATATGGTGAACCTCCTAGCAGTCTAACTCGGCGACAGGTTGATCAGCTAGCTTGATATTATCCCTGGTTTTGCTTAAATGACTATTTGCTTAGGTGCATCTACTTGTTTTTCTATGTAGGTCCTTGAGAAGTACCAGGTATATGGTGATTCAGTCTTGGGACTATATGGACCTAGGCCAAATGTTCGTGAAGTTATTAAAGTATGGATACTATCTCTTTACTATTTGTTGAGATTCAAGTCTATCTTTGTTGATTGAAGTATACTAAGCATTCAAATAGGTTGCTAATCTTTGATGTTATACATGTTGCTGCTAATAGTGACAAATTAATATTACCTGGGCTTTTCCGTTTCGTCTTCTTTCTTCTCTTCTTTTTCTGGATGACTCATACTAGTGTTGTTCCCTCCTTTTCATTTGCTTATGTTCCCTTATTTTCTTAAATCATGGTTGAGTTCTCAATTAATTAGTAGATGCTAAAGAAATGTATCTCTCTGTTATTTTGACACGTATCGCCAATTCTCAACGGCTGAAACCTACTTGCAGCCTTTGCTTGGTTTTTTCCATTCAGAGCCTGGAAATGGTGCATGGAAGCGCAAAGTCGATGCTGCTTTCATGGAATGCACGGTAGGTTATTACGTTTTCAAATCCTAAACGGCACATTTTGCTCATAACTGAAACTCTTGAAGTTGGTATTGCCAGTACTCAATGAATATTGTTTGTAGCTAGTTTTTAATCTGCCCATCTTTTGTCTTCCATGGTACTGGTTTTCTTTTTTCCTTAATCGGGGATGCTTTTTTGCTCATTTGGTTTTCCAATTGATGCATAATGTAATTTCAACTGTTGAAAAGGGAGACTGTACATGTTCCGTAATCTAAACCAAGACTACTTTTCAATGTGGTTTGATGAAATTCATAGGTTTAATTACAAAAACCACCCTTGAGTTTTAACCTCATTATAGAAAAGAAAAACAATTATCTTTCAAAAATTACAAATATTCCCTTGACGATTGTTTCTATTTTACAAATTGCACCTACGGAGGGGGTATTTGTAATTTTGAAAGATAATTGATTTATTTGTAATTAGACAAAACTTTAGGGGTAGTTTTTGTAATTTACAGAAATTCATATAGTTCTAAAAGAACAAGGTTGATAAAATGAAAGAATTGGTGAGTCCAAAGTCAGGAAGAGTTCTCTTTGTCACGGTTCTCCTAATTTCAGCTTTCATTTGTTTTGATATCTACCTCATTTTTCCCTGCTCGGGATTTGATAATGGTAACATACTTTTTTCTGAACTTGCAGACAATAAAATCCTTTTTTGAGAAGACCCTGGGGGTTATTCCCGATTCGGTCATGGATTCGCCTATTACTCAAGCGCCAATAGTTTTTTCGGATGTTTTTGCTGATGCCAAGAATCTGCTACCTCCTCCATATACAGTAAGAGAAGAAGAAGAAGAGCTGTTGTATGCCTAGTTTTTGTAACGATATTTCGTAGGTTTGCAGTTTTCGACTGTATCAAAAAGTTTTGCCACACTAATGCCGACATAGAGAGAAAAAAACAGGTCAATCCCATGTAGCAGACAGATTATATCCATTGTATTGTTAGTGAATTATTTATGTACTTTATAAAAGTGCCGACATAGAGAGAACTGTTAGTTGAAACTTTGTGAGAGTTCCTTTGAACTTTAGATTGATTGAGACAACTTTTGAGGTCCTATAATGATTTATGTATTTTTTGTCTGAATTTTTAGTTGCGGTGTATGATTCTATATGTTCCGAGTAGAAGCTCCAGCTTGGATAAATTTTAATGACTCTTATTTAAAGAACACAAACAATAATAATAAATAAAAAAAGGCCAAAAAATTCCGTTGCCGGGACTTGAACCCGGGTCTCTCGGGTGAGAGCCGAGTATCCTAACCAACTAGACTACAACGGATTTGTATTATTTTTGTTGCCTACTATATATGATCCAGTTTTGAATTGGAAAAAACCTAATTATTTGAATATTCGACATTTAGCTATAAATCCTTCTTTTGTCAACATTAATTAAATTTGAATTACAATGCTCGATTATGATGCATTGAACAACTATATTTATTCAAAGTTTTAAAATAAATATTCAAGATAAAACAGAACTTAACAAAAACATTGAAGTATGGGCACACATAGAGTGCTTACTTGAATAAATTGAATATTTATATTTTTGTACTTTGTACTTTAAACTTAAGCGACATTTTTTTTGGACTCATTTGAATAGTTCTCTTTTTATTAAGTGAAGAAAGCAAGGTCCCGGATTTGATTCTAGAATTAAATCATATAATGCTGCTCAGGGACAGGTACTAAATATTTTATAAATCAAAAATTGAAATTTATGAGTAATTCATTCTATTTTTAATAGTAATCCTTTCTATAAAACTTTCCACTTTAGAAATAGAGTTTTAATTTGCAACACGTAAAATAGGAATAGGAACTAATTTTATGAGGAGTATAATTCAAAGTAATATATTGTCTTGCATGCTTAGTTTTCACATTTTTAAGGCAGAAACTTATAGAGTGGTATTACTAACCCTTTATAAGGGTATTGACCGGGTTCGAACCCGATATCTTTCAGTTTCTTTGAAATTTATCCACGCCCTTCTAACCAGTACTCTCAACTTATTAAAAAAAAGGCAGAAACTTATAGGACCGTCTCACGTATCATATTTTGTGAGATGGATCCCCATGACCCAATCAAAAAATCCGGTTGCAATTTTGTAAATATCAGGCTAATAGACAGGTGTGATGTCATTTAAAAAGTATTATTTTATTTACGAAAAGTATTACTTTTACTTTGAAAAGTATTAGTTTTCAAAGTAATTTTTGGGGTGTTGGGAAGACACTGACAAATTATCATTAGGGGCGGTAGCATTTTTGTAATATTAGATGGTGGAATAGCATCACTTTATAATCGAAAAGTATCATGTTTTATTAAAAGAATCATTTTTTACTCTGGAAAATATACATGTTTAAGGCAACAAAATTGATATTATTTACCTGAAAAGATATATACAACCCTGTTTAAAAGTATCACTTTTCATTAAACAAAGTGTCACTTTTATTCTAAAAACTATATATTTTAAAAGTAACAAAATGGATATTAATAGTCCTCTGAAAAGTACTAGTTTTTCACTAAAAACTATTAGTTTTTTCCCATAGATCCCCTTAATTTCGTCTTTTTGAACTCATTAGTCCTATTGACATCTTCTCTGCCTTCCCTTCATCTCCGTCGCCAATCAACGCCTCAATCTCCCTCCGGTGAAAACTGATACTTTTGCAGTAAAATGTAATACCTTTTTTGTTGCTCTTTGTATTCATTGTAATCTAAACCAGGAAATAAGATTATTAAAGGTAATACTTTTCCGATAAAAAATAATACTTTTGCAGTAAAATATAGTACTTTCGGCTGTTGCCATTGTATTTTATTCAGTCGACTGGTTCACCAAGACAAGTTTATTGTTGTACATATAAACCAATAAGTATCATAAAAATATAAGAAAGTAGTAATTTTATTTGGATAAGTTATTAATATTACCTTCAATGATTTATATATTATCTTCATCACTAGAAACAACAACCAACGTATCTAAATTTTCACCTTCCTTCATCAATGCACTGTTTTGAACTTGATCCTCCATTGCAGATGAACAACAAGAAGTTGTATTTTGTGAATTATAAGTAATGATTATTTCAAATATTGCATTAATATAGGAGCTGTAATAATTCTTATACTCATTTCTTCGCATTTCTTCACATAGTCAAATTATCAAACACATTGTGACTATAATCTTAATAATTGTACCAAAAAATTGGTAAGCTATATCAATGGCGAATTTTAAAATTTTCACATAGTAACGTGTGTTCTTGTAGAGACAGTGTAAGTCCAATTGGGTGATGTGTAAGGTTTAGAGGCGGGGTTGAATAAACCTTACCAACTTTTCAATTTAGTCCTTTTAAAGTATATTCAGAGTTTTGCACAAATCAACTAAGTCCTTGAGGGACAGCTAGGTTGGCTTACACAGCAAAGTTACCCACTCAACAGACTCGACTGAGCTGTTGATAGAATAACTTAGCTTCTTTCAGCTAACACTTAGAATAACAATTGATTTGATTTTGTTCAACGGAAGAGTTATCACCCTTATGATTTAAAACTTGTTTTACAACACTTGTTTTAGCAATAGTTATTATCAGCAGGCTTAACAATTTTAACTTAGCAGCAGATATAAAATAAATGCAAGAAATAAATGTGCTGTAAGTAAATAAGACACAAGCAATTCTTATAGTGGTTCGAGGATGGGGTAATTTCTCTAATCCACTCTTCTCCAACTCCTGGAGGAATCCACTAAGTAACAAGATCTCGATTATAAAGCGGTGAACAGTCCGAGTCAGCTTCGATCACACAGCCAGCTGCTCCTGGGACTCAACTTCTTCACAAAATAGCTGTCTTGCTACTTCAGCTCTTTCAAACTCTTGGATTTGTTCACACAGCCCTCCAAAGAGTCTAAAGCCTCTGGTTCAAACTTGAACCGTACTACTTCTCCTTCAACCTTGGAGAGTAGACCCCTTTGTTCTTTAAATAGTTTTCCTCATTAACTGATGAAGTAATATTTCCTTCACTGAGTGTATTGGATTAAATTCCTTCGAAATTAGGCTTGAGGATATGTTTGAAAGCTTGAGAGAATTTGCAGGTTATTGCTTGCTTGAATGCTTGATAGTCTTATGAAATTCGTAACTACCTATCACTTGCTTCCTTAGCCTTTTATAGCGTAGATTTGAAATTATGTCCATTGAAGAGATAGACGCACATTTCAAATCTCACTCGTAGTCTGTTGGCTTGTCTTGTCTTGCAACATTGATGAGGATCGTACTATGAATTAAATGCTCTGCAACCTTTCCTTAATCTCTGCAGGTTTTCATGTACATCTCATTGGTTCCTTGTTTTTTGCACTCTTTCAACAAAACAACTTTATTCTTGTGACTGACACAAGCCTATTTCAAAGAAACCTTGACTTGTGTTGACAATGAGATCTCTTTCGACTTTCTTCAAGTCTTGTCTGCTGATACCCTTTGACATACGATTCCAATCATTTTGGAATGACTTAGTCATTGTCGATACCGGTGACCGAGACAACTTTTCTGTCACTTGACTGAGTCTTCACTTGGCTTCATACAGCTGACACACAGTTGGGTCTCCTCTTCGATCTTCAGTTGACTCTTGTAATCTTGAACTTAGCTGACTCCAACTCAGCTTATTCAGCCCTATCTATTACAAGTTGAATTACATAGAAAATGGGGTGTCAACTTCCTAATCTAAGTTTTACATGGTATCATCAAAATCTAAACATAAATTTTCCCAATAATTTTTCTCTTTTTGATGATGCCAAAACTTAAATAAATACAGCAAAGTAAATAGTGTAGTAACAAAGAATGTATGAGTAGAATATGTCAATTTTATTTGAATATACCATCTTGTACTTTACAAACACACTTTACAAAACTTTTACAAAGTATAACTTATACACTGTATCAGAGCTATACATGTCTATACAAGTGTATCAGAGCTATGAAGACTTTGTAAAAATGTATCAGAGCCTAAACTTAAAATTTTACAACAAGTATCAGAGCATTAAGGCTTTATAGAATACTTACAAATTTTGTATTTACAGCTAAATAATATAAACTGAAGGGGTTTCAGCCGTCTTCAACGTCTCGGCTACTTCCTTCTTCTCTCTTCATCCTCAGCTCTCCTCCTGTCTTCCTCAGCTCTTTTCCTCTTTATGTCTTCTTTCTCTCTCTTCTTCTTTTCATAAGCTCGTTTAGCAGCAGGGTCCTCCCTTCTCTGCCTTTCTACCCATTCACGGTCGAGCCTTTTATTTTCAGCTTCTTGTCTCCTCCTTGCCTCTTCATTCTTTCTTTCAACCTCTATATTTGCAAGAGTATCATACCCAACCCAGTAGTTGATTCCCTTTTTTCTGCGGATCAACATATCCAACATCTTTTGGTTTTGGCTACGATGGAGTACCTCTGCCTCTTCCACCACTGCCAAACCTTCCCCTTCCTCTCGCGACTCGCCTCCTCTAAGAGTGTTCAGACGGGTGATTTGCGGTCGGTGATCGCTCGAACTCGCTTCCTATCAATCGATGTATATAGATCGAGTCCCTTCTCCCAATACAAATCCCACACCTGGGGTAGAGTCACGTTCTTGAAATTTACTTCCGCAGCTAAAGTCTGAAACTCCTTTAGGGATTTCGGCTCAGATTCTGCATCAGACATTGTGATTTCACGAGGGGGTCTCACAGCTGGGGAGTCTTTTAACAGTCCAGCTGGAGGGCCTTCATACCTTGCCTTTATATCTTTAATAATTCCAGAATGTATCTCAACTACTTTCTCGAATTCAGCTTCAATAGCTTGTCTTGACTTTTTGTATGCCAAATCAGCTTTCTCTTTTAAGGACAGTTCTTTAGGTAGTTGGCTGAGAATGGAGGCTGTCACTTCACCTTGATGAGGGGTCTTAGCAAGCATAATCTTCAAGAGCGGCTTCTTCACATCACTGCCTTCCCACTTGCTTTCTTTCCCCTTACTTCCATCCTTATCGCTCCTTTGTTGTTTACTTTCATCTTCCCCCTTTTTGGCATCATCACCAAGGGTTGAGCCAATTGAGGGAATACTCCACCTAGGAGTAGATCAATCTTGCTTGTCATGTCTTGCTTGTCATGAGTCTTGGAGTACGCCTATTCTGAGTATAGCAAGCAGTGTTTATGGCTTCAGCCTAAAATCTCTTAGGCAATCCTACTTCAGCTAACATGGTTCTTGCAGCTTCCTTGAGAGTTCTATTCCTTCTTTCAGCTACTCCATTTTGCTGTGGAGTTCTCGCAGTTGACAACTCATGAGCAATACCATTTTCAACACAATACTGAGTTATAATCCCATTCACAATCTCAGTTCTCCTATCAGACCTTATCTTTATAATGGTTTGACTCTTCTCATTTTGAACTCATCTCATCAGCTGAGGCAATCTCTGCAAGGTTTCCTTCTTTTTACACATGAAGATAGTCCATGTATATCTTGAATAATAATCCACCACCACTAAGGTGTATTACATTCCACCAATGCTAGCTGGTTCAACAGGACCAAATAAATCCACATGCAATAGATGCAATATCCTAGTTGAAGAAGGAATTGTCTTATCCTTGAAAGATGATTTGATTTGCTTTCCCATTTGGCATGCATTACAAATGCTTTCCTTCTTGTAGACTGAGTTTGGCAATCCTTCTACAAGATGACTCATGGCAAGCTTGTTGATTGTCTTGAAATTCAGGTGACTCAGCTTCTTATGTCACAACCAACTTGATTCGGCTATACTCTTTGCTAGTAGACATGTGCTTGGTGTAGTAGTTGACCAATCCACTACATACATGTTCTTCTGCCTTATTCCTTTAAGCACAATTTCATTTGATTCAGCATCCTTGATTTGGCGAACTCCCATGTTGAATCTCACATTATAGCTTTGTCACAGAGTTGGCTGATACTCAATAGATTGAAGTTGGGGCCTTCAACATATGCAACATCTGTGATTTCCAATCCATTTTTCTTTATGGATCATGTGCCTTTGATTTCCATTGGAGTGGCATTTCCTCCAAATATGACTTTTGCACTTTTGATTTCCTTGAATTTTGACAGATTTCTCTTATTTCCTGTCATAAGTCTGGAACAACCACTATCCTTGTACCAGGTTCCTTGACACTCAGCTGTTCCCTAAATCTACAATCAAGGAAATTAGTTTTTAGGTACCCATACTTGCCTAGGTCCTGAGGGGTTAGTGCTATAAGGTGTTCCAACCAACATATAGCCAGATGATCTGACTCTAAGAGGTTTCCACCTATCAGTTCCATAATCATAATGTACATAGCAAATTGTTTGGTAGCTTTAGGATCATACATCTATCTCTTTTGTCTGTATGCCTCTCTGTGTGTTTGAGCATTTGCTTTCTTGGGGTAATAGTGGAATTTCTGTGCATGTTGGGTTTTGTGCCAGGGTAAATATGTGTGCTGATTATAGCTCTTTTGCTTTGGGAATAACCTATGATGAGTTTGAGGTCTTTGCCACTTTGGCTTGTATCCCATATGTCTTGGCTGATATCTCACTTGGTTATTCCAATCAGCTTGGCTTGTATAATTTCTACCATTCCCATCATATGACTTTCTTTGCTGAAGTCTCTGGGGCTTTTGGTAGCCCTGTTTAGATTTCACAGAGTATTTCCTGTTTAGAGTCTGCTGATGGACTTTTTTAAATTTGATTTCAGCTGTCCTGTCAGCATACTCAACTGGCCTCTTTCCTTTTCCCTTATATCCAAGGCCAGTATGGTTGTGATTGTATTTTTGAGTGAGTGTAGGTGCAACATATGGTGCTTTGGATTTTTGATACCCCCATTGCTTGAGGATCCTTTTTCCATGACCACTCTTGACACTTGGGCATGCCCAAAGGAATTAAATCCAATGCCTATCTTGTCACCACTTTCTTTTTGAGTCATTATAAGTTCATCCAATGATTTAGATGCCTTAGTGAATGAAGCAATCACATTTTTAAGATCCTTTCCCTTTTTTTTGTAGCAGCTAAGTCTGCTTGGATCTTTGCAATTTCAGCCTTCAGCTTAGTGTTCTCATTAGCTATGTAATTTAGAGTACTCAGCTCTTTGGTCAGCTATGAGTTTTGACATTTAAGCTGTCTATTTTCCTCATTTAACAGTGTGTGTGAGGTTTTTATGTGCTCAAAATCTTTCATCATTTTGCCAATTGAATCATAAAGATATATGGGTGATGAAATGTGTGTGTCACAATCACTATCACTAGAATCAGAATGAGATGAGTTAAAGTGTACCTCATTTTCTTGATCTTTTGAGTCTTGTTCTTTGGCCATGAGGCATATAAAGGTCTCTTCCTCTGTATCACTTGAGTAGTCTGCTTCACTACTATATGAGTCTGCTGGTTTCTTGCACTTAGCTGGTTCAGCAGTCTCAGCAGCCAACATGGCTTTCTTCTTTTCTTATCTTCTTTCCCGTAAGACTTTTCTTTTTTTATTATTTTTGTAGTTGTTGACTGGTGGATAAGGACAATCAACAGCGAAATGTCCTGGTTGCCTACAATTCCAACACATGTTCTAAGCTCTCTGCGAGTCAGCTCTATCAGTCCTCTGATTATCAGCTCTCTGATACTCAGTTCTTTGATGTTCAGCTCTCTTGGGTGGTCTGTCCTCCCTTGCTTTGGAGGGTATTGAGTGTCTTCTTGATGATTCACCCTTGTTCCTTTTATAGTTCTTATTGAGGAACTTATTGAACCTTTTTACCATCAGGGCAATATCTTCTTGATCTATGGTCTCCTTAGACTCAACTTTCTTTCCTTCACCAGCCATGAGTGCAGATGTCTTGGGTACATCTATCTCCTCTTGTTCTTTCCTTCTCAGCTCAAACTCATATGCTTTAAGATCAGATAACAATTCATGGTTTGATGTCCTGGTGAGATCTATGGAATGTCTCAGGGCCATGACCTTCATTTCCCACTCAGTTGGGAGAGACCTAAGGATTTTCATACACATCTCCTTCTGTGTGTACTCCTTTCCCAGAGCTGAAAGCTCATTGGTGATTTCTGTAAACCTGGCATCCAGCTGATCCAGACTTTCACCTGCAATCATTTTAAAATTTTCAAATTTTTGGACTGCAACAATCAGTATATTTTCTTTGATTTGATCATACCCTTCACAAATCAAAGTGAGTTTTCCCAAATTTCCTTGGTTGATTTGCAAGATTTGACTTTATTAAACATAGACTTATCAAGAGTTTTGTAAAAAATATCCTTGGCAACATTGTCAAGATTGTATCTCTTTCGATCTTTGTTGGTCTATTCACAACAGGGTTTTCAACCATAGCAGGTCCGAGCTCTACTACAGTATCCTCTCCTTCAGCAGGAGGTGCTCTTCTCACAACAGTGTTGACCTTTAGGATTTATAGTGGCCCATCCTCAATCACTAGCCACATTTCATCATGCAGAGCTGATAGATGAGCCTGCATAGGAATTTTCCAGTCATCAAACTCTTCTACATTAAATATTGGAATGCGAGTTAGATTTGCTTCAATGATAATAACTTTTGTTTTGAAATAAAAGCTTTAAAAACTTCAAGTGTTAATTCTTTTAGAAAAGAATGAGATCTAGTTCAGTAACCAGTGCGAAAGGCTCAATGAACCAACCACTCTGATACCACTTGTAGGTCCCAAGGGGTGATGTGTAAGGTTTAAAAGGGGAGGGGGTTGAATCAACCTTACCAACTTTTGATTTAGTCGTTTTAAAGTATATTCAGAGTTTTACACAAATCAGCTAAGTCCTTGAGGGACAACTAGGTTGGCTTACATAGCAAAGTTACCCACTCAACAGACTCGACTGAGCTGTTGATAGTATAATTTAGCTGCTTTCAGCTACACTTAGAATAACAGTTGATTTGAGTTTGTTCATCGAAAAACTTATCACCCTTATGATTTAAAACTGGTTTTTACAACACTTGTTTTAGCAATAGTTATTATCAGCAGGGTTATCATTTTTAACTTAGCAGCAGATATAAAATAAATGCAAGAAATAAATGTGTTGTAAGTAATAAGACACAAGCAATTTTTATAGTGGTTCGAGGATGGGTAATTCCTCTAATCCACTCTTCTCCAACTCCAGGAGCAATCCACTAAGTAATAAGATCTTGGTTACAAAGCGGTCAACAATCTGAGTCAGCTTCGATCACACAGCCAGCTGCTCCTGGAACTCAGCTTCTTTACAAAATAGTTATCTTGCTACTTCAGCTCCTTCACACAACCCTCCAACGAGTCTAAAGCCTCTGGTTCAAACTTGTACCTTACTACTTCTCCTTCAACCTTAGAGAGTAGATCCATTTGTTCTTTAAACAGTTTTCCTCTTCAACTAATGAAGTAATCTTTCCTTCATTGAGTGTGTTGGATTGATGTCTTTCAAAATTAGGCTTGAGGATATCTTTGAAAGTTTGAGAGAATTTGCAGGTCATTGCTTGCTTAAATGCTTGATAGTCTTATGAAATTCGTAACTATTTCTCACTTACTTCCTCAGCCTTTTATAGTGTAGATTTGAAATTATGTCTGTTGAAAAGACAGACACACATTTCAAATCTCACTCGTAGGTTGTTGGCTTGTCTTGTCTTGCAGTATTGATGAGGATCGTACCATGAATTAAATGTTCTGCAGCCTTTCTTTAATCTCTACAGGTTTTCAGGTACATCTCATTGGTTCCTTGCTTTTTGCAGTCTTTCAGCAAAACAACTTTATTCTTTGCTGGCAGCCTGACACAGGCCTATTTCCAGCAAAACCATGACTTGTGTTGACAACGGATCTCTTTCAGCTTTCTTCAAGTCTTGTCTGCTGCATACCCCTTTGACATACGATTCCAATCATTTTGGAATGACTTAGTTGTTAGTCAGCTGACTGAGACAACTTTTCTGACACTTGACTGAGTCTTCACTTGGCTTCACATAGTTGGGTCTCCTCTTCGATCTTCAGTCAACTCTTGTAATCTTCAACTTAGCTGACTCCAACTCAGCTTATTCAGCTCTATCTATTACAAGTTGAATTACACAGAAAATGGAGTGCCAACTTCCTAATCTAAGTTTTACATGGTATCATCAAAATCTAAACATAAATTTTCCCAACAGACAGAGTGAGAGAGATCGAGAATTTCGAAATGAATGTGGCTGATTTGCACCTGTAATGGAAGAGTATCACTTTTTTGCCCTAAAGTTGCAAAAATGTGTTCTGCATTTTCTTCCCAACAACACTCCAGATATTTTCTTTTCTTTTTTTCTTTTTAATTGAGAACAGGACAGGGTAAGGATTCGCGGGTATGATGGATCCAGGTCGTTGATCCATCTCACGGATTAGAGATCCGTGAGCGACGGTCCGATAAGAGACCCACTCTTTTTTTAAAAAAAAACTTTGAAATACATTCTATTTAGGAATATATTTAAGTGTATGTCATTATACTAATTTTGTAAGAAAATTTTGTATTCTTATTCAAATTTACGTAATATATGGTAATACACATGTTATTCTACATATGCATGACACACACTTATATAACTAATTAACATACACATATTTTATCATATATATATATATATATATATATATATATATATATATAGGGATTGATTCAAATGAGACCAAGCCCTTTAGCTGAGACCGTAAGGACATATCGTGGCCATTGGATCTAAACAAATAACGTTCCAGATTTTTCTTCTTATTTTTAGTAGGCGCCGGATTTTTAGGGAGAATTAAGGGTAATTTGGTATTTTCGAAATTAAGATCCTTAACAATTATTGGTAAAAATTCTTACCATATTAATTATGTTTATATATTTTTATTTTATTAAATCTTAAAATTAAGCCATAAAAATTGTGTGTTTTATATTGTAATGACTTTTTATTTTTAAGATTACAAGACTTTGTATTCGAAAATTATTTTATTTAACTCAATTTGTTAAGATATTTTATATTGTGGAGTTATTATAAGATTAGTAATTCCTGATATTTTTATCTATTTTAATTATGGATTTTTTTTAGTAATTTCAATTTCAATTTTTATACTTTTTTTATGAATAAATACAAAACGGGGACCCTGGTTCCCAAATGGGGATTCCCCATCCCTGCACCAGATGCCCAAAACGGGTAATGGTATGGGAATGGTATTTGAAATGAGATTCGGGGGCGGGAATGCTCTATCCAATACCACCCCGTCCCCGCCTATTACCATCCCTATTTTGTCTCACTTTACCCCCTTATTTTCATACTAAATTATTTAAAAACAAATTTTAATTCAAACTGAATGGCTATATATTATTAGCATAGCTCTTATGTTTATATTTTATGATTTTACTATTAGACGATACATTTTGCATAAAAGAATACTTATTGAAGAAATTATCAAAGTATCATGGATTTTTTTTTCATTTAACATAGTTTGTTGAAACTCATAATAATTCTAATCGATGATTAAAAAAAAAATATTACTAGAATTTCACATAATACTTACTAAAAATCAATCTGTATTGAACATCTGATTATTATTTTTATCAATTATTTCATCTTACAAAACAAAGAGTAATAAATTACTTTTACTTACATAATTCCACAACACTTGATTTTTAGTAAATATTCATTACTCAATAAAAAATTATTTCTATTTTCTGCTTTATTGCATTAAAATTAATTATTTTTTATTTAAAATCTAATATATTGTTTTATTTAATATTCCTATTAAATTAAATATATTATATATTTTTTTATAGATAATAAATTAATTTAATAATTCCATACTCATTATAAGTCTAAATATACACCGCATGCTTTTTAGTAATAGTTTATTATTTATTGTTAATAGGATCATCACGAATTCATAACAACTGTTTTGCGTTAAAATATTATTTTCATAATACTTTGATAATTCTTTTAATAATGAAAAAAAATCAAATATCATAAGATATTACTTTTAATAGGAGATATGTTAATAAAATAATGATCAAATTAATTTGAATTAAAATAAATTTTAAATTATTTTAATATTAAGTTTATATATTAATTAATAGCTGAAATTATATACAATAAAAGTATACTTATTTTAAAATGATCGAAAGTAAGAGGATAAATTGAGAATAATGAGAGTACAAGGGGGTCAAGTGGGAAAATAGGACTGTGAAGAGGTAAAGTGAGACAAAATGAGAGTACAAGGAATAAAGTGAGACAATTGAAAGTAAAAGTATGTAAAGTGAGAATTAACAAGATTATAGGGGATAAAACTGAAGTTACCAAAAAACTATGCCATAATATTCCACTTTAGTGCATATTTTTATACATTAAAATCATTAATTTAAAATTAAAATTAAAAAAAATGCAACTACAGTGTTACATTATTTCTGGCGCAAAATTGTTCACCAATTCAAAATACCAGACTTTGGTGAAGTGCTGGAGCCAGGTTTTGCTCCAAATTGAAGATGGGACACTCTTGGAGATGCTCTTAGTAACAACATTTTTGAAATCAAAATGGCCAAAGTGAAAGAAGGTTGTTAAAATAAGAAATTATAAGTGGGATGACCCGTCTTCTTTAAAACGAGCTTATAAACTCCAAACATCTTATTTTGGGATCTTATAAGACATTTTTAAAAAAGCTTTACCATATTGCGTCAAGAAAAATAGAAAAGCTTTACCATGTACTTTTAGAGAATTTATAACCTCAAACATCTCATAAGATATTTTAAAGAACTTATAAGCTCTGGGTAACACCTAGAAAGATGGGTTGTTTAAGAGAAAGATTCACTTTGACCGATTCTAGGGATGGCAATATCATACGAACCCAAAGGAGGATCCGATATCCGACCCTAACGGAGGAGGGTATGGAGGGTATTTTTGTACCCGATTAAATAAATGGGTACATGAGTATGAATATTTTCGGGTATGGATACGGAGGTGGATCTAGATACATCCTACCCATATCCTACCCGATACTCGATTAAATAATATTATATAATATATATTTATTCATACATATCTATTTATTTATATTTAAAAATAAGTTTCTTTTCTCAAATTCCAATCAAAATCCTCTAAACCACGTGATTTGTTTTTTCTAATATTTTGTTATTTTTCTATAATATTTAGTTCCCTAATTCTTATCTTTATTCTTTTTTTCTTATTTTTTTCTTAATAATTTAGTAAATCCATAGCTTCATTGAAATAACTAAAATTTGAGAAAATACAACTTTAAGTGGTAATCGGGTATGGATAGGATAGGAATACCCGATCATCCGATGAGTATGGGGATGAAAATTGAATACCCGATAGGTATGAATATGTGTATGGGTATGAAAATAGAATATCCGATGGGGATGGAAATGAAAAATATAGAATCCTACCCAAATTCTACCCATTGCCATCCCTAACCGATTCCCACAACCATGCATGTTTTGCAGACATCTTTGATCAACAACCCTTAAAGAAAAGGCACAAACAAACAAAATTAAATCATTATGACTAAAGGCACAAGTACTGAAAACAAGTAATTAACTCTAATTATTTTATGTTTTTTGAACTGTTTATGATTCACTAAAACCAGAAGTTTCGAGCTTAGCTCAACCAAAGTTCATTATCATATTAATTAATTAGATATGACTGGATTAGGAAGAATTGGACATGAAAAATTGGACCAATTAGGCATTTATAGTTTTTCTTTCCCAACTACTCAGTAATGGGACATATGATAATGACTTGACCTCTGAAAGTTTGCAAATTTTTAGATTTCTTAATTAAATTGTTTTTTGAGTACATATATTGAGAGAGAAACGTGGTAGGAATCGAACATCAGATCTCTAGTCTGTCTTCAGGATCTTAACCACTCGACCACTATCCGATTCCAAACTCTTTAGTTTAACTTATGCATCAGTTAATCATTATTAGTTAAAATCAAAACAAATATTAGTTCTAATGTTTATTTTATGTTTTTCTATGTTATAGTTATAAAATTTGACACTTCTGTTGTGCATGTGAAGGTGCCACAATTCAATCCCCAATACACATTCTCCACCACACAATGTACTCAAAGATTTATTTAAAAGAAGAGGTTTTTTTTTTTTTTTTTTTTTAAAAACAACATGATGGTGTGTGTGAGCATACCGCATAAAGCACATTCTGAGGTTAAAAATCTAAAGATACATGCAAGTATAAGCATTTTGAGATCCTAAATGCCTCTTTTTTGAAAAAAAAAAATTTCAAATCATTACAAAAAGATTACAAGGGAGTGATGAGGTTTGAATCCTTGACCTCAATACTAATAGGTGAGACCAAGTACCATCTCTAACTAAGATAGATGGTTCTTAGATCTAAATGCTAAGAATAATGTTATGGTGAAATTGTTGAATAATTGATAACCGGGTATGAACAAGACACGAAATAGAAATTGGAGAAAAAATGAAAGATACGAGATTTTTGGTATTACAACTTGAAGGGAATTAAACAAGTCTAAGGCGTGTTGGACACTTTTCTTAAAGTGTTATTTGCCCCCACTACTTGCTAACCGAGTTTGTGGCAAATTACTTATAGGATACAATAGACAAATAAAACAACCAAATAGCAAGTTTTTGGATTGTTTCTACAAAAAAAAAGAAGAATGCTCAAAAGTTAGTTTAACATGGCCTTAATATCTTATTTATGCAAAAACAATAAGGCCTTTTACGGATAGCTTAACAGACATCAAAGCCTTTCAAATTGAGATGTGTCTGTTCTTATCAAATTTGAAAACTCCAAGGAATTTCTTCAAATGTGTGCACGTCTCCAAAGTGACCATTACCATGGGGTATGAATGAAGCATCATGATTATTGGCCACTAGTTAGACAAAATGAAGAGTTGCGGCTTTTCGGCGATCGAGTTGGTTGACTCTCGCAAAGGCTCAGCTTGACCTTAGTCCATTTCTTGATGTCTGAATTTTATTATATTACAAACTAAACTTTTCAACATTCCCCCACTTAGTTTGTAATATAATTTCAACTAACACTTATAGATCTCATGCATAAGAAAAGTAACTTTCGTTTTAAACTTTTCCTTAGTGTAAATAATTTACAAATCTAAATTAAGTAATTGGTGGCTAGGTTGCTTAAACCAACACTCAAAATAGATTAGAAATATTCCACGCATGAACCATCAACAACATTCTTTTATTCACAAATACTTTTAGCACTAGTACCGGCCATGTGCTCATCCTAGTTCATGATCATGTACAAAAGATCACCCAAAACTTTTGCTAGAAGCGGCACCACTTCTTATGATCATATAGGTGGAAGTTACTTCAAGTTTTATTTAATTGAACATAAATAAAACACTATGAGATAATTCCATTAAGAAATAACAATCAACCTGCTCACTTAAGAGTAACAAAATATGCACCTTATACTTGGAATGGTATACACTTAATTAGGTGCTCACAATCACTTAGCAACTTGTTTTTACCCTTTAAACCTTTCAATCTAGGGGTATTACTAGAAGAAGGTTAGGTTATCATCACTAGTGATTATAGATCAGGGGTTTTAATCCCATTCCTGATGTTGTCGAATTCACCAAATCCCTAGCTAAAGGTTTGGTCAACGGATCCGCCAAATTATTATAAGTTCTAACGAACACAATAGTGACAACATCATTATTAAGCATTTCTCTAATAAATGCGTGCCTTAGGCTTATATGTCTAGATTTACCATTGTACACTTTATTCAATGCTCTAGACATAGTAGCCTCACTATCACAATATAAAGTTGTTGGTGGCATTGGACGAGGCCACCGATTTATATCAAGCAATAAATCTCTAAGCCATTCTGCCTCCTTACAAGCTGAAGATAAAGCAATAAATTCAGCTTCCATGGTGGAGTGTGTAATTATTGTTTGTTTCTTTGAAGCCCAAAAAACTACACCACCACCAAGCATAAACACCCAACCACTAGTAGGTTTTTGATCACTTATGCTAGTAATCCAACTGGCATCAGAATAACCTTCTAGTACATTTGGAAAGTTATTATAGTAGAGTCCTAAATCTTTTGTCTTTTTAAGATATCCAAGAACTCTTGTCATGACTTTCCAATGATCCCTACCATGATTTTTAGTATATCCGCAAGTCTACAAACAGAATATGAAATATCCGCCTTGTGCAACTCATTGCATACATCATACTTCCAATTACACTAGCATACTCGAAGCCGAGCTATTGGATTGCCGAATTTTCATATAACTTAAAGTTAGGATCAAAAGGAGTACTAACTTTCTTCACATTCAAATGTTGATACTTCTTTAAGATTTTATCAACATAATGTGCTTGTGAAAGAGCGAAACCCCCACTATGTTTCTTAACTTTAATACCTAAGATTGTATCAACTTCACTAAGATCCTTCATTTTTGAACTTAGAAGAAAGATACTTCTTAGTATCTACTACACCTTTTAAAGTAGTACTTATAATAAGCATGTCATCCACATAAAGGCAAATAATCACACCATACTCTTCATTAAATTTAGAATAAATGCACTTATCAGCATTATTATACCTAAATCCACTTGAGAGCAATACAGATTCAAATTTTTCATGCCACTGTTTAGGAGCTTGTTTTAGTCCATACAAAGACTTAACTAGCTTACACACTTTATGTTCATTACCAGGTAGCACAAAGCCTTCTGGTTGTTCCATGTACACCTCCTCATCTAAATTACCATTTAGAAAAGCTGTTTTTACATCCATTTGATGTACATGCATATTATATATAGAAGCTAAAGCAAAAAGTACTCTAACTGAGGTAATTCTAGCAACCGGCGCATAAGTGTCAAAGTAATCGACTCCTTCTTTTTGTTTAAATCCCTTAGCTACTAGCCTTGCTTTATAAGTTAGAATAGTTCCATCGGTGGCGTATTTCCTACGAAATACCCATTTACAGCCTATTGGTTTTGAACCTTGAGGTAAATCAACTAGAATCTAAGTATTGTTAGACAATATTGAATCTATTTCATCATTTACCGCTTTTTTCCAAAATGCAGCATCTCAAGATTTCACAGCCTCACTAATTGTTTTAGGATCATCCTCTACACTAAATAAAACTGGTGTTTTATTAAGTAGATAGTTCCTATTACCTTCCACAAGAAAGACAATAGCTTGAGAGGATATAAAATCAGAAGAAAGTTCTTTTTCCTTCCTTTGTCTTTGACTTCTTCTAGGTTCAATAGGAGTGTCAATTTATTTTCTTTTAAGTTCACTAGAAGCTGCAATTTGAGATGAATTAGGCACTTCTGATGGATTCACATTCACCATTGAATCTTTGAGAAACTTATCCTCAACGAACTCAACATCTCTTGATTCAACTATTACCTTAGAATCAAGATCTAGCAATCTATAAGCTTTAGAATTTTCAACATAGCCAACAAAAACACTTTTAAGTGCTCTAGGTCCCAACTTGGTTCTTTTATTGTCTGGAACTCTATAATAGGCTATACAACCCCAAACTTTAAAGTATGACAAGTTTGGTTTTCTTCCTTTCCATAACTCATATGGGGACACTTTAGTCCTTAAAGAAGGAATACGATTATGAACATGACAGGCGGCCAACAAAGCTTCACCCCACAAATTGTTTAGCAAACCCGAACTTAAGAGCATGAAATTCACCATGTCTTGTAACGTTCTATTCTTTCTTTCAGCCAAACCATTTTGTTGTGGTGTATACGGAGCACTAGTTTGGTGTACAATACCATTATCTTCACAGAATTTAGAAAATTCACCAGATAAGTATTCACCACCTCTATCACTCCTCAAAGTTTTGATTTTTCTACTTAATTGATTTTCTACAAGAGACTTATAAGCTTTAAACATACCAAATACTTCATCCTTAGATTTCATCAAATAAACATGCACAAATCTAGAGCAATCATCAATGAAAGTAACAAAGTATTTATTTCCACCTCTTGTTAGAAAACCATTAAGTTCACACACATCCGAATGCACAAGATCAAGCAATTGTGTGTTTCTTTCAACTTTAGGAAAAGGTAATCTTGTAATTTTTGCTTGGACACAAGTTTCACACTTCTTATTCACATAGTCATTATAGGAGATAAATCCATTTTTAGACATGTAATTCAAAACTCTATGACTAACATGTGCTAATCTACCATGCCACAGAGAATAAGAAGAATCAATCAAGTGAAGAGAAACACTATTAACTTTATTGATACTCAGTTTAAACAGTCCATTACAAGAATACCCCTTTCCAACAAATACACCATTCTTAGACAAGATTACATTATTAGACTATAGTATGACCTTTAACCCCTTCTTATTAAGAATATCCGAGAGACAAGATTCTTCACAACATCCGGAACATGAAGCACATTAGTGAGTACCATCTTCTTGCCGGAGGTGAAGTCCAAATGAACATCTCCTTGACCATGCACATTGTCCCTCACACCATTTGCCATAACTACTTGTTGTCCATCCGAATTTCATAATTCTTGAATTGTTCATTGTCATTGCAAACATGAATCGCAACACCGGAATCATACCACCAATCCTTAGAAGAGGTTGGTGTAGCAAGTGGAGTTGACGCACAACCAAGAGATAACATTGCTATAATTTCGTAGCATCTTTAACAAGATTAGCACTAGAAGCATTAGCAAAATCAACTTTTGCTCCTTCTTTGGATTTGCATTCGGCTACTTATAATGGCCTTTCTTACCACAATTATAGCAAACTCTATTTTTCTTTTTCTTGTCTTTAATCGGCATTTTTTAATTCTTTCTTTTATTCTTAAACTTCTTCTCATGAACAATATTCACCCTAGGATCACTATCAAATTCTTTCTTATGAAGAATCCTAGCACCTTCTTCAATTCTTAAATGTTTCAAAACACTAGATATGGTCAAAATTTCAGAAGTATGAAGCAATTTCTTTTGATAATCATTCCAAGAAGAAGGTAATTTAGCAATTATTGCACCTACTTGCATAGATTCTGAAATTTCCACCCCATAATCTTTAAGTTTTGAAACTATCACTTGCAAATTATGAATTTGATCCATGAGAGAAGAAGAATCATCAAGCTTGAATTCAAAATACGTTTTAATTAAAAACTTATCTGCTCCTTGCTTTTGTGATGCATATTCACGTTCAAGTGTTGCCCAGATTTCCCTTGGACTCTTCACAGTGGTGAATAAATCGTAAAGGGTGTCTGACAAGGTGTTGAGAATATGACCCCTACACATCACTTCATCCTCTTGACGCTTCTCCCTTTGTTTCTTCACTTCGTCAGATTCGCCATCTTTTGGTGGAGGGATTTCTGGAAGATCCGGGTTGAGAACGTAGGCAACCTTTAGAGCAGTTAGGAAAAACATCAATTTGTCTTTCCAACGATTAAAGTTGGTGCCTGTGCCATCCAGCCGGTCCAACTTCACGAAGTCTTGATTCATCACTTTGATTGTGGATTCTTGAGTGGACTCTATGGAAACTCGAATAACACTTTAAGATTATTGAATAATTGATAACCGGGTATGAACAAGACACGAAATAGAAATTGGAGAAAAAATGAAAGATACGAGATTTTTGGTATTACAACTTGAAGGGAATTAAACAAGTCTAAGGCGTGTTGGACACTTTCCGTAAAGTGTTATTTGCCCCCACTACTTGCTAACCGAGTTTGTGGCAAATTACTTCTAAGATACAATAGACAAATGAAACAACCAAATAGCAAGATTTTGAATTGTTCCTACAAGAAAAAAGAATGCTCAAAAGTTAGTTTAACATGGCCTTAATATCTTATTTATACAAAAACAATAAGGCCTTTTACGGATAGCTTAACAGACATCAAAGCCTTTCAAATTGAGATGTGTCTGTTCTTATCAAATTTGAAAACTCCAAGGAATTTCTTCAAATGTGTGCATGTCTCCAAAGTGACCATTACCATGGGGTATGAATGAAGCATCATGATTATTGGCCACTAGTTAGACAAAATGAAGAGTTGCGGCTTTTCGGCGATCGAGTTGGTTGACTCTCGAACAAAGGCTCAGCTTGACCTTAGTCCATTTCTTGATGTCTGAATTTTATTATATTACAAACTAAACTTTTCAACAGAAATTAGGACAACATATATTTTGCTCCTAATTTTTTCATAAATTATTTTTATAATTGGAAAAAATATTCTTGTTCAATACAAAAGAACAGGGAAATAAAATAAAAATGAAAAATGCCCACTTGTCCAATGAATAGACATCGAAAGCACTGAACCACTCCCAAGTAATAAGGGTAAAAGGTAAAAGAATAACGTGACTTTAATTCCTCTACATGCTAAGATTATGCGCAAGCAACTTATATTTAAGTTCAAGCATTTTTTAAAAAATCATATTTGTATTACAATTGATCTTAAATTTCTTCAACTTGTTTTACTTATTAATTAATTATAACATCTAAAATGCAAAAATTACACATTACATTAAGTTGATGTTGTGATTCGCTCAACAATAAGAATTACCATTTTTAAATGACTGGAATATTAAATGGATGAGAGAAAGCTATATATGTATTGATGGCCGAGCAGGACCCCTGGTCGGTTGTTTGCTGACAGAGAATTAATTACAAAGCTATTTATATAGTATTTTCTGTTGTCTTTTTCCACATAAATCAGTCATATTTATACTATTATAATGAGTGGAACAACCTTTATTATACCTACAATCCTAATGAGAAACTTGTCATTCTCATATTTTGCATGGCTTGCATGGAGCACAACTATTTAATAATATTTCTTGTATTGTCCTTATACGAAGCTGTCGGGTGACAAGATTATCGACCATTGGACTTCATCTCGGTCATCGTTGATTTTTCTGGTGGAGCTCAACTACCCACTTTATCATCCGCCCCAAAGTGTCTGGGCGGTGCATGACTTATTTGAGTGGATAATTTGTGAGAACTATGATGTGATATTCCAAGAAATAGGGCCTTAACTTCCGAGATGATATTGTCAGGGCGTAGGCCAACTTTTCGATGGGCAGGTATCTCAATTCGACATCATGTAATGCTTGACTTACATAGTATATTGGATGTTGAATTGTATTAAAAGTCGGATTAAGACATAATTGACAGCATATTATGACACACCCAAAAACATAAATACAAGTCTTCTTCTCGGTTTAATTTCGGAAGAACTAGGGTTGTGGTGAGGTATTGTTTCAATGATTCAAAGGCTTTTTGGGTTTGTTCGGTCCATTCAAAGTTTTTGTTTTTCTTAATGATCTCAAAGAAAGACTTGCATTTATGTGAGGCCCCGAATTTTAACAACGTGAGATACGGTGTTGTAGTGATTATTTATTCGGCTATGTATCACAAACACATTATTAATGAACCGCGACCCGACTTTTATTTATTTCTTTCAACATCAATTACGCCTTTCTCGTTTTCGAGCCTAACGATTTTATATTCTTCCTCTAGTATTAATACTTGATCGAATGACTACTACTTTAGGAATATTAGACCTCCAACAATTTAGGAGTATATTCCAATCCTTATCCTAATATTTCATCTTATTCTATAATTCATCCCAACCAATTTCCCAATCAATTTGTTTTTTTAAAAAAAAATATTTTTTTTTATATATATTTTTAAAAAATTTCGAAAATTACCATAAATGGGGAGGTTGTTTCATATTCTTTTCAAGACCTACAATTATATATGTATATATATATTTACATATATATTATTTTTTTTCAACTTTTGCTCACATGCTTAAAGGATGGACAAACTTTTCTTTCCACCAAATTCAAATAAATAAAAATATCAACACCATGATTATTATTCCCTCCAACTTTTGGCTCCTTGTCTTAGGAGAATCAATCATTTTTGTTATTTTTTTTCTATCTACCAATATTATTCATTTCATAATTATCATAAAAACACAAGACTTGCTTCCATTTTCCTCTCTAAAGGATCAAATTCTTCAAGCATAAGGTAAGAAAATCTTCATTTCTCCCAACTCTATTTTTCTTCTCCAATCCTCAACCTTATACCTTCACCATCTAATAATGTTGAATCCTTCTTGTTGAGGTACTCCTAGAGAAAATTCTTGAAGAATTAGAGACCTAGATTTGACTACAAGCTTGAAGAGGAAATTCAAGATTACATATTATTAAGGTGAGAAAATTATGGTTTTAGTATTTTTCTCTTGACAACATGAAGAATTAATTTTTGACTCAAGAATATGAATTTTTGGAGCTTAGGGGCTGACCTAAACCATCTCAAGTTGAGGTTAGAGGCTTGAAGGAAAATTTCCATTTTTGAGACTACTTGAAGACATTAAGGTGAGTAGTAACCATTTGGTCCTAGTATATTTTCTTTAGACTTGAGACTTTAATTTTAACACCAAAATATGATTTGGATACCATTTAGGGGCTGATCTTCAAGAGTTTGAGTCAAGAAGTTGATTCAAGAAAGAAGACTACATTTTAGATCAACCCGAGAAACTACTACGAGGTGGGTGGAAAAATTCTTTCAACTTCTAGGTGTTTTAAATTGAAAATATGCATGTAGTATTTTGTTATTGAGCACTTGAGATATATATTATGTATTGCATGCTATTTTCTTGTATCAAGTTGGAAAAATTCTCAAGTGTTGCTCAAAAATGTGATTTATCGAAAAATAGGGCATACATGCACATTTTATTGTTATACTTGATAAAATTTTTGTATGAGAAGGATATGTATGTGTATGACTCTTGAAATCTATGTTTTGAATGATTTATAACCTGGACAAGTCGAGCATAATTGATTAAATTTCAACTTTTGGACTTAAAATGCAAAAATAGAAAGTTGGTGGACTTAATTGCAAGAAAAATAAAATTTAAGGGACCCCTCTGTAATTTTCGATTTTGGGACTGAACTCAGGTTCAAAAATTATGTTTTGATATTTTAATAAAGTTTTAAGAGTTTTTAGATAAATAAAATCAACCCTTGAAAGCCCAAGGACTAGATTGTAAAATTTGAGAAGTTTAAGGGCTATTTTGCAAATTTCGAAACTGTACCAGACCCTAATTTTGAAATTTGAAATTTTAACTCTTAAGGGACTGGAAATAACATATTTTAAGTGTATTCCAAAAATCCAAGTGTTTAGAGTTTGGAAAGTAATTTTATAAAAGTTGAAGGATTAAAGTGTAAAAGATTAAACTTGAGGACCCAAATGAAATTTCCAGGACTTATGCAGCCCATGCACCTGGAAATACTAATTTAACTATAACTTAATTATATTTTGGACCCAAGGTTTAAACTTCATAACAATTGGACCCTAAAAAGCCTTAAAGGCAATTATTTCAAAATGGGACAAAAATGAAATTTTCAAAAGTTAAAGGACCTAAACTTATTTCTTTTTAAAACTGCTTTTGTCCCAATATCCCATTAACCATAGTGACATTTTCCAACTGGAATCACATTAAAATTCCTTCCGGTTTGTGAGTTCCAATTATTTTAAACTTAGAGTCGAAATGGCAATTTTAACAAATTTGGGGCCAATATGAGAATTTTATAAAAACTCGACCTCAAAACTTCAAAAACCTGAATCTCTGAACAATTTGGAGAATTTAGGAACTGACCTCATAATTTTTCAAGGTCGGGATATTTATTTATTCAAATTTTAACCCCAAAAGTATTGGTTTTTACAAAACGGGGCTAAATTGTAAAATTTCTTTTTATCAAGGACCTAACTCAAATTATTTTTCTTTACTAAAACAGCCCTGGACCCTCTGATTTCAATTCTTAATTAAAATATTTTATTTTCTCAAAAACCCTTGACTTATCGGACCGCCTTGACCGATTAATACCGTCGCGGGCGACTTCCACGTCTTGCGATTTGAATCTATAACGGACTTATGTTCCCCTAATATTTCAAGATATCGAAGATTGCTTATCCTCCCGATAATCATCTTCATCCAAATAACTCCACCAACGCCATAATTACCTTACGCAAATTTTGAAAAACTTTTCATGAATCGCTTCCTCAATCAATATACTGATTGCCTGGTTGACTACCCGAACGTGTATTTAATTTCTTGCTGAGTCAACTTGGTGTGTCGAGCTCACGGTTGGAGTGGATACGTCGGGGATGGAACCGGCAGCAGGCCGCTATTTCACTTTCTTCTTAGGCCCCATCGCCCTAATCCCGCAATCGAGGGACGGAGTTTGTCAAGGGAAGCGGGTCGTAGACTTGAGGTATAATCATGATTATGACGAATCCGAGCCTTGCTAGCTCCAACGTGGATTTTGTCTTTGCCTATGGAGCAATAAGGTGACAGGTCTTGGACCATCATGAACGGGAGTTACAAGGAAGAACGAAGGAATCATTTGTCTCGATCCACACGATTTAGGAGTTGAACTAACGTTTGGTTGGCGCTACACTTCAAGACGCAAACCGCTACTTGTAATGCATGGGTTGGCGCTACACTTGAAGACGCAACCACTAATTGTCTTGCATGGGATTGGCGCTACACTTGATGACGCAATCCTCCCTGTCGCTTGAATCATCGTGCTCGTGTGACCACGAACTATTTCTTAAACTATATAAATATATTACTTAATATATATTTATCACGATGCTTTTGTGGGCTATGTATGAAAACATGCATCATACCTCACGTGTTTTCATACAACCGTTTTTCTCGCATTAACTATATATATATCGCCACACTTGCACACGATCACCCCATCCACCGAGATTTCTCGTCTCACTCCCTCCCCGTTTTCTAACCTTTAGATGAAGAGTACGTTGAAGACGTCGAACCTACCACGATTGAATTCCTCATGTTGATGTGGAGCGACACTCCTTTTTCTTTTATTGTTGTTGGACTTTTCATTTTGTTCTGTTTGACCGTAAGTTAAATTCGGATAATCTATTGGGTTGTATTCGGATTTCGTCGGACCTTAAGATGTAATTTGTACTTGTGTGTATTTTATTCCGTTGCATTAGACTCTATTTCACTTGGAGTTTGTATCATTGGTTTAAACTATTGAATTATTTCATTTAAGTGATTGATCGTTGTTGCGTCGCGTTTGGGGCGTGATGGGTTATGGTATCAGAGCTTGGCTAGTAAGATGGAAACTTACACCGAGCTGACCCAGGATAGGTTCCTCTGACTTTGGATTGGGTACCACTGCTAGATGACCTAAGTTGAATCTTGGATGAATATTTGAACTCTTTTGGGTTGTTATAGTGTTAAGATATCAGGATATTTCTCTATTTGGACGTTAGGTGATTTAGAAAATCCGTGATTTAGAGATTATAATGTCTGATATGGTGAGACTTGAAGAATATGAGGATATCTCTTGATAAGTATATGATTTGGATGTGATATATTATGGGATCTAGACACTAATGATATTACTTTGGGAAAATGATAGTAGGGGAATCACTAAGTATATTGATCAATGATAATACCCTTGTGTTATTCATTCTCAAGTACTTAGAACAAGCTTTAAGGAATTTGACTTGTGGTTTAGGTATCACGGATAAGATACATTAAGGATGTGACTATTATACGATCTCGACTAGATGTTACAACTAAATATCCTCTCCCGAGAATAGACGAACTATTTGATCAACTTCAACTAGCGACGGTGTACTCGAAGTTTGATTTACAACAAGGATATTATCAGCTGAAGATCCGTGAAGAAGACGTTTCCAAAATGGCATTTCAAACAGGATATAGACACTACGAGTTTGTAGTGATGCCTTTGATCCGATGAACGCACCAAAGCAACGTTTATGGATCGATGCATCGAGTCTTTCAACCTTATTTGGATCAATTCGTAGTGATATTCATTGATGACATACTCGTATACTCTAAGTCCGGAGAAGAGCATGAACATCATCTCAAAATTATTTTGGAGACACAACGAGCACAAGCCGTATGCCAAATTCGGCAAGTGCGAATTTTGGCTTAGTGAAGTCGCATTCTTGGGACACATAGTATCCGACACTTTGGAATCGCCGTAGATCCTTCAAAGGCGGAGAAGGCAGGTGGTTGAATGGAAATAACCAGAATCAGAACGGAGATCAAGTCTCTTAGAATTTGGATATTATCGAAGATTTATCTAGGATTTCTCCAAGATAGCCAGGACCACTCACTCGACTAAACCGAGAAGCATGTCAAGTTTGAGTGGAATGACAAGTGTGAGACTAGTTTCTAAGAGTCAAGAAACAACTTACTACAACTCAGTCTTAGCCCTTCCAAAGGAAAAGTAAAACTTTGTCGTCTATAGTGATGCATCACAAGAAGGACTAAGAGCAAGTGCTCATGCGGGAAGGAAAGGTCATCGCTTATGCATCACAAAAGCTCAAGCCATATGAGACCAATTACCCAACGCATGACTTGGAATTGGCGGCGACGATTCGCTTTAAAGAAATGGAGGCACTATCTCCACGGAGCAACATTCACGATTTTCACAGATCACAAGAGCTTGAAGTATCTATTCTCTCGTAAATACCTCAACTACGAGGCAAACGAAGATGGATGGAGTTAATTGAGGACTATCACTTTGATATTCAATACCATCCCGTGAAAGCTATCGTAGTAGCCGACGCCCGAGCGTAAAGGCGAGTTTAGCCGCACTAATGATTCGAGAGTGGAAATCATTAGAAGAGATGAACACTTGAATCCGACAAGAACCAATACTCATATTTTATGTGCTAACATTTCGGTTAAACCCGATCTGGCTGAACGAGATCAAGAAAGCACAAAAAGGATGTGCATCTTCAAAAAGCATAAAGAAAAGATACTTAAGGGAGAGAGTTCAGAATTCTCGGTACATGAAGATGGAATTACTAGATTCCAAAAAAAAAATCGAGTTTGTGTACCGAGTGACAAGCAGATTAGGAATAGAATCCTCGCAGAGGCACACCGTTCGAAATACACTATACATCCTGGAGGAAACAAGATGTATAAGGACTTGAAACGGAATTATTGGTGGGTAAACATGAAGAACCAGGTAGCGGAGTTTGTTGCGAGATGTTTGACTTGTCAACGAGTAAAAACAGAACACCAACGACTATCTGGTTTATTACAACCGTTGAGAATTCCCGAGTGGAAATTGGAACACATAACGATGGACTTCGTGATGGATCTACCAAGGACCAAAAGGAGGCCATGATGTTATATGGGGGTAGTCGAGACCGACTCATAAAATCGCACACTTCTTAACCATGAAGAAAACCGAAGCGACTTGCGGAAACTCGCGCAAATTTATATCCAGAGATATTCGACCGCATGGATCGCGATCGACATTGTGTCGGACGAGAGACCCGAGGTTCGTCTTTAGATTCTCGGAAGTGCTTGCACGAGAAATTGGGTACTCGATAAGTTTCATTGAGAGCACATCCACAAACCGATGGCGATCCCGAGCGAACGATTCAAACTCCGGGAAGACATGTTGCGAGCCCGCACATTGGATTTCCAAGGAAGTTGGGATTCACACTTACCATTGGCCGAGTTCGCCTATAATAACAGCCTATCCAGGCCACAATTGGGATGGCACCCTACGAAGCCTTGACGGGCGAAAGTGTAGATCTCCACTACACCGGGAGATTGATGACCAATGGACTCCAAAAGAGAAACTAAGTCGCCTCGATTCCAAAGTACTTAGTTCGGGAGGCCATGGAGAAGGTCAAGCGATCAAGGAACGGATCCGCACAGCTCAGAGCCACCAAAAGAGTTACGCAGACAAGAGAAGAAAGGACTTAGAATTTGAAGTCGGAGATGAAGTATTTCTCAGACTCTCTGCACCGAAATGATTGATCAATCAAAAGAAAATAGGCAAGTTGAGCCCGAGATATGTTGGACCTTACAAAATTTTGCGGAGGATCGGGAAGTTAGCCTACCGACTCAAGTTACCAAAGACAAGATGTGGGAATGCACGATGTATTCCATGTATCGAGGTTAAAGAAGTATCAATCGATCCGAGCATATTATCACCCAAGATACTCCTCTCGATGGAAAATTTATCCTACATCGAAACCAATCCGGATCATTGACGGCCAGAGACACGTCGATTTGCGTAATAGAGAGATCCCGATGGTTAAAGTGGTATGGCGAAACCACAACCGAGACGAAGACGCAACGTGGGAGATAGAAGAAGACATGAGGAATCAATATCCGAGTTGTTCAAGAGAATTTGGGGACCAAATTCTTTTAAGGAGAGGGGTGAATGTGAGGCCCCGAATTTTAACAACGTGAGATACGGTGTTGTAGTGATTATTTATTCGGCTATGTATCACAAACACATTATTAATGAACCGCGACCGACTTTTATTTATTTCTTTCAACATCAATTACGCCTTTCTCGTTTCGAGCCTAACGATTTTATATTCTTCATCTAGTATTAATATTTGATCGAATGACTACTACTTTAGGAATATTAGACCTCCAACAATTTAGGAGTATATTCCAATCCTTATCCTAATATTTCATCTTATTCTATAATTCATCCCAACCAATTTCCCAATCAATTTGTTTTTTTAAAAAAAATTTTTTTTTATATATATTTTTAAAAATTTCGAAAATTACCATAAATGGGGAGGTTGTTTCATATTCTTTTCAAGACCTACAATTATATATGTATATATATATTTACATATATATTATTTTTTTCAACTTTTGCTCACATGCTTAAAGGATGGACAAACTTTTCTTTCCACCAAATTCAAATAAATAAAAATATCAACACCATGATTATTATTCCTCCAACTTTTGGCTCCTTGTCTTAGGAGAATCAATCATTTTTGTTATTTTTTTCTATCTACCAATATTATTCATTTCATAATTATCATAAAAACACAAGACTTGCTTCCATTTTCCTCTCTAAAGGATCAAATTCTTCAAGCATAAGGTAAGAAAATCTTCATTTCTCCCAACTCTATTTTTCTTCTCCAATCCTCAAACTTATACCTTCACCATCTAATAATGTTGAATCCTTTTGTTGAGGTACTCTAGAGAAAATTCTTGAAGAATTAGAGACCTAGATTTGACTACAAGCTTGAAGAGGAAATTCAAGATTACATATTATTAAGGTGAGAAAATTATGGTTTTAGTATTTTTCTCTTGACAACATGAAGAATTAATTTTTGACTCAAGAATATGAATTTTTGGAGCTTAGGGGCTGACCTAAACCATCTCAAGTTGAGGTTAGAGGCTTGAAGGAAAATTTCCATTTTTGAGACTACTTGAAGACATTAAGGTGAGTAGTAACCATTTGGTCCTAGTATATTTTCTTTAGACTTGAGACTTTAATTTTAACACCAAAATATGATTTGGATACCATTTAGGGGCTGATCTTCAAGAGTTTGAGTCAAGAAGTTGATTCAAGAAAGAAGACTACATTTTAGATCAACCCGAGAAACTACTACGAGGTGGGTGGAAAAATTCTTTCAACTTCTAGGTGTTTTAAATTGAAAATATGCATGTAGTATTTTGTTATTGAGCACTTGAGATATATATTATGTATTGCATGCTATTTTCTTGTATCAATTTGGAAAAATTCTCAAGTGTTGCTAAAAAATGTGATTTATCGAAAAATAGGGCATACATGCACATTTTATTGTTATACTTGATGAAATTTTGTATGAGAAGGATATGTATGTGTATGACTCTTGAAATCTATGTTTTGAATGATTTATAACCTGGACAAGTCGAGCATAATTGATTAAATTTCAACTTTTGGACTTAAAATGCAAAAATAGAAAGTTGGTGGACTTAATTGCAAGAAAAATAAAATTTAAGGGACCCCTCTGTAATTTTCGATTTTTGGGACTGAACTCAGGTTCAAAAATTATGTTTTGATATTTTAATAAAGTTTTAAGAGTTTTTAGATAAATAAAATCAACCCTTGAAAGCCCAAGGACTAGATTGTAAAATTTGAGAAGTTTAAGGGCTATTTTGCAAATTTCGAAACTGTACCAGACCCTAATTTTGAAATTTGAAATTTTAACTCTTAAGGGACTGGAAATAACATATTTTAAGTGTATTCCAAAAATCCAAGTGTTTAGAGTTTGGAAAGTAATTTTATAAAAGTTGAAGGATTAAAGTGTAAAAGATTAAACTTGAGGACCCAAATGAAATTTCCAGGACTTATGCAGCCCATGCACCTGGAAATACTAATTTAAATATAACTTAATTATATTTTGGACCCAAGGTTTAAACTTCATAACAATTGGACCCCTAAAAAGCCTTAAAGGCAATTATTTCAAAATGGGACAAAAATGAAATTTTCAAAAGTTAAAGGACCTAAACTTATTTCTTTTTAAAACTGCTTTTGTCCAAATATCCCATTAACCATAGTGACATTTTCCAACTGGAATCATATTAAAATTCCTTCCGGTTTGTGAGTTCCAATTATTTTAAACTTAGAGTCGAAATGGCAATTTTAACAAATTTGGGGCCAATATGAGAATTTTATAAAAACTCGACCTCAAAACTTCAAAACCTGAATCTCTGAACAATTTGGAGAATTTAGGAACTGACCTCATAATTTTTCAAGGTCGGGATATTTATTTATTCAAATTTTAACCCCAAAAGTATTGGTTTTTACAAAACGGGGCTAAATTGTAAAATTTCTTTTTATCAAGGACCTAACTCAAATTATTTTTCTTTTACTAAAACAGCCCTGGACCCTCTGATTTCAATTCTTAATTAAAATATTTTATTTTCTCAAAAACCCCTTGACTTATCGGACCGCTTGACCGATTAATACCGTCGCGGGCGACTTCCACGTCTTGCGATTTGAATCTATAACGGACTTATGTTCCCCTAATATTTCAAGATATCGAAGATTGCTTATCCTCCCGATAATCATCTTCATCCAAATAACTCCACCAACGCCATAATTACCTTACGCAAATTTTGAAAAACTTTTCATGAATCGCTTCCCAGAATCAATATACTCATTGCTGGTTGACTACGAACGTGTATTTAATTTTCGCATGAGTCAACTTGGTGTGTCGAGCTCACAAATCGGAGTGGATACGCGTCGGGGATGGAACAAGGGCAGCTCCGCTGCTATTTCACTCTTTCGCCCCATCGCCCTAATCCCGCGAATCGAGGGACGGAGTTTGTCCAAGGAAGCGGGTCGTAGTATTTGAGGTATAATCATGATTATGACGAATCCGAGCCTTGCTAGCTCCAACGTGGATTTTGTCTTTGCCTATGGAGCAATAAGGTGACAGTCTTGGACCATCATGAATGGGGAGTTACAAGGAAGAACGAAGGAATCTTTGTCGATCCACACGATTCGGAGTTGAACGGAACGTTTGGTTGGCGCTACACTTCAAAGACGCAACCGCTTACTTGTAATGCATGGGTTGGCGCTACACTTGACGCAACCACTAATTGTCTTGCATGGGATTGGCGCTACACTTGACGCAATCCTCCCGTCCGCTTGAATCATCGTGCTGTGTGACCACGAACTATTTCTTAAACTATATAAATATATTACTTAATATATATTTATCACGATCTTATGGGCTATGTATGAAAACATGCATCATACCTCACGCGTTTTCATACAACCGTTTTCTCGCATTAACTATATATATATCGCCACACTTGCACACGATCACCCCATCCACCGAGATTTTTGTCTCACTCCCTCCTCGTTTTCTAACCTTTAGATGAAGAGTACGTTGAAGGCGTCGAACCTACCCAGATTGAATTCCCTCTTTGTTGATGTGGAGCGACACTCCTTTTTCTTTTATTGTTGTTGGACTTTTCATTTTGTTCTGTTTGGATTTGTAAGTTAAATTCGGATAATCTATTGGGTTGTATTCGGATTCCGTCGGACCTTAAGATGTAATTTGTACTTGTGTGTATTTTATTCATTTGCATTAGACTCTATTTCACTTGGAGTTTGTATCATTGGTTTAAACTATGAATTATTTCTATTTAAGTGATTGATCGTTGTTGCGTCGCGTTTGGGCGTGATGATTGTTATGGTATCGAGCTCGGCTAGTAAGATGGAAACTTACACCGAGCTGACCCAGGATAGGTTCCTCTGACCTTGGATTGGGTACCACTGCTAGATGACCTAAGTTGAATCTTGGATGAATATTTGAACTCTTTTGGGTTGTTATAGTGTTAAGATATCAGGATATTTCTCTATTTGGACGTTAGGTGATTTAGAAAATCCGTGATTTAGAGATTATAATGTACGATATGGTGAGACTTGAAGAATATGAGGATATCTCTTGATAAGTATATGATTTGGATGTGATATATTATGGGATCTAGACACCTAATGATATTACTTTGGGAAAATGATAGTAGGGGAATCACTAAGTATATTGATCAATGATAATACCCTTGTGTTATTCATTCTCAAATACTTAGAACAAGCTTAAGTAAGGAATTTGACTTGTGGTTTAGGTATCACGGATAAGATACATTAAGGATGTGACTATTATACGATCTCGACTAGATGTTACAACTAAATATCCTCTCCCGAGAATAGCGAACTATTTGATCAACTTCAACTAGCGACGGTGTACTCGAAGTTTGATTTACAACAAGGATATTATCGGTGAAGATCCGTGAAGAAGGCGTTTCCAAAATGGCATTTCAAACCGGATATAGACACTACGAAGTTTGTAGTGATGCCTTTGATCGATGAATGCACCGGCAGCGTTTATGGATCGATGCATCGAGTCTTTCAACCTTATTTGGATCAATTCGTAGTGATATTCATTGATGACATACTCGTATACTCTAAGTCCGGAGAAGAGCATGAACATCATCGAAAATTATTTTGGAGACACAACGAGCACAAGCGTATGCCAAATTCAAACAAGTGCGAATTTTGGCTTAGTGAAGTCACATTCTTGGGACACATAGTATCCGACACTTTGGAATCGCCGTAGATCCTTCAAGGTACATGGGCGGTGGTTGAATGGAAATAACTGAGAATCAGAACGGAGATCGAAGTCTCTTAGATGGTTGGATATTATCGAAGATTTATCTAGGATTTCTCCAAGATAGCCAGGACCACTCATTCGACTAACCCGAAGCATGTCAAGTTTGAGTGGAATGACAAGTGTGAGACTAGTTTCTAAGAGTCAAGAAACAACTTACTACAACTCAGTCTTAGCCCTTCCAAAGGAAACAGAAAACTTTGTCGTCTATAGTGATGCATCACAAGAAGGACTAGGAGCAAAGTGCTCATGCGGGAAGGAAAGGTCATCGCTTATGCATCACAAAAGCTCAAGCCATATGAGACCAATTACCCAACGCATGACTTGGAATTGGCAAACGATGATTCGCTTTAAAGAAATGGAGGCACTATCTCCACGGAGCAACATTCACGATTTTCACAGATCACAAGAGCTTGAAGTATCTATTCTCTCAGAAATACCTCAATCCGAGGCAACGAAGATGGATGGAGTTAATTGAGGACTATCACTTTGATATTCAATACCATCCCGGAAAGCTATCGTAGTAGGCGACGCTGAGCAGTAAAGGCGAGTTTAGCCGGACTAATGATTCGAGAGTGGAAATCATTAGAAGAGATGAACACTTGGAATCCGACAAGAACCAATACTCATATTTTATGTGCTAACATTTCGGTTAAACCCGATCTGCTGAACGAGATCAAGAAAGCACAGAAAACAGATGTGCATCTTCAAAAAGCATAAAGAAAAGATACTTAAGGGAGAGAGTTTAATTCTCGGTACATGAAGATGGAATTACTAGATTCCAAAAAAAAATCGAGTTTGTGTACCGAGTGACAAGCTGATTAGGAATAGAATCCTCGCAGAGGCACACCGTTCGAAATACACTATACATCCCTGGAGGAAACAAGATGTATAAGGACTTGAAACGGAATTATTGGTGGGTAAACATGAAGAACCAGGGTAGCGGAGTTTGTTGCGAGATGTTTGACTTGTCAACGAGTAAAAGCAGAACACCAACGACTATCCGGTTTATTACAACCGTTGAGAATTCGAGTGGAAATTGGAACACATAACGATGGACTTCGTGATGGATCTACCAAGGACCAAAAGAGGCCATGATGTTATATGGGTAGTCGAGACCGACTCATAAAATCGCACACTTCTTAACCATGAAGAAAACCGAACGCTTGCATGGAAACTCGCAGATTTATATCCAGAGATCATTCGATTTGCATGGGTGCCATCGACATTGTGTCGACAGAGACCCGAGGTTCGTCTTTAGATTCGGAAGTGCTTGCACGAGAAATTGGGTACCTCGATAAGTTTAATTTGAAGAGCACATCCACAAACCGATGGCGATCCGAGCGAACGATTCAAACTCCGGAAGACATGTTGCGAGCCCGCACATTGGATTTCCAAGGAAGTTGGGATTCGCACTTACCATTGGCCGAGTTCGCCTATAATAACGGCTATCGAGGCCACAATTGGGATGGCACCCTACGAAGCCATGCGGGCGAAAGTGTAGATCTCCACTACACCGGGAGATTGATGACCAATGGACTCCAAAAGAGAAACTAAGTCGCCTCGATTCCAAAGTACTTAGTTCAGAGGCCATGGAGAAGGTCAAGCCGATCAAGAACGGATCCGCACGACTCGAGCCACCAAAAGAGTTACGAGACAAGAGAAGAAAGGACTTAGAATTTGAAGTCGGAGATGAAGTATTTCTCAGACTCTCTGCACCGAAATGATTGATCAATCAAAAGAAAATAGGCAAGTTGAGCCCGAGATATGTTGGACCTTACAAAATTTTGCAGAGGATCGGGAAGTTAGCCTACCGACTCAAGTTACCAGCACAGTATGTGGGAATGCACGATGTATTCCATGTATCGAGGTTAAAGAAGTATCAATCAGATCCCGAGCATATTATCACCCAAGATACTCCTCTGATGGAAAATTTATCCTACATCGAGAAACCAATCCGGATCATTGACCAGCAGATACGTCAGTTGCGTAATAGAGAGATCCCGATGGTTAAAGTGGTATGGCGAAACCACAACCGAGACGAAGACGCAACGTGGGAGATAGAAGAAGACATGAGGAATCAATATCCAGAGTTGTTCTGAAGAGAATTTGGGGACCAAATTCTTTTAAGGAGGGGTGAATGTGAGGCCCCGAATTTTAACAACGTGAGATACGGTGTTGTAGTGATTATTTATTCGGCTATGTATCACAAACACATTATTAATGAACCGCGACCCGACTTTTATTTATTTCTTTCAACATCAATTACGCCTTTCTCGTTTTCGAGCCTAACGATTTTATATTCTTCCTCTAGTATTAATACTTGATCGAATGACTACTACTTTAGGAATATTAGACCTCCAACAATTTAGGAGTATATTCCAATCCTTATCCTAATATTTCATCTTATTCTATAATTCATCCCAACCAATTTCCCAATCAATTTGTTTTTTTAAAAAAAAATATTTTTTTTATATATATTTTTAAAAAATTTCGAAAATTACCATAAATGGGGAGGTTGTTTCATATTCTTTTCAAGACCTACAATTATATATGTATATATATATTTACATATATATTATTTTTTTCAACTTTTGGTCACATGCTTAAAGGATGGACAAACTTTTCTTTCCACCAAATTCAAATAAATAAAAATATCAACACCATGATTATTATTCCTCCAACTTTTGGCTCCTTGTCTTAGGAGAATCAATCATTTTTGTTATTTTTTTTCTATCTACCAATATTATTCATTTCATAATTATCATAAAAACACAAGACTTGCTTCCATTTTCCTCTCTAAAGGATCAAATTCTTCAAGCATAAGGTAAGAAAATCTTCATTTCTCCCAACTCTATTTTTCTTCTCCAATCCTCAAACTTATACCTTCACCATCTAATAATGTTGAATCCTTCTTGTTGAGGTACTCCTAGAGAAAATTCTTGAAGAATTAGAGACCTAGATTTGACTACAAGCTTGAAGAGGAAATTCAAGATTACATATTATTAAGGTGAGAAAATTATGGTTTTAGTATTTTTCTCTTGACAACATGAAGAATTAATTTTTGACTCAAGAATATGAATTTTTGGAGCTTAGGGGCTGACCTAAACCATCTCAAGTTGAGGTTAGAGGCTTGAAGGAAAATTTCCATTTTGAGACTACTTGAAGACATTAAGGTGAGTAGTAACCATTTGGTCCTAGTATATTTTCTTTAGACTTGAGACTTTAATTTTAACACCAAAATATGATTTGGATACCATTTAGGGGCTGATCTTCAAGAGTTTGAGTCAAGAAGTTGATTCAAGAAAGAAGACTACATTTTAGATCAACCCGAGAAACTACTACGAGGTGGGTGGAAAAATTCTTTCAACTTCTAGGTGTTTTAAATTGAAAATATGCATGTAGTATTTTGTTATTGAGCACTTGAGATATATATTATGTATTGCATGCTATTTTCTTGTATCAAGTTGGAAAAATTCTCAAGTGTTGCTAAAAATGTGATTTATCGAAAAATAGGGCATACATGCACATTTTATTGTTATACTTGATGAAATTTTGTATGAGAAGGATATGTATGTGTATGACTCTTGAAATCTATGTTTTGAATGATTTATAACCTGGACAAGTCGAGCATAATTGATTAAATTTCAACTTTTGGACTTAAAATGCAAAAATAGAAAGTTGGTGGACTTAATTGCAAGAAAAATAAAATTTAAGGGACCCCTCTGTAATTTTCGATTTTTGGGACTGAACTCAGGTTCAAAAATTATGTTTTGATATTTTAATAAAGTTTTAAGAGTTTTTAGATAAATAAAATCAACCCTTGAAAGCCCAAGGACTAGATTGTAAAATTTGAGAAGTTTAAGGGCTATTTTGCAAATTTCGAAACTGTACCAGACCCTAATTTTGAAATTTGAAATTTTAACTCTTAAGGGACTGGAAATAACATATTTTAAGTGTATTCCAAAAATCCAAGTGTTTAGAGTTTGGAAAGTAATTTTATAAAAGTTGAAGGATTAAAGTGTAAAAGATTAAACTTGAGGACCCAAATGAAATTTCCAGGACTTATGCAGCCCATGCACCTGGAAATACTAATTTAACTATAACTTAATTATATTTTGGACCCAAGGTTTAAACTTCATAACAATTGGACCCCTAAAAATCCTTAAAGGCAATTATTTCAAAATGGGACAAAAATGAAATTTTCAAAAGTTAAAGGACCTAAACTTATTTATTTTTAAAACTGCTTTTGTCCCAATATCCCATTAACCATAGTGACATTTTCCAACTGGAATCACATTAAAATTCCTTCCGGTTTGTGAGTTCCAATTATTTTAAACTTAGAGTCGAAATGGCAATTTTAACAAATTTGGGGCCAATATGAGAATTTTATAAAAACTCGACCTCAAAACTTCAAAAACCTGAATCTCTGAACAATTTGGAGAATTTAGGAACTGACCTCATAATTTTTCAAGGTCGGGATATTTATTTATTCAAATTTTAACCCCAAAAGTATTGGTTTTTACAAAACGGGGCTAAATTGTAAAATTTCTTTTTATCAAGGACCTAACTCAAATTATTTTTCTTTTACTAAAACAGCCCTGGACCCTCTGATTTCAATTCTTAATTAAAATATTTTATTTTCTCAAAAACCCCTTGACTTATCGGACCGCCTTGACCGATTAATCTTGTCGCGGGCGACTTCCACGTCTTGCGATTTGAATCTATAAAGGACTTATGTTCCCCTAATATTTCAAGATATCGAAGATTGCTTATCCTCCCGATAATCATCTTCATCCAAATAACTCCACCAACGCCATAATTACCTTACGCAAATTTTGAAAAACTTTTCATGAACTACTTCCCGAATCAATATACTCGACTGCCTGGTTGACTACCCGAACGTGTATTTAATTTCTTGCTGAGTCAACTTGGTGTGTCGAGCTCACGACTCGGAGTGGATACGTCGGGGGATGGAACAAGGGCAGCTCGGCTGCTATTTCACTCTTCGGCCCCATCGCCCTAATCCCGCAATCGAGGGACGGAGTTTGTCCGAGGGAAGCGGGTCGTAGTACTTGAGGTATAATCATGATTATGACGAATCCGAGCCTTACTAGCTCCAACGTGGATTTTGTCTTTGCCTATGGAGCAATAAGGTGACAGGTCTTGGACCATCATGAACGGGAGTTACAAGGAAGAACGAAGGAATCGGCTTTCTCGATCCACACGATTCCGGAGTTGAACTAACGTTTGGTTGGCGCTACACTTCGATGACGCAACCGCTACTTGTAATGCATGGGTTGGCGCTACACTTCAAGACGCAACCACTAATTGTCTTGCATGGGATTGGCGCTACACTTGACGCAATCCTCCTGTCTGCTTGAATCATCGTGCTGTGTGACCACGAACTATTTCTTAAACTATATAAATATATTACTTAATATATATTTATCACGATCTTTGTGGGCTATGTATGAAAACATGCATCATACCTCACGCGTTTTTCATACAACCGTTTTCTCGCATTAACTATATATATATCGCCACACTTGCACACGATCACCCCATCCATCGAGATTTTGTCTCACTCTCTCCTGCTGTTTTCTAACCTTTAGATGAAGAGTACGTTGAAGACGTCGAACCTACCACAGATTGAATTCCTCTGTTGTTGATGTGGAGCGACACTCCTTTTTCTTTTTTATTGTTGTTGGACTTTTCATTTTGTTCTGTTTGACCGTAAGTTAAATTCGGATAATCTATTGGGTTGTATTCGGATTCCGTCGGACCTTAAGATGTAATTTGTACTTGTGTGTATTTTATTCCATTGCATTAGACTCTATTTCACTTGGAGTTTGTATCATTGGTTTAAACTATTGAATTATTTTGTTTAAGTGATTGATCGTTGTTGCGTCGCGTTTGGGGCGTGACAATTTATCTATGGACCGAGATACAAAATAGCTCAAGGCAACTAGTCGGTCTGTGAGGATTTGTACTTTTTTGACAGAATTAGGAGGTTCAAGTTCGATTATGGTTTTAATTTTATCTGGGTTTGTTTCTATTCCTCTTTGGCTGACCATATACCCAAGAAAGTTTCCTAATCCTACCCCAAAGGTGCATTTTTTAGGGTCCAACATCATCTTATACTCGTGCAAAATGGTAAATATTTTATTTAGATCAGAAATATGATCGAATGCATACAAGGATTATACAAGCATATCACTACGTAAACTTCCATACTATGACCGATCAACTTCTCGAACATTTTGTTTACTAACCTATGATAGGTCGTCCCAACGTTCTTTAGCCCAAATGGTATCATCTTATAGTAGTATAGGCCTCGTGCTGAGTAGAAAGAGATGTTTTCTTCATCTTCAGGATGCATTCTGATTTGACTGTATCCGGAGTAAGCGTCCATAAATCTCATCAGCTTGTGCCCCGAGATGGCATCTACCATATAATCGACGTGAGGTAGAGGATAACTTTCATTTGGGCATGCTTTGTTTAAATATGTGAATCGATGCATAGGTGCCACTGCCCGTTGCTCTTTTTTACCAGGACCGGGTTGGCTACCCACTTCGGGTACTTGGCTTCTCGGATGAAATCATTATCAAGCAATTTTCCAACTTCTACCTCCAGTGCATGTTGTCTGTCTAAGCTCAATTTTCTCCTGAACGACCGGCCTGAAGGTGAGGTCGATGTTCAAGCGGTGACATGCATGTTTTGGGTCAATCCCGGGCATATCAGAATGCGTCCATGCAAATACATCGAGGTTATTTTCCAAAACGGCGATCATCTCGGATCGGAGAGGCTTTTGTAAATCGTGACCAATCCTGAGTTGGCGACCCGATTGCAGTTTATCGATATTTGCCATGTCCATCTGCAATTGATAGGTTCGACATATTTTATCCATCTTTCTTATGGACAAGTAGCTCATCAGGATCTTCTATTAGTTCCTTCCCAGGTCGCCTTCTCGGTTTTTGTTTTTCAAAATTTTCTTGGACTTCTTCTCGTTGTTCATCCTGCTCGGTTGGTGGACGACTTGACTGGCCATTAACAGAATCTAGCTCCATGGTTTTTATCTGCGTTGGGTAGATTTTGAGAAGACACTTACGAGACTCTTTCTGATTTTCTTTGTGCATGCATTCCCTCTCACGAGTTGGGAACTTAAGGCAATAGTTATAAATAAAAAGGGCCACCTTGAGATGATAGAAGATCGGACGCCCGATAATAGCATTATACTCGAAATAACTATTGATGATTTTGAAAGTAGTCATTATCGTTCTTTTAATCGGGCATTGACCGAACTACATTGGGAGATCGACCTTTTTCGATAGGAGTGATCTTCCCTCCTCTAAAACCCAAGATGTTATTGTTGCACAATCGAACAAAAGAATGATCCACATTCATTCTGCAGAATGCTCGGACACAGATGATGGTGGCATAACTCCCAGAGTCTACTAAGATTCTGTGGACCAGGATTATAGATGTTAAACGGGCTAGCCCTAGCCCTATATGGCCAGCTCTAACGGGTTTCAGCTAAACGGGCCACTATTAAATGTGCTAACATATTGTGAACCTAACCCTAACCCTAGCGGGCTTCGGGATAAACGGGCCACTATTAAATCAAAAAAATTAAAAGTTATATATTTAAATCTAAAAATTTAAACTCGAACATGTAGGTCCCAAGGGGTGTAAGTGTAAGGTTTAGAGGGGGGTTGAATAAACCTTACCAAATTTTCGATATAGTCCTTTTAAATATACAGAGTTGATACTACACATTTGTGTCCTTGATGGATCATCAATTTAGCCACTCAAGTAGAGTTAATCTCTCAAATGACTCAATCGGTTTGTTGATGGAATAACTCACCATTTTGGCTCTAAATTAACTCAATTTGTGGTTTTGTTTTCAGCGGAAGACTTAACACCCTTAAATTTGATTAAGCAAGAGTTTAGTGCTTGGTTTAGTACTTATAAATTATCAAGTGGATAGCAAATTTATCGCCAGATATAAGCGATTAAAAATGCATGAATTAAAGTCTTTGAAATGTAAATGACACAATGAAATTTTTATAGAGGTTCGAAGATGGGGTAATTCTTCTACTCCTCTCTTCTCCAACTCCTGGAGGAATCCACTAGGTAATGATCGTATACAAAGTGGTAACAGTCCGGATACAAGTCTTGATCACACGGTGACTTGATCCTTTGGGACTCGATCTGGAGACGCCTTGATCACTCACGGTGGCTTCTCGTCGACTCGGCTTCTTTCTTCATTTTGCCTTGCTACTTCTGACTCACTTGCTCAAGCTCTTTGGATTTGATCACGAAGCCCTCCAAAAGCTTAAGACTTGGTTCGACCTTGAACCTTCCTATAATCCTTCGTGGAATGTAGACCCCTTGATTTTCCAAAGTATTTTCCTCTTCAACTAATTGAAGTTATCTTTCCTTCACAGGTGAGTGTTGGATTGATGTTCTTCGTAGTGTAGCTTGAGGATTGAGAATGTTTGATTTTCTAATAATTGCTTGAACGTTGTTTTGTTCAGTCTCAGAACTTGTGTCACTCTCATATATGTCTCCGTGTCACACATTCTCAAACAAACTTCTCAAATTTTTATAGTGATCTTTCAAAAATTTGTCCGTTGAAGAGATAGGCTTATTTTTGAAAGTCACTTGCGATCGTTGGCTTGTCTTGTTGCGATCCTTGGAATTGCCATTTCCTCGTATGAATTGTTCTTTCACCTTTTCGAGTTTCGACACGGTGTAGTACTTCCCATTGGTTCATTCCTTTTGCACGCTCGAACCGAGCACTCGAGAAAGGTGGTATGGAGATATTACTTGTTTAAGTAATTCTCTTGATTTCAGGCAACGGATCTTTTCTGATTATCTCGACTTGACCGCATTTCTTTGCTTTCCCAGGTGACTTAGAGTCGCCTTCCAATCATGGATGACTCTTGTCATTTCAACTTGAGACTTGGCTTTTCTCGAGTTGACTTGATCGATACTCCACTCACCGCATCTCACCGCTTCTTCAAGAGAGTTCCCGTCTACTCTTCTTTGCCATACTCATTTGTCTCGCGGTGAGTCTTCCTTCTAGTCTTCGATTGTTGTCTTCTTGCATGTTAGGGCGTAGGCCGACTTAACTCGGCTTGGCCACTCTATTTATTACAATGCATTTTACAACAAGAATTGGGGTGCCAACTTTCTATTCTAAGTTTTACATGGCATTCATCAAAATCTAAACAATAAATTTGCTAACAATTTCCCCCTTTTTGATGATGCCAAAACTTAAACCATTCAAAAATGCAAATAGCAAAGATACATACTGAGATAGTGTATTGACATAGAATGTATGCTGAGAATCGATCCTTTTATTGATCATAACATTCTTGTTCTTTTTACACAAGCTGTTTACAAGGTGTATCGAGCACATATTTGTCTACAAAAGAATAAAGAATTTATAGCTTTATTACGGAAGACTTACATTGTATGTATTTACATAATAAAATACATGAAGGGTTGGACAACAACACTTCATCTCCTTCATTGCCTCCTTCTTTCATCTTGTTCAAGATCTTCTTCTTCTTCTCTTTTTTCTCATCGTCACCGCTTTTCTTTTTCTTTTCATATGCCTTCCTCGGCACTTCATCTCTTCTTATTCTTTTCTGTCTTTCCTCCCATAGCTGAGTTTGTCTCTTGTTTTTTCTTCTTATTCTTTTTGCATACTCGGCGTTACTTTTAGCCACTTGCAAATTTGCTACTTGGTCAAGCCCACCAGAGATCCCTCCTTTCTTTCCGGATCCACGTATTCAATATTTTTGGGCGAGGCCAGGTCCAAGCTTCTTCCTCCACCATCGCTTCTTCCTCTACCTGGGCGTATCTTTGCATCTTTGGGGTCTTTTTCTTTCCAATTTGAGTGACCCGGAGTGAGTGACAGAAGAGGATCTTGCGGTGAGTCCGCTTGCTGTCGCCTTCTTCACATAACGTGAGACCCTTTTCCCAAAGACAAGTCCCAAGCTTGAGCCATAGACATATTTGCAAAGTATCCTTGATTCGAGCATTTTAAATTCATCAACCGATCGTGGCTCCGCCCCGACATCCGAGATGGCATTAGTGTCTCTGTCTCTTTGGAATGCCTCCATATTCTTTCAAGATGTTCATGACTCGGGCATCCATTCTTCCTTCCACTTCCTTCATCCCTCGCTTCAATTGTTTTCTCTTTTCACCATAGATATAGCAGAGTGTTGGAGTGGCAGAGTCACTGAGGAAGTTTATTTGCCGATAATGTCACCGTGGGACCCCTGTTGAGGGGTTTGTGCAATCATCAAGGTCACATCTTTCGATCCTTCCCCTCGTGATTTTCCTTTCGTTTGTTTCAACACATCCTCGGTGATTTTCCCTTCGCAGTGCTCCTTCCTTCACAACTTCGAGATCCCCTTGCGCTTTAGGTATTCCTCTTCCCCCTTTTTGGCATCATCAAAGGAGAGAGGAACGCTCGAAACAGACTTGCAAGCGTGAATTCAAGCCTGCGATGGTAGAGTTCTGTCTTGAGTCCGCTGCAGAGTATGCAAAGACGAAATTCGGATCGAGTAGCGTTGGACTCTTGAAATCGGCTTCATCTCACCATGAGAAGGTGAATTTTGTATTCATGGTCTCTTCCAAACGCTGTAGATCACTCTTGTTTTTCTCACGCATCGCCTTAAGCTCGGCAATGTGAGCTTCATGCATGTGCTCAATATGTTCTCTCAACTTCGTTTTGCATCAAAGCATTTTCGACTCTCCATACCCAATGACTTGTTGAACAATGTCCCTGAAGTATCTAACTTGTTCCACACGCATTGTTTCTTCTTTGTTGCCACCATTCCTCGATCCCGATTTGTTATGCCTCTTAAATCGGCGGTGAGATTGGCATCTCTGTTGTCGCCGCATGTCCATAGAGGATCGATGCCTCTCCATCCGTTCTATCTCGTGAATAATGCCTTGGACACTTCGCGGACTTGGTGATTCTTCCGTTGCGGTGATGGCCATGCGGCGTCAAAATCATAATCATTTGGAACAATGGTGCTCGATTGAAAAACGGAGCTGGTCGTGGTAGTGTGCGAGTTCATTTTTTTCGACTCTTCATGGAGGTCGGGTACCTCCGGAGAAAAAGGAAAAGATTCTACAAAGGATTCATCACCGCCAACTAGGATCTGTTCGATGATGAGCGGTGCGCGTGAAGTTCTTTTAGGAATCGACCTGCTGCAGCTTGAGGAGCTGCGCGATTGACAGTTCGGTTGGGGTTTGTTGTGAAGTGGACCCGCTTGCCGAGCCTCAATTGTCAAACAACCGTTGGTCTCGGTGATTTCTCCAATTGAGCAGAGGCGGTCCTCGGCCTTATCGAAGTGTCATCGGACGATGATGAGATTTCCATTGGTGGCTCATCATCAAAATTAAAGGTTTGACGAGTAGTCTTGGGATCGAGACTTGCTCGAGCTTGGAACATCCGCAGTGAGTCTTTTGGATCTGTCACCGGGATGACTCAGCTTTTTCTTCTTCGCCTTCCGATCCCGAGAAAGGTGACATCGGGATTATCCTGGGAATCATGAAGTGCGCTTATCTCATTTTCGGATGGGTCGATGATAGCAGGAGGGATGTTCTCTACTTCAGCTTCTTTACCCCGGGAAGTCTCAACCTCCCGTGGGCTTTCATTACCTCCGGCAGTCTCTCTTTGCAGCGAGGCCTTGGTCCTCCCTTTCGACATTATCATTTGTCTTAGGGTCTTCTGCGGTGGCATCCATTGAGTCTCAACCCATGGATTGCACTTTCATCGCCAGTGTTAACTCCCAGGCTGTTCCTTCCCGTGCCTCGACAAAAGATCGCTAGCGTCATTGGCCTTGAGCGTTGGCACACCGAGAGGCAGTCTCAATTGTCCGAGCTTCGTTGATGGCAACATTGTTCTTCTTGTGTTTGTATTTTCTCTACTTCGCCTCCTAGATTCATTGTTGAGTCATCGCAGCATTCTCCGACCTTGCTGCGGTGGAGGAGTTTCCCCCTCGGTGGTGCACCACCGGTGAGTGACTTGTAATGGGGTCACTCATCTCGGACTCCATTTGTTTCTATTAAGTGTTCAGGTAGTTGGGGCAGGTGGTAAGACACCTTCAATAGGGGTTGGCTCATTGGGGTCCCCATTATCCCGGTTTCATCGCAGTTCCTTATTGCCTTCTTCCGAGTGAGGGAAGTGGTAGCAGCAACAACAGATGGCAATTTTTGAACCACTCCCATTGGATCAATTTCACTGTGTTCGGAGGACTCTCCTGGTCCCTCCATTAATCTTTGCTCGTGAAGGATTCTTGATTCGTGCAATGCTTGCTTTGCATTTGCAACTCTTCTCGGCGGCGAAGATTCTCCGAATCCTCATCAGTTTGTCAGAGAAGACATCAAGGAGATGATGTGTGTGTTCGGGTGCGGAGATAGGGCATATCTTTGGCCTTCTCACGTGCCTCGGCTTCCTCTCGCTTGCTTTTCTTTCTCCTTGTCCTTGAAGATCTGCGCAGGATGTCGGTGCGATTGTCTTCATCCGATCTTTGGGAGTACAAGTGGTCGACCCGAGGAAGCTCTACGATTCCTCTTCTTCTTATATAAACTTAGGCCGTTGGAATTGTTCCCTGGATCGACTCAATTTCCATTTCCTCCACTCTCGCAGGCGATTTTGGATGTCCGGGTAAGGTGGGGATAGGATCATCACATCACTATCGCTTTATCGGTTTCTTCTTGTGTTTCATTTGTGTGGACTATGTTTGTGTCTTCCGGTTGCCTCTCTGATCGCCTTCGGCAGAGACTTTGTTTCATCAATTACATCCGGAGACTCTACTCTCCCAGCCAGTCTCCAGATATCTGCTCCGGTGAGTGGTCGACTCGGCCTGGTCTCTCAAGCTCGAGTGCTTGACAATTCTTCTTCGTCTCCTAGTTTGTACCGAGGGATTTCGGTTCGAGAGACGGTTTCTCTCCGAGTCAGGGCGGCGGGGCGTGTCTTTGGTGTCTTTTTCTCGAGGAGCGGGCCGTCTTGGCTTCTCGTTCTCCTCTTTTTGACGATCGGAGAAGGTATTTGTGAGTCCTTCTCTCCGCCGCTGTTGCAGGGCGGGAGACACGGCTGCGAGGGCGGTGACTCTGCTGCAGGGGCGAGGAGCATGTTTGGCTTTCTTTCTTTGCTGCAGGGCAACAGATCTTTCTTAAACTGCAGGGCAGCTTTCTTCTTGGGTGGAGAGGAAACAATCTGTATCTTCGTGGTCGGTGATTCCCCTCACTCGTGTCGCCTCTCTTGGCGTAGCTCTCTTCGTGCGCCAGAGAGGTTTGCTCGAACATCCTCTTGTTAACATGGAATGCCTTCCCATGTCTAAGAGGACTCCTTTCACCTCCATTAGCCGGCCAATCACTAGGCCGTATCCTGGGATCCTCCAAAAGATCCATCTTCCTTGAAGGATTTGTTCCTACGTTCGGGAGTCTGCTGTAGACAAACTCAAACTCAGATTTATCTTCTTTTCTGCGATGATTGCAGCCATTACAATCGCTTTGCTTTTTGATTGGTCAAAGCCGCCAAATTTGATGTCAATACATTTGGCAACTATGTCCAACAACTTGTGATAATCCTCCTTGGCCAGATCTCTTGTTTTTTGTGTATACTATTTTATCGGCAAAGTCGGGCTTGGCTATTTCTTTCCAAGCATTAGCCAGGTTTACATCACCGTTAATCTCTCGATGCTCCTCTGCCGGTAGTGAGCAATGTTCACCAAATCCTTGGCAGAGATAGTCACCGCTTTCCGTGAACAAATGACTTTATTCCTTCGTCGTGAATCTCGGCATTCACGTAGAATCGCGCGACCTCCTCCACATAGGTCATCGGATATTCTAACGTCGAAACGGTTTCAGCCCGGTCGTTTCTAATTTTTCAGCGATTTTCTTCACTAGGGTGTCGTCGGACCCCTATTTCACCATTCGTTTAAATCCACCGTGAGACCCGGTGTGGATTTGCTTCCCTAATTTGACAAAGTCGTAGGTTGGTGCCATTTCTCAGGATTTTATCAAAGAAAAACTAAGAGATTGATTTGCGAGATAGATAGGGTTTCGAGAGAATTTTTCCTTTGCTTTTGAGAGAAAGAGATGAACAGTTTTGGTAGTGTGAGAGAAACGGACGGAAATGGTTTAAGTATGGTTTATGAAAAGGCGTGCGGGTGGTTTTTTAAAATGTGATCGAAATCAACGGCTTAGATTTTGCACGCCTATTTAGCATTTAATGTCTCGTATTTAATGCGGCGGCATTTATATCCAATCATAAGCTTGGTGTGCACTTTTATGTCCGTACACATCATCATTATCTCGACGTATTCCTTAAAACACATTCCCTCGAGTCCAAAAACGATCGTGTTTTTGTCACTTGGCTCATAAGTGACTCAAACTTATCCCTTAGCCGATTTTAACTCTACTTCTCACAGTTCTCTTGGTGACTCAAATTATCACCGACTCGCGGTGTCAGTTTCTTCCGTCTGGTGATTCTTGGTGATTTGTTTGTTCGGCTCTTTTTCACCCTTTTTGTGTTTTATTTCTTTTCTTTGATTCTTATGAGTGTCACCACTCAATTAATCCTAACTCATGTTTGAGTTCTTCAAATCTTGACTCACATAATGGTTTTGTGAAGATGTGAGCCAATTGTTTATCGGTTGAGATATATTCCAAGATGATGTCCTTCTTTTCAACATGATCTCTTATGAAGTGATATCGACATCGATATGCTTTGTTCTTGAGTGCGACGAGATTTTGAGTAATGGCAATTGCACTTGTGTTATCACACATGATTGGAATTTCTTTTTCTTCAACTTCATAGTCTCTCATTTCTTGTCTCATCCATAGGACTTGGCACAGCTGCTTTTGCCTATGCCTATATATTCTCTTTGTGGAGGTGGCTATTGAATTTTGCTTCTTGCTAAACCAGGAAATCACTGTTTCCTAAAGCATTTGACATGTGCCTGAAGTGCTCTTTCTGTCCACTCTGCATCCAAAGATAGTCGAGAATCGAATAGCCAATTAGCTTGAATCCACCTTCCTTTGGATACCATAGGCCTACTTCTTGGCTTCCTTTCAAGTATCTCAATATTCTCTTCTCTTTGTCATATGGCTCTCTTTTGGAGCATATTGAAATCTTGCACATACACCTACATCAAAGGTGATGTCCGCCTCGCTTCTTTGTGAGATAGAGCAATGATCCAATAAGTGCTTTCAGATCTTGTTTGATCTACAGGCTTGCCATCTGCATCCATGTCCATTTTGGTGATGTATTCATTGGTATTTTTACGAAGACTTCTCCTCCATACCAAACTTCTTCATTAAATCTCGGTGTATTTTGTTTGACTTATGAAGGTTCCATCCTTCATTTGTTTCACTTGGAGTCCAAGGAAGAATGTCGTTCTCCCATCATGCTCATTTCAAATTTACTTTGCATGAGGTTTGAAAACTTTTCACATGACTCTTTGTTTGTAGATCCAAAAATGATGTCATCCACATATATTTGAACAAGCAAAGATACTCTTTTTGTCTTGAATTCGAAAAGTCTTCTATCTACTTTTCCTTTTGTGAATCCATTTTCGATTAGGAATTGTGACAAGGTATCATACCAAGCTCTCGGGTGCCTGTTTCAATCCATATAGAGCTTTCTTGAGTTTGTATACTTTATCTCCAAGAGTCTTCTACTCAAATCCTGGAGGTTGTTCAACATACACTTCTTCTTCCAATAAACCATTTAGAAATGCACTTTTTACATCCATTTGATATACAAAGTGAAATTCTTGTGAGTGCATAGGCAAGAAACATCCTTATAGCTTCCAATCTTGCTACAGGGGCAAATGTCTCATCAAAATCTATTCCTTCTTCTTGGCAGTATCCTTTGGCTACTAACCATGCTTTGTTTCTTACCACAGAACCTTCCTCGTTCATCTTATTTCGAACACCCATTTGGTGCCAATGACATTTTGATGTATGGGTCTTTGCACTAATTCCCATACTTTATTTCTTTCAAAGCGATTTAGCTCTTCTTGCATAGCTTGAATCCAATGTGTGTCGTCCAATGCTTGTGACACGTCTTTGGGCTCTATTTTGCGAGATGAAGCATGTGAACATAGCTTCTTGTTGAGTTCGGATCTTGTTTTTACACCTTCTCTTATGTCTCCAATGACAAGTTCTCGTGGATGGTCTCTCGGCCATCTTACATCAAGGTTGGAGTAAGTTATTTGGATTTAGTTGTCTTGGGTGTGTTGCGTGGTCGCTCTCTCGTAATCACCTAGCTGCAAATTTTCCATTGTTTTTGAGATTTGACTATCTCATCTTCTTTCGAGTTTATAGTTCCGGCTTTCCAAAGAAGAGGGACTCTTCTCGCATGGTTGGATGACTCAAACTTATCGGTGACTCTTCAATGTCTTCTCCATTTAGATTTGGCTCATCGAATACCACATGAATGGATTCTTCTACAACCATAGTTCTTTGTTGAGTACTCTGTAGGCTTTGCTTTCGGTGAGTATCCTAAGAAGATACCTTCATCGCCTTTAGCATCAAAAGCCTTTAGATTGTCTTTGCCATTGTTGTGGATGAAGCATTTACATCCAAATATTCGAAATATGCAACATTTGGTTTTCTTCGACCCAAATCTCATAGGGAGTCTTTGTCACCGTCTTTTATCATACATCCTGTTTTGGGTGTAGCAATTTATGTTGATTGCTTCACCCAAAATCTTTTTGGTAACCCCCTTGACTAACATGGTCCTTCTTTGTTTCTTTGAGGGTTCATTGCTCTTCTTTCGCAACTCCATTCTGTTTGTGGAGTTCTTTGCTGCCGATAGTTCATGACCAATACCATTTTCAATACAACATCGAGTTATTATTCCATTGACAAACTCGGTTCCTGCAATCGATCTTATTTTGATAATGGTTTGGCTCTTCTCGTTTTTGAATCCTCTTCATCAATTTGTGGTAGTTTTTGTAGAGTTTCTTTCTTCTTACACATGAATATTGTCCATGTATATCTTGAGTAGTCATCTACTACCACCAAGGTGTATTTCTTTCCACTTATGCTATTTGGTTCCACTTTGGGCCAAATAGATCCATATGAAGCGGATGCAATATTCTTGTTGAAGATTGACATGTCTTTTCTTTGAATGATGACTTGATTTGTTTTCCTTCGACATGCGTCACATATACTCTCCTTTTTGTATCCGAGTCCGGAAGTCCTTCCACAAGATTACTTCTTGCAAGCTTGTTAATCGTTTTGAAATTTAGGTGACTCACTTTTTGTGCCAAACCCAACTTGATTCAAATTTGTGCTCTTTGCTAGTAGCGAGTCTTTGGGTGTTGCGGTTGACCAATCCACGACATACATATTCTTCTGTCTACATCCTTGCAACACAACTTCATTTGATTCAATATCCTTGATTTGGCATATACCCATGTTAAATCCAACATTGTAACCCTTGTCACAGAGTTGACTGATGCTTAGCAGGTTGAAGTTTAGTCCTTCAACATATGCAACGTCTGTGATTTCTAATCCATTCCTCTTGATGGATCCAATGCCTCTTATTTCACCAGGAGCTTCATTTCCTCCAAATATGACTTTTGCTCCTTTAACTTCCTTGAATTTTGACAGATTTTTCTTATTTCTGTCATATGTCCGGAACAACCACTATCCATGTACCAGGTTCCTTGGCACTCATTCCTTGAACCCGCAATCAAGGAAATTAAGTTTTAGGTACCCATACTTGCGGGTCCCGAGGGGTTAGAATTGTAAGATGATCCAACCAACTTATAGCCAAATGATTTGACTCTAAGGGGTTGCCATCTATCGATGCCATAATCATAATTAATCCTGGAAAATTGCTTGGGGATTTTAGGTTCATACAAATTGTATCTCTTTTGTCGTATGCTGCATATATGTTTTAGCAATTGCCTTTCTTGGGTAATTGTGGTGTCTTTGAGTGTAGTGCCTAGGTGCATATGTGTGTCGATGAAAGCTCTTATACTTTTGGAATGGCCTTTCTTTGAGTTCTAGGCCTTTGCCATTTGGGCTTATATTCCATAGGTCTATCCGATAGTTCACATTATTCCAATCAGCTTGGCTTGGATATTTTCTACCATTCCCATCATATGAATTTCTCTTATAGATTTTTACGGGGTTTTTGGTAGCTCGCTTCTTCTTTGTAGTATTTTTGTTTGGAGTTTCTTTGAGGAACTCGGTGAATCTCTTCTTCTCAATTGTCCTTTCAGCCGCACTCAAATGGTTGTTTTCCTTTTCCTTTATAACCAAGGCCGTTTGCTTGTTATGGTGCTTTGGATTGAATGTGTGTGCAACATTTAGAGTTTTGGATTTTTCGGATTCTTCATGGCTTGAAGATCCTTTTTCCAAAATTACTTTTGAGGTTTGACATGGCACGAGGAATTAAATCCTAAGCCTGTCTTGTCTCCACATTCTCTTTGACTCATAATAAGATCATCCAATGATTTAGATGCCTTAGTGAATGAGGCAATAACATTTTTGAGGCCATTCTCCTCTTCTCTATAGCAAAGCAATTTCTGCTATTATTAATTTAGCCTTTTCACCTTTAAACTTTCATTCTCATCGGCTATTTGACTTAGAGTACTAAACTCTTTAGTTAGCTTTGAGTTTTGACTCTTGAGTAGGCTGTTTTCCTCATTCAATAGTGTGTGTGAGGATTTAATGTGTTCAAAATCTTTCATCATTTTGCCTAATGAATCATAAAGATCGGTGGGTGATGAAGTGTGTGTGTCGCGATCACTATCACTAGAGTCCGAGTTTGATGAGTTAGAGTGTACCTCATCTTCTTGGTGGAGTTGATCTTGTTCTTTGGCCATCCCAGATCGGCTTCTTCTTGAGTCACTTGAGTAGTCGGCTTCACTACTCTCTGAATCAATTGTTTCTCTTGACTGCATTTGTTTCAATTGATCTCTGTGACCATCATTGCCTTTTTCTTTTCTTGTCTTCTTTCTCTCAAGACCTTTCTTTCTTCTTCATTCTGTATTTGTTGACTACGAGGATATGAGCGATCAATGGCATAGTGACTGGTTGTCTACAGTTCAACATAGATATTCAGCCTTTTGATCACTCTTTCCATTCTTGGATTGTCACCCTTTGATACTCAACTTTTTGATGATGTTCTCTTGGTTGGCCTATCTTCCCTTGATTTGGAGGAGCGAGTGTCTTCTCGGAAGATTCACCCTTTCCTTTCTTGTAGTTCTTATTGAAGAACTTGTTGAACCTCTTAACCATCAAGGGCTATTTCTTCGGATCAATGACTTCTTTGACCTCGGCTCTCTTCCCATCTTTAACAATTAGAGCATTTGTTTTGGGTACAACCTGTCTCTTCTCGGTCTTTTCTTCTCACTCAAACTCGTAGGCTTTGAGGTCCGAGAATAATTCATGGTTGGATGTCTTTGATAGGTCCATGGAATGTCTCGGTGCCATGACCTTCATTTCCCATTCATTTGGAAGACTTTTTAGGATCTTCATACACATTTCTTCGTGTATATTCTTTTCCAAGTGCAATGACTCATTTGTGATTTCGTGAACCGAGCATCCAGTTGTTCCAGGTTTTCTCCCGAGATCATTTTGAAGTTCTCAAATTTCTGTACCGCCACCGATAATTTGTTTTCTTTGATTTGCTCTCGAGCCTTCACAAATTAATGTCGGCTTGTCCCATTTCTTTAGCCGTTTTGCATGATTTGACTTTATTGAACATGACTTTGTCCAAGGTTTTGTAAAGGATGTCCTTGGCTACATTGTCTAGGTTATATCTTTTTTTTGTCATCATTTGTCCACTCGGTTCTTGGTTTTTCAACCATGATCGTGCCGGGAGCAACATCATCTTCTCCTTCACCGACTCTTCTTCTTACTGTTGTGTTCACCTTTAAGATTTGCGGTGGCCCATCTTCTATCACTATCCACATCTCATCATGTAATCTTTGATAGATGAGCCTCGCATACGAATTTTCCAATCATCAAATTCTTCAATTGTGAACATAGGGATGCGTGTCAAATTTGCTTCCATGATAATAACTTTTAATGATAAAAAGAGTTTTGAAAGTTTAAGTACTAAAGCAGACTTTGAAAAGTTTGGAGATCTAGTTCAAGAACGGTGCGGAGGGTTCAATGAACCAACCGCTCGATACCACTTGTAGGTCCCAAGGGGTGTAAGTGTAAGGTTTAGAAGGGGGTTGAATAAACCTTACCAAATTTTCGATATAGTCCTTTTAAATATACGAGTTGATACTACACATAATTTGTGTCTTGATGATGTCAATTTAGCCACTCAGTAGAGTTAATCTCTCAATGACTCAATCGAAATTTGTTGATGGAATAACTCATTTGTTGGCTCTAAATTAACTCAATGTGGTTTTGTTTTTATTGGAAGACTTAACACCCTTAAATTTGATTAAGCAAGAGTTTAGTGCTTGGTTTAGTGCTTATAAATTATCAAGTGGATAGCAAATTTATCGTGAGATATAAGCGATTAAAAATGCGGGAATTAAAGTCTTTGAAATGTAAATGACACAATGAAATTTTTATAGAGGTTCGAAGATGGGGTAATTCTTCTACTCCTCTCTTCTCCAACTCTGGAGGAATCCACTAGGTAATGATCAAGTATACAAAGTGGTAACATCCGGATACAAGTCTTGATCACACACGGTGACTTGATCCTTTGGGACTCGATCTGAGACGCCTTGATCACTCGGTGGCTTCTCGACGACTCGGCTTCTTCACAGGCGTTGCGCTTTGCTACTACTGACTCACTTGCTCAAGATCTTTGGATTTGATCACGAGCCCTTCCAAAAGCTTAAGACTTGGTTCGACTTGAACCTTCCTACAATCCTTCGTGGAATGTAGACCCCTTGATTTTCCGGTATTTTCCTCTTCAACCGATTGAAGTTATCTTTCATTCACGGTGAGTGTTGGATTGATGTTCTTCGTAGTGTGAGCTTGAGGATTGAGAATGTTTGATTTTCTAATAATTGCTTGAACGTTGTTTTGTTCAGGTCAGAACTTGTGTCACTCTCATATATGTCTCCGTGTCACACATTCTCAAACAAACTTCTCAGCCTTTTATAGTGATCTTTCAAAAATTTGCCCGTTGAAGAGATAGGCTTATTTTTGAAAGTCACTTGCGTCGTTGGCTTGTCTTGTTGCGATCCTTGGAATTGCCATTTCCTCGTATGAATTGTTCTTTCACCTTTCGAGTTCGACACGGTGTAGTGCTTCCATTGGTTCATTCCTTTTGCACGCTTCGGGATCGAGCACTCGAGAAAGGTGGTATGGAGATATTACTTGTTTAAGTAATTCTCTTGATTTCTCGTGCAACGGATCTTTTCGATTATCTCGACTTGACCGCATTTCTTTGCTTTCCCAGGTGACTTAGAGTCGACTTCCAATCATTGGATGACTCTTGTCACTTCAACTTGAGACTTGGCTTTTCTCGAGTTGACTTGATCGATACTCCACTGTTGCATCTCACCGCTTCTTCGAGAGAGTTCCGTCTACTCTTCTTTGCCATACTCACTGTCTCGCGGAGTCTTCCTTCTAGTCTTTTTTGTCTTCTTGCATGTTAGGGCGTAGGCGACTTAACTCGGCTTGGCACTCTATTTATTACAATGCATTTTACAACAAGAATTGGGGTGCCAACTTTCTATTCTAAGTTTTACATGGCATTCATCAAAATCTAAACATTAAATTTCCTAACAGAACATATACAATATTCAAGTTTAACATGTAAGTTAAAGTATTAATTATAAAAAAATCTTGCATAGTTTATAATTATATTGCATGCATTAACAAAATTATAAAATTTAAATATTCCATGATCTAAATTTTAAAAATAAAACTATAATAATAAAAGATAGCATTATATAATATATACCCATATAAAATGCTAAAAAAAATATTCATATGACTATAAGTTATAGTTTTAAAATTTATAAATTTAAACCTATTAAAGATGAGGAGATATGAGTTTGAAAAAATATATTTAGTAATAGGAAATATGTGATAAAATAGATTTATAATATTAGAATTATATTTATTTTTAAAAAAACACACAATTGGCGGGCTAGCGGGCTAGCCCCGTACGAGCCTCAGGCTAAATGGTTCGGGCCAAAAAAGGCCCGGATTTAAACGGGCCAAAATAATTCAGCCCTAACCCTCGTTTTTCCCGATTTAAATGGTCCGGGCCAACGGGCCGCGACCCATTTAATATCTCTAACCAGGATGCCCAAAATCGATGAATGATAACAACATGATCTGAATGAGGATGGACGATCTGGTCAGCATCCTGGTCGGAAAAGGCGAAGTGGCCAGAGGGCAAACCTTCTTTCATCTCGGCGATACGTGTGCGCTGATGTGAATTGGATGCTTCTCAGATATCCATTTTTCTCTTTCTATAGACCGGTGATCTTCCGTCTGATTGGTATTGATAAGTGTCAAAATTTCCTAATCATGATGGCCATTCATTGGGGGAACCTGCCCAGGGTTGGCAGCTCCCTCTGCTCGGTGGTCTGTTAAGTCTGGCAAAGGCGGTGGCGGTGGAAGATCCCCAAGGTAATGTTCCAGGCTGCCCCTTTTGATTATTCTCATTAATTCTCGAATTAAGTCACGACACTTATCAGTGTCGTGGTCAATGGACATGTGATAACAGCAATAGCGGAAATTATCCAATTTCAAAGGATCGATCTTCATTGGCCGAGGTTGCAGTAAAATGTTAAGATCTTTAATTTCTTTGTAGATAGTGGCAGGAGGAGCCGTTAACATGTTCTTCATTTCCTGGATCTCGGTACGGACTTCTTGGAATGAATTGTAGCCCGTGGTCGAGCTTTCTGAAAAAGATTCAAAACCGGAACCTGACCTCAAGCTGGATTCCTTCTTGAATTCTCTTTTTGGAGCTTGTTTCTGCTCGTAAAATGGGTCCGGACATGGCCTCATTGGCACAAATATTCCTTTCAGCGAACAATGAATTCTTGAAATGTGTTCACCCCCTACTCGTGGATATCCCATCGAAATCGAGACTAAGGGGATAGTCTCGAAATAGCGGCCATCAGCACGACATCGTCTAACACAAGTTCCATTTTCCTAATCTGCTTGTTGAATCAAGCAATGTAACTTTTGAGTAGTTCATCCTTATTTTGCTTTATTATGACCAATGAATATTTTGGGATGGCTCTCACCCGATAAGCGAGGAAATGCATGGTGAATGCTGGTGTGAGATTGTTCCAGCATCGGATAAACTGTGGTGGAAGGGTATGAAACCATCTATGGGCTCAGTCGCCGCGAGTTAGCGGGAACACTCGGCAAAGAATAACATCACTTGGACCGTAGAGCTCGGTCCAAGCGAGATATTTATGCAAGTGAGTTGAAGGATCAATCTTTTCATCATAAAGACCGACTTGAGGTACCTTGAACTTGGCGGACAGCGAAATGGCCAAAATATAGGGGCAAACGGTGATATGATGTCTGAAGTCGGGCTGGCTTGATAAGGGAGGTCGTCTGGAGTCTCCTCCGGTTCATTTAAATGGCACCTCAAATGACGTATCTTGGCCTCCTTATCATTCGGGGGATAGGGGTCATGAGCTTGGTTGTTCCTCGCAGGAATGTCATTTCCAGAATATTGGATGCGAAATTGAATTTAACGGGTCAGCTTGGCTCGAATACGGTCTACCCCCAGGTGACCAAAAATGGATTGTATCTGGCGTACTCGCAGAATTGGAGGTGAAGATTTCTCTACTCGGCTGGCAGCCCGAGCGTCTTCCACCATTCATCTTTTACCGCGCCTTATTTCCTGGCGCCTATTCTGGGAATTGTCCTCTCTTGGTTTCCTCCATTTTGAGGAACTTAGATATTTTCAATATTATAGGGAGAAGTAGGGGCTATAACCTGGGATTGAGGTGCTCCCAAAGTTTGAGTTACCAACTGGGCGTTTTTTTGTAAAAAATCTGGATTAGTAAACAATTGTTGGATGGGCAAAGTGGTCACGGTCGCAACCGCTATATCCGGTAGGGGCTGATTGTGATCCACGAGAGGATTCTACCTTTGAACATTATGGGGTGTCTCTTCTTGACTCATGCTAACTTCTTGGAAAATTATAAGAAATTGGCTCGAATGCCTAATTGGAACTTGATAATTTTGTAACTGGACTAACGGGCCCCCTTCTAGCGCCAATTTATTGATGTTGTGATTCGCTCAACAATAAGAATTACCCTTTTAAAATGAATGGAATATAAAAGGGATGAGAGAAAGTTTTATTTGTATTAATGACCAAGCAGGACCCCTGGTCAGTTGTCTACTCGCATAGAATTAGTTACAAAGCTTTTTATATAATGTTTATTGTAATTTTTTTCCACATAAATGAGTAATATTTATATTATTACAATGAGTTGAGCAGCAATTATTATACCTACAATCCTAGTGGGACACTTGTCATTCTCATATTTCACATTGACAACTATTTAATAATATTTCTTGTGTTGTCCTTATACAACACTGCTGTAGCAAGATTGTCGACCGTTGGACTTTATCTCGTTCTTCGTTGACTTTCTTGGTGGAGCTTGCCCAAGTCATTTGGATCTCTTCTCGGCTTGACCCGGGTTGGGTTGGTCATTCTTCTCAGCATGGATGCTCTGGTCGGTCCACGTGTACAGGTCCGTAAGGCCAAGTGTGCAAGCGTCTATCCAGCTCTGTCCGGACATCATCACATTACACACTTTCAAAAACACATTTTGGAATCGACTTGGAATCGGCAATTGAACCGGAACCATAGGAAACCATCCCTCTGGGGGGTGTCTGTTCTGATTTCACAAAATTTGAAACAGTGAACCGGCTATTCCGAACAGTGGACAATTCTACACTTCTACTTAAGGAAGCACATGAGCTACATGGCAATACTTAAGGTATACTTTAGGTGTCCATATATAATGTGTGGAGTGGGAATAGTGATGATAGGACAACAAAATGATAAAAGCAAAGTCATGATCATAATTCATATGGACACAAAAGGAAAGACAACTTGTATGGGCTTTTTCTCTTGATTTCAACAAATTCCATTTTCATAAATATTTATTCTGATTTGTACACTTATACCCTTTTCTCTCTCTCTTTTGTAGAGAGAGAAAGATGAGGATATAAGATGATAAAAGGAGAGATGGGGATGGGCTGTAATTGAGTCATGTTGGGGTCTTCTCCAACACAAAAGAGCTTCTTATTGTTTCACCAGACAAAAGGTAGTGTTTGGTGTTAAAAAAAAAAAAAATAAAAAAAAGGATCCCTCAAAGGGATTGTATGCCTATCAAAGGGGGGAAAAAAGAAAAAGCCTGTTTGCTTCTGCTTTTCCATACACAGTCTTTTCTATAAAATATCTTCCACTCTGCATATTTCTCTTCCAAAACTCTAGAAATTAATCATATATAATTTTTAGTATCTTGTTGGAATAATGGAAGGAGAAGATCATATAGGGACATCATCTCCAAAGGATAGAAAATTCAAGAGAATTTGTGTTTTCTGTGGCAGTAGAAAAGGTTATAAATCATCTTTCAGTGATGCAGCCCTTCAGCTTGGAAAACAACTGGTAATTATTATTATCCAGCTTGGAAAACAATTGGTTATTATTATTATTATTATAACTAACCATAAACAGCAATCAAAGGCTTTATTCAATCTCTAATTTCCAAATATTTTAGATTCAAATATTAGTAAATGATTTGGATTTCTTTTTTCTTCTAACATTGCTTTTGGAATATTGTAAAAGGTTACATTTGCTTTTATGATTAATAAACAGGTATGAAACCCAATTGGTTGGGTGTGGTGGTGAATGGGTTGCAATTGCAATACTGAGCTATTAGGTTCAAAAATCGACTAACGCGGAGTTTTGGGGTTAGGATTAACCCACCTCCCCTAGAGATTATGATTATCTATAATAATGACGAACTTTCCAGAAGGAAGTATGTGGTTTGTGACCTGTCAACTTAGCTGGGGTGGGATATTTTGGGATGAAAAAAAATTAATAAGCAGCGCAGTGTTTTCAAAATAATAAAAATAATAATAATGATGCGATCATGAGTGGGATTATATATACTTGTCACATGATTAGTATAAATTACGTTCGTATTCACAATTAGACTCGATTTGAGGTAGAATTAATTAATTTTCGCGTGTCGTTTCGGCTCAGGTTAAGAGAAAGATTGATCTGGTTTATGGTGGAGGAAGTGTTGGATTAATGGGATTGGTCTCAAAAACTGTATTTGATGGTGGTTGCCATGTTTTGGGGTATGTTTTTTCCTATTTTGGTATCATATAATTTTCTTGTTTTTTTTTTTGCCTTCATAAAATTATTTTTGGTTGTAGAGTAATTCCTAAAGCTCTCTTGGCACATGAGGTACATTTTTTTTTTCAATTTGCCATGAAAAAAACTTAATTTCTTGACATGCAATAATGGTAAACTTGGTAATCAAATGAAGTGCATTAGGTCTGAAAAATTATTGCAGATATCTGGAGAAAGTGTTGGAGAAGTAAGAATTGTGGCAGATATGCATCAAAGAAAAGCAGAAATGGCCAAAAATGCAGATGCTTTTATTGCCCTTCCTGGTATAATTAATTCTTGATCATGTCAGTATATATATTTTTATTTCATTTTATCATTAAAGTTTCATTAATTTCAGGCCAATTAATTGTGATTTAATGTTTTCTCAAATGAAGAGAATTAATCCCATTAATTTCTTGTTTAATTAGGTGGTTATGGGACCATGGAGGAATTGATGGAGATTATAGCTTGGTCTCAGTTGGGAATTCATGAAAAACCAGTAAATTAAAATGACCCCTTTTTTAAAAAAAAATTAAAAAAATGTTATATATAAATTGACTATTTTTAAATTAATTATTATCTGATATAAAGGTTTCCCATTTAAATTATTTGAACAGGTGGGATTATTAAATGTAGATGGATATTATAATAGCTTGCTTGCATTGTTTGACAAGGGAGTTGAGGAAGGTTTCATTGAAGATTCAGCAAGACACATTGTTGTCTTAGCAGACACAGCAGAGCAGTTGATCAACAAAATGGAGGTTCTTTAAATAATTCACTTTTTCTTCCAATAGTACTATAAAATTGTGAAAGACTTCTTGATTTTTTGTAGGTCAACCATGTTTTATTTATAATTTTCTGAATGAACATTCATATGTCTTTATTTGTAAATTATAAAATTTAATCTCACAATTGCCTTTCAAAAAAGTTTGTCTGGCTAATGAAAACAATTCAAGCACATAATTGAAACTAATAGTTTTTTTGAGTAGTGAAATGGGGAAAATAATACTTCTTTATATCAAGTATTTTGCACTAATCTATCTCACTATTAATATATGTATTGTTTTTGAAATTATCATCGATATACATAAAATTGAAAACACTCGTATAACTAAGTTTTTTCCCCATAAAATCTAAAGATGCCAAATTGCCAACCAGACAGATTTGGAATGGACTTGCCAAAATTCAGTGGACCCAAAAAGTTTGGGGTTATAATTAAATGCAATGAGATTTCTTGTTCCCGAATGTGTATCCACTTCCTATTTTACTAATGTACACTATTGGTACTTGTTTTTATGATAAATATGTGTTATTGATTTGTTAAATATATTTATACGTGTTAAATGGAATGGGATAGGAAGTGAATTAAACATGACGTTTAAACTTTTTTTTAAATTACAAAATAACACCACTAATTTTTTTCAAAAACATATTTTTCACAAAATAATATTAAATAATAGAATAAAAATAAATAAAGACTTAAATTGGAGTGCGTTAGAGAGGCATGATGAGTGGACAAATAAAAATCAAGATCCACCCCAAATCTTTTTATTTAAAAAAGAAAAAAACCATCTCAAACATCCCTAGTGAAATCATGGGGTTGGGTGATGAATTATTGGAGAGATAAGCCAATAGTAGTTGAAAAAGAGGTCTAAAAGGAATGAGTCAGAGTCAGTTTTTGTTTTTATCGTTTATTTATTTATTAAAAAAAAGAAATATAAATGTTTTTGTAGGAATATGCACCTGTGCATGAAGGAGTGGCATCAAGACAAAGTTGGGAAGTGGACCAATTGGTGGTGGACTCTGCTGCAACTACAAGTACTGGGGAACCCCCAATATCTTAGATCTTTTTTATAACCCAATCTAATCATGGTGTACAAATTGTGTATAATATTATTTACTTTCTTCTTTCTCTTTTTATTTTTTCTTTCTTTTTTTCTCAAGTGGGCTAAAACTAAAAGTACAAAGATCCCATATCTTAACCACCGACATAACCCTAAAATTATAGCATGTATCTTTGTAGTTCCATTTATATCAATTTCAATATATATATATATATATATATATATATATGCGCTATCTTTGTCTTGAATGATTATATGTTGGTGTGGGTGGGTCATTTGTGTGCTTGCATAGTGTATACTCATGTGTCTGGTTAGTTTTGGTCCGGTTAGTTTTGGTCCGAATCAACGCAATCATTAAGGTATAAAATGTATAGAAAGATCATAAGTAATTATCGTACGCGTGGATAATCTGATAAATTTATTGATAGTATTGATATTAGAGCATCCGCTAGAGACTAAAAATTTAAAGAGCATTTTTGTAAAATAAAGAGTATTTTTTAATTTAAAAAGTGATATTTTTTACATTTCAATACTCTTTGTATTTGACTCTGTATTTTAAATTTATATTATTTTTTAGAAACTAGCTACCAATTAAAAGGGTCATTCAAAGTGTAAGAAATCAACAAATGGGATATTGAAAGTAATTAATTAAAAATTTAAGGAACTAATTATAGAGAGTTGTATTGGCTCTCCAAATTTGAAGAATAAAAACTCATCTCTAAATTTTAAAGTTAAAATAAAGAGTTTGTTGCAGATTATTTTTGGTGGTTGATTCTTCAAAATAAAGAGTATTTCTCAATTAAAGAGTTTTTTGAGAATGCTCTTATGATTGTAACATCGACTGCCTCAATATTTTCGAATAAAAATTAATGAAATCTTCTATTTTGCGAAGAAATGTTGGTTAGATCAGATAGAATAAGATAAAAGGGGTATTTACAAAAATTGCCAGTAAGGTTTAGTCTAAATACAAAAAACTCCAGTTATCTTTCAAAATTATAAATACTTCCTTGAGGTTTGTATTTACCTAACAAATGTTCCATTCTTGAAGCCTCCTGAGAATGCATTTTTGTGAGCTAAAAACAGATGTAAGGGAAATACTTGTAATTTTAAAGATAATTGGATTTTTTAATTAAACTAAACCTTTAAGGTAGTTTTTGTAATCAACCCTAACATAAAACATGACAAGTATAATATTATATAGTATTACATTTAAAGGAGGGAGATTCAGTGTCTTGAAATGTTCCTTTTTGAGCATGATGGGAACTCCCCCCACCCCCCCACCCCAAACAAACAAGGCCCCCCAACACCAACAACCCAAATGAATTGAAAGTTGAAACCATTGGTTACATACTTACATACAATGACTAAGCATCAAAACGAATCTTGCTCCCACGTGAAGCTGCGGTGATGGGCCACATAGTACAACCTATGCTTCTTTAGCTTGTTTTAAACTTTTCTGATAGAGGGTATAAATTTACAAGAATCAAATGAATTAAGGGCAAAAAAAAAAAAAAAACGGTTTCTTTAAAAAGTGGATTGATCCAAGCCATTTCCCCCTCTAGGTTTGTTCCATTGCCGCCCGAGTGTGCATGTACTCAACTGAGTGCATCATTGTTGGATTGATACATACACGCATACACCTATATGCATGTGTTGATCCATGATGATATACCCAGTTATGTATATATCCACTTGGGTGACATGGAATTGACCACCCGGTCTATTCTAAGTCACTTTTAACTTAAACACAGTAAATTAATCATATAAATAAAATTATTATGAAATAAAATTAATGGACTAAGTGAAGGAATTTCATGTTCCATCTTGGTGGCTACGACACACAATATTTTCTATTTCAAAATGTGTATCATATATATCTTGATATCACCCATACACGCCAAGAGATTGATGACGTTATTAATTTACACTTGACATATATTTTTAAGATATTTGGAATACGAAATGAAATACACTTTCGAATAGAGAATTCAACTGGTATAAAGGGTGTGTACTAAATGATGTGTATTTTAATCAGTAATTCACGTTGCATGGATGCAAACGATTTATGATAATTGGTCTTAAGGTAGAAAATTTTAATATTGTGAATTTGTGAGGTATCATTGTATTATGATTCTTAGTCAACTCGTCTAATTTTTTTGCATATAAGTAATTGTTTTAAATATGGATATATATATATATATATATATATATATATATATATATATATATGAATTGGTTCAAATGAGACCAATCCCTTTAGGTTAGTCTATAAGAACACTTATGAACTCTTGATTTAAAATTTTGGATAGTGTAGATTATTTTAGTTAATTTAGGCTTATAAGGGTATAATTGTACTCTTATATTTAATCATTTTTGTTAATTGGACGGTTATTAGCTATTTTTAAGGAAACATAATCCTATCTTTTCAGTTACCCGATTTTTAGGGAGGAAAAATCATCAACTTCAAGCGTTTTTTTTTTCAAAATTGAGACTTCTTTCCGCCATATTTGTGAACAATCGTTTTATTGTATACTTAGTTCAATGGACTTGTATACTTAGTCATGTTTTATTGTATATTTAGTTCAGTGGATTTGTATACTTGGTTTAGTGGAATCGTATTCTTAGTTATATAAGTAGTTTAGTAAGTAATTAAGTGAATTTATATACTTAGTTCTGTGGATTTGTATACTTAGTTCAATGGAATTGTATACTTAGTTATATAAGTAATTCAGTGGAATTGTGTATTTAGTTCAGTGTAATTGTATACTTAGTTAAATATTCCTGTATACTTAGTAATATTTTAATGTATAGTTAGTTCAATGTAATTGTATACTTAGTTAAATGTTTCTGTAGTAGTTTAGTGTAATTGTATACTTAGTTAATTATAATTGTGGAATAATTGCAGGTCGATTGGAGTGATAATGGTGAATACAGGTGTTGATAATGGCGATGCAGAGGTGTTGTTGAGAAGGAGACGTATTTGAGTGTTTATGGTGAATGGCGTGATTTATGGGGACTTGATCAATAATAGATCACGCCCCTATAATGTAGGAGGAGGTTACCATGTATAATTTTCTGGATTCCTATTTTACCCCTTCTATTGTATAATTACTTATGAAAATATGTATATATTGTAATATATATGTGCCATTGATTTACTATTTGGATGGTGTAGATTCGGTCCTATGGACTAACCTAGGAGGGTGGTCTCACAGGATCCCCTCCATATATATATATATATATATATATATATATATATAGGATCAAATGTGGCAGGGGGCTTACCGTGTGGCAGTGTGGATTAATCCAATCCATCCACACCTTTTATTCAATGGTCCAGATTGCTATTAAAAATAATTAATTTATCAATTAATTAATAGGTGGAAAGGGCATAATAGTAAGTAGCAAAATGCCATAAATCACGCCCCTATAATCAAGGGATTGATTAATATCACGTTTCCATAACTGAATTGTGCACCATTTTAATAGTTGAACTGTACACCATTTAATAACTGACTATACACCATTTTATATCTAACAGTGCATTATTGTATAACTAATTGTACACCATTCAATCCCAATGATTTTTATGAGATTTGACTTTACGATTGTTCCCATTTTTCATTCAATTGTGGTTTACTCACAATGATGTACAATTAATCATACAATGATGCATTTAGATATAAAATGGTGCACATTCAGTTATTAAATGATGCACAGTTCAACTATTAAAATGGTGCATAATTCAGTTATGGAAATGTGATCTTTATTACGTCCATGATTGTAGGGCGTCATTATGGGAAGGTGGTTACACCATTTTGTCTTTATAGGGTTTTTAGATGATGTGCAATTAGTTATACAATGATGCAGTGTTAGATATAAAATGGTGCATAGTTAAGTTATTAAATGGGAAGATGGTTACACCATTTTGTCTTTACAGTTCCTTTAGATTATGTAGAATTAGTTATACAATGATGCACTGTTAGATATAAAATAGTGTACAGTCAGTTATTAAAATAAAATGGTGTACAATTCAACTATTAAAATGGTGCACAATTTCAGTTATAGAACGTGATATTAATCAATTCCTTGATTATAGGGGTGTGATTTATGACATTTTGTTAGTTACTATTATACCATTTCCACCTATTAATTAATTGATAAATCAGTTATTTTTAATAGCAATCTAGACCATTGAATAAAACGTGTGGATAGATGGGATCAATCCACACCGCCACACAGTAAGAGGCTGTCACATGAGATTCCATCCCTATATATATATATATATATATATATATATATATATATATATATATATATATGGAGGGGATCCTGTGAGAACACCCTCTTAGGTAAGAGACCATAGGACCAGATCTACACCATCAAAAAAATAAATCAATGGCCAAGATATGAACAAATATATACAGCAGTTCATATGAAATTATATATTAGAAGGGGTAAAATAGGAATCCAAGAAACTAAATATGGTAATCGCCTCCTACAAATTAGGGACGTGATCTGTTATTGATCACGTCCCCATAATCACACGATTCACCTTTCCTTTCTCTCCCTTCTTCACAACAACAATCTCTGCATCGCAAAAACAACATGTACTGCTCCATTCGAATCTGCAAATTATTATACAATTCCACTAAACTAACTATACATTAAAATATTACTAAGTATACATAAACAATTAACTAAGTATACAATTACACTAAACTACCTATACATTAAAAAATTACTAAAGTATACAGAAAAATTTAACTAAAAATATTACTAAGTATATAGAAATATTTAACTAAGTATACAATTGCACTGAACTAACTATACATTAAAACATTATGAGTATACAGAAACAATTAACTAAGTATTACAATTACACTGAACTAAATACATAATTCCACTGAATTACTTATATAACTAAGTATACAATTTCATTGAACTAAGTATACAAATCCACAGAACTAAGTATACAACTTCACTAAATTACTTACTAAAATACTTATATAACTAAGAATACGATCCACTGAACCAAGTATACAAATCCACTGAACTAAATATACAATACAACATGACTAAGTATACAAGTCCACTAAACTAGTATACAATTCCACTGAACAAAATATATGATAAAACAAAACCAAGTATAAAAGTACAATTCCTAGAAAAGAGTTGATGCGTTTTTCTCCCTAAAATCGGCCAACTGAAAAGGTAAGATTGTATTTGCCTTAAAAATAGCTATTAAAGATATTAACCCGCCTACTTAATAAATTGATGATATAGAAAAGTACAAATATACCCTTATTAGTCCATATGGACACTTATGGACTCTTGATTTAAAATTTTAGATGGTGTAGATCATTTTAGTTATTTTAGGCTAATAAGGGTATATTTATACTTTTCTATATCATCAATTTATTAAGTAGGCGGATTAATATCTTTAATGGCTATTTTTAAGGCAAATACAATCTTACCTTTTCAGTTGGCCAATAGTTAGGGAGAAAAATCCCATCAACTTCAATCATGTTCGTTTAGTTATTTTCATATCAAAACTGATACGTCTTCAACCATTTTTTGAACCGACGGTACCTATCAAACTAAACCCTATTTTCAGTCTTCTAATCAAACATCCCGTGAACGGTGCCATTTTTTGCGTCTTGCTTGTGGATTTTTGACGCTCTCAAGCAAATTTTGTGGAGAAGGAAGTTCGATTCTGTGGAGAAGGAAGTTCTGCCGTTCGATTTCGTTTTTCTCAAAGGTATTTTGTGTTTTTTTCTCAATTATTGGATTTTCTCAATTCGATTTTTGTGTATAATTTCGTGTTTTTGTTTTTGTGTAAATTACAACAAAAATTCCTGTTTTTGGGTTTGGAGCAATTGAATATTGTGTAAATTTCTTGGTTTTGGTTTTGTGTAAATTACAACACAGTGGAATACAATTCGCAGGGATACATTGTTAGTTTGTGTTCGCACAGTACATTGATAGTTTTTGGTGTAGTTTTGAGTTGTTTACCCCGTGCCTGGTTGAAGGAATGCTTCGTTTTTTTGTTGCTCTGCATTTTAATGGTAGACGGAACAATGAGTTTTGTGATTTTCCCATAAACCTATTCTTCATATGTTTGCATAGTTAATATAACTATACTGTTTGCTTAGATATGATTTTCTGCTTTTTGTTGTCTGGAGGTTTGTTGTTATAATTGAACCTCATGGGGTTGTGATTTTAAGCCTCAATTGGTGTTCGTATAGTTATTAAACTGTATCCGCGTATTTAGATATGACTTTGTGCATATGTAGATGTGATATGTTTTACATTAACCATTTTTAATACAATCCCTGACAAGTATGCATATGATGTAGATTAAGTATACATATATGGTATGATAAATATACAATACAATATGTTGATATGTATACATAACGTTTTTTAATGTTTTGACATCTGACTTTTTGTGTGTTTTATTATTTAGGAGTGGTGGTTTACTACAATGGCAAGCAAACAATAGAAAAGACAGGTTGATAGTAGTGAAGGAGAGAGTGGGAGAGACAAGCAACTTTCAAAGAGGCAAAGGATCAATAAGTCATATCCTAGAGCGCAATGTAGGTCGAAACCCAAGGTTCTTGTCGATGCTCTTGCTTCTCTCAAACCTGCTCAGAAGATTGCAGTTGTGGAGATAGGTTTTGGTAGTTTACTTTCTTTGAAAATTGAGGATTTCAATAAAAAGCTTACGTGTATTGGTTAGTTGAAAACTTCAATGCCTTAAGTAGTGAACTGGTATTAGATGATGGTAGGCGCATTCATATTGAGAGGGAGGATGTTGGTAGAGTTTTGGGTTTCCCTAATGGTGATGTGGTCATTGAAAAGAAGAAAAAATCTGGGCAGTGTGCGTTGTATGATCAGTGGTGTACCATGTTTGGGAGAGAGAACTCCAAAGTGACTGTTGGTGAATTAGCTGTGAAAGTGATGGAGTGTGTAGATGGTGGGGATTGGTTTTGAAGGCATTTTGTGACGCTAGTCGACAACGTAATTATTGGAAATTTACAGTGTGGATACATTAATCCACTTATTTTGAATTGCCTTGATGATGTTTCTAAAATCAAGGAGTTTAATTGGTGGGATTATACATTGAACACTCTTATATCTAAAAGAGTTAAATGGGATGAGACGAATAAGATTGAGTTCAATGGCCCGATGCTATTTTTAACAATAATTTGTTCTTGTATTGCCTTTTTTTAAGATATTAATGTGTGCTCACTTACATAATATTTTTCCTATATGCAGGTGTTTTATTTGAATATGGTTAGTGTTTTAGGGAGAGATGTGCCGAGGACATTACCGGCTTTTGCTTCATGGACCATTGAGAAGGTTAGGAAAAGAATTTCTAGAGAGTTAGATCGTGGAGGTTTTGGGCAGGGCTACGTGGATGGACCATACGTTGATGGGGGTTCATTGCAACTTGAGACGGAGGGATTGTTGGTCGGTAAAGAGAAACAATCATCTCTTCCGGGGCCTTCGTTGGTTGGTGGCAGTGGGCAGGTATATATAATTGGCTTATTATGTTTATTCTGTGATTGGGCAAAGATTGTATACATAGTTCATGTTTATTGTATACTTAGTTTACATTTGTTGTATACATAGTTGTACTATATATATTTTGCTTATTTTGTTCATTCTCTGATAGGGCAGAGATTGTGTAATTATTTTTGCATACATAGTTAAGGTTTTTTGAATACTTAGTTTTATGTGTAGTATTTTTGCATACATAGTTCAGGTTTTTTGTATACTTAATTTACATATGTTGTATACTTAGTTTTATGTGTAGTATTTGTCATGTGTTTTGGTTTATTTGTATATTTAGTGGATTGTTATTGCATATTTAGATAGGTTTAATCGTATACATAGTAAATTGTTATTTTTTATACATTAAGTCCCTGTTATGCACATGCATGTATAATATATTTATATTTGCATATTTAATTTATATTTAATGTATACTTAGTTTACCTATATCATATACCTAGTAACCTGTCATTGCATTCTTAGTTATATTTTATATGTGTTAAATTTGTTTTCTTTATTTTATATGCTTTATATTTAATGTTGTATATTTCTTCAAATTTATGTAGTTATATTTGTCTATTGGCAGGGATATATTGGGAAAAATTAAGTCAAGGATTACGTGTCTTGCTTCTAATGTTGTGGAAATTATTTCATTGATTTGGGATGCCCCTTCTGATGTGGTGTTGGAGCCTGAATTTTCTGAAATTGGCGTGTTTGCTAAGAATCTGATATGCCACAAGACTATTCAAGTTGAGAGGACACGGGTTGGAGAGGATCTAGTTGGAAGTGAGAGTCAACAGAATGAAGCTTTCTGGAGCAACCCTGAAAACATAACTTTGCTTGAGAAGATGGAAGCCGCTATTTGCAAGCGGGATGAGTTCGAGAAATGGAATGGTGACAAGCCTAGTTTTACTCTTGGTTTAACCCAAGAACAAAACACTGGTAAATGGGACGCCATTGTTGAGACATCACATTTTTATGAAAAGGGTGCGAGTGCGAGTCTGTGTTGGGAAATTTATTGTTTAGATTTTGATGAATGCCATGTAAAACTTAGAATAGGAAGTTGGCACCCCATTTTTGTTGTAAACTGCATTGTAATGAATAGGTGGCCAAGTGAGTTAAGTCGGCTATGCCTAAACATGCAAGAAGACAACCGGAGACTAGAAGGAAGACTCATTGCAAGACAACCGAGTATGGCAAAGAAGAGAAGACGGAACTCGATCAAGGAGCGGTGAGATGCAATCGAGTAGAGTATCACCAAGTCAACTCAAGATAGCCAAGTCTCAAGTTGAAGTGACAGAAGAGTCATCCAATGATTGGAAGTCGACTCTAAGTCACCTGGGGAAAGCAAGGAAATGCAATCAAGTCGAGATAACTTGAAGAGATCCGTTGTACGTAAATCAAGGGAATTACTTAAACAAGTAATACCTCGATACTACCTTTCTCGAAGTGCTCAGTCCCGAAGCGTGCAAAAGGAATAAACCAATGGGAAGCATCGCATCATGTCGAACTCAAAAGTCAAGAACAATTCATACGAGGAAGTGGCAATTCCAAGGATCGCAACAAGACAAGCCAACGACCACAAGTGACTTTAAAAAATAAGCCTATCTCTTCAACGGACAAATTTTTTGAAAGATCACTATAAAAGGCCGAGGAATGACTACGAGAGAGGTTACGAATCACGAATATTCAAGTATACATTTGAATCAGTAACCTAAGATATTCTCAAATCATTCAAGATTAATCCTCAAGCCTACATTACGAAGAAAATCAATCCAACACTCACCGTGAAGGAAAGATAACTTCAATCTGTTGAAGAGGAAATTGTTGAAGAATCAAGGGGTCTACATTCCACGAAGGATTGTAGGAAGGTTCAAGGTGGAACCAGTCTAAAGTTTTTTTTGGAGGGCTTCGTGATCAAATCCAAAGAGCTTGAGCAAGTGGGGTGTAGTAGCAAGGCATCCGCCTGTGAAGAAGCCGAGTCGCACGAGAAGCCAGTGCGTGACCAAGGCATCTCCAGATCGAGTCCCAAAGGATCAAGTTATTTGTGTGATCAAGACTTGTATCCGGACCGTTACCACTCGTATACCGATCAATACCTAGTGGATTCCTCCAGGAGTTGGAGAAGAGAGGAGTAGAAGAATTACCCCATCTTCGAACCTCTATAAAAACTTATCGTGTCATTTACATTTCAAAGACTTTAATTTCTCGCATCTTATTTATTTAACTCACGATAAATTTGCTATCCACTTGATAATCTCTAAGTACTAAACTAAATTTAAGGGTGTAAAGTCTTCCACTGAAAAAAAACTACGGTTGAGCTAAGTCTTGATCTTAACAATCGAGTTATATTATCAACACTCGATCGAGTCCGTTGAGTGACTAACTCTTGATTAACTAAATTAGTTGTCCACTAAGGACACAATTGTGTAGTATCAACTCGAACTTTTAAAAGGACTAAATCGAAAAGTTGGTAAGGTTTATTCAACCCCCTTCTAAACCTTACACTCACACCCCTTGGGACCTACAAGTGGTATCGAGCGGTTGGTTCATTGAGCCTTCCGCATGACCGACATCGAACTAGATCTCCATTTTTTTTTTAAAAAAAAAGTCTGATTTAGTACTTAAGTTTTCAAAACTCTTTTTATCATCAAAAGTTATTATCATGGAAGCAAATTTGACACGCATCCCTATGTTCACAATTGAAGAATTTGATGATTGGAAAATTCGTATGCGAGTGCTCATCTATCAAAGATTACATGATGAGATGTGGATAGTAATAGAGGATGGGCCACCGCAAATTTTAAAAGTGAACACAAACTGTAAGGAGAGTCTGTTGTTTGAAGTTGAAGAGGATGTTGCTCCTAGACCAGCCTATGGTTGAAAAACCAAGAATCGAATGGACAAATGATGACGAGAAAAAGATATAACGGACAATGTGGCTAAGGACATTCTTTACAAAACCTTGGACAAAGCCATGTTTAATAAAGTCAAATCATGCAAAACGGCTAAAGAAATGGGACAAGCTAACATTGATTTGTGAAGGCTCGTGAGCAAATCAAGGAAAATAAATTATCGCTGGTCAGATAGAAATTTGAGAATTTCAAAATGATCGCAGGAGAGAACCTGGATCAACCGGATGCTCGGTTCACGTAAATTACCAACGAGCTATCCGCACTTGGAAAAGAATATACACAGAAGGAAATATGTATGAAGATCCTAAAAAGTCTCCCATTGAATGGGAAATGAAGGTCATGGCACTAAGACATTCCATGGACCTATCGAAGACATCCAACCATGAGCTATTCTCAGATCTCAAAGCCTACGAATTTGAGCTGAGAAGAAAAGACCAGGAAGAGACAACTGTACCCAAAACATCTGCTCTACTTGTTAAGGATGGCAAGAGAGCTGAGCTCAAAGAAGTCATTGACCCGGAGGAAATAGCCCCGATGGTTAAAAGGTTCAACAAGTTCTTCAATAAGAACTACAAAAGAGGCAAGGGCGAATCCTCCGAGGAAGACACTCACCTCCTCCAAGTCAAGGGAAGATAGGCCAACCAAGAGAACAAATCACCAAAAAGCTAAATATCAAAGGGCTGACAATCCAAGAATGGAAAGAGTTGATCAAAAGATTGAAAATCTATGCTGGAACTGTAGGCAACCAGGTCACTATGCCATTGATTGCCCATATCCTGTAGTCAACAAATACATGAATGAAGAAGAAAGAAAGGTCTTCAGAGAAAGAAGACAAGAAAATAAAAATGCAATGTTGGTGCAGAGATCGAGAGCCGAGACAACCCAAGTCAAGAGACATAGCCGATTCGAGAGAGAGTAGTGAAGCCGACTACTCAAGTGACTCGAAGAAGAAGCCTTGATCCGTTTGATGGCCAAGGAACAAGACCAACCCGACCAAGAAGATGAGGTACACTCGACTCATCACACTCGATTCTAGTGATAGTGATCGTGATACACACACTTCATCACCCATTGATCTTTATGATTCATTAGGCAAAATGATGAAAAATTTTGAACATATTAAATCCTCACACACACTACTAAATGAGGAAAACAGACTACTCAAGAGCAAAACTCACAAATGGTGACTAAGGAGCCGAGTACTCTAAGTCAAATAGCCGATGAGAATGAAAGTTTAAAGATCGAAAATGCTAAGCTAAAAGCGAGAAATAGATGCTATAGAAAAGAGGGAAAATGACTCAAAAATGTGATTGCCTCATTCACTAAGGCATCTAAATCATTGGATGATCTTATTATCGATCAAAGAGAATGTGGAGACAAGACAAGCTTAGGATTTAATTCCTCTGTGCTATGTCAAGCTCCAAAAGTGATTTTGGAAAAAGATCTTCAAGCAATGAAGTATCTCAAAAATCCAAAACTCCAAATGGTGCACACACATTTATTCCAAAGCACAATTACAAGCAAACGGCCTTGGTCATAAAGGAAAAGGAAAATAGCCGATTGAGTGTCTTTGAGAGGACAGTGAGAAGAAATCCAAATCGAGTTCCTCAGCAAACTCCAAACAGGAAATACTCTGTAAAGAAGAAACAGAGCTACCAAAAACCCTAGAAGTTCTATAAACGAAATACATATGAAGGGAATGATAGAAAATACCCAAGCCAAGCTGATTGGAATAATGTGAACTATCAGCAAAGACCTATGGAATATAAACCAAAATGGCAAAGGCCTAGAACTCAAAGAAAGGCCATTCCAAAGGTATAAAAGCTTTCAAAGAAAGACACATATGCACCTAGGCACTACACTCAGAGATATCATAACTACCCAAAGAAGGCAATTGCTAAAACACATATACAGGCATATAGACAAAAGAGATAGCTGTATGAACCTAGAATCCCTAAGCAATTTGTCAAAATTAATTATGATTATGGCACTAATAGATGGCAACCCCTTAGAGTCAAACCATTTGGCTATAGGTTGGTTGGATCATCTTACAATACTAACCCCTCAGGACCCAGACAAATATGGGTACCTAAAACTTAATTTCCTTGTTTGCAGGTTCAAGGAACAGCTGAGTGCCAAGGAACCTGGTACATGGATAGTGGCTGTTCCAGACACATGACAGGAAACAAGAAAAATCTGTCAAAATTCAAGGAAGTCAAAGGAGCAAAAGTCATATTTGGAGGAAATGAAGCTCCAGGAGAAATAAGAGGCGTTGGATCCATCAAGAAGAACGGATTAGAAATCACAGATGTTGCATATGTTGAAGGACTCAACTTCAACTTGCTAAGCATCAACCAACTCTGTGACAAGGGTTGTAATGTTGGATTTAACATGTGTATATGTCAAATCAAGGATACTGAATCCAATGAGGTTGTGTTGCAAGGATGCGAGACAAAAGAACATGTATGTAGTAGATTGGTCAATCGCAACACCAAGCACTTGCCTATTAGCAAAGAGCACAAATTGAATCAAGTTGGTTGTGTGGCACAAGAAGAAGTTCGAGTCACCTGAATTTCAAAACGATTAACAAGCTTGCGGATAATCTTGTGGAAGGACTTCCGCATTTCAAGATACAAAAAGGAGAGTATATGTGATGCATGTCGAAGAGAAAACAAATCAAATCATCATTCAAAGAAAAGACATGTCCATCTTCAACAAGAATATTGCATCCGCTACATATGGATCTATTTGGTCCAGTTGAACAGCTAACATAAGTGGGAAGAAATACACCTTGGTGGTAGTAGATGACTACTCAAGATATACATGGACAATATTCATGTGTAAGAAGAAAGAAACTCTACAGAAACTACCACGGTGATGAAGAGGATTCAAAATGAGAAGAGCCAAACCATTATCAAAATAAGATCGACGTAAAAACCGAGTTTGTCAATGGTATAATAACTCAATATTGTATAGAAAATGGTATTGGTCATGAATTGTCTGGCAGCAAAGGACTCCACAAACAGAATGGAGTTGCGAGAAAGAAGAAATAGAACTCTCAAAGAAGCAACAAGGACCATGTTAGTCAAGTTAGGCTACCTAAAAGGTTTTGGGTCAAGCAATAAACACAAAGATGCTACACTCAAAATAGATGCATGATAAAGACAACGGTTGACAAAGACTCCTATGAGATTTGGACAGGGAGAAAACCAAATGTTGCATATTTTAGAATTTTTGGATGTAAATGCTTCATCCATAACAATGGCAAAGATAATTTGAAGGCTTTTGATGCTAAAGTCGATGAAGGTATCTTCTTGGGATACTCAGTGAAAAAGCAACGCCTACAAGAGTACTCAACAAGAGGACTATGGTTACGGAGGAATCCATTTAGTGGTGTTCGATGAGCCAAATGTAAATGGAGAAGACGTTGAAGAATCAATTGATAAGTTTGAATCAACCAACCATGCGAGAAGAGTCCCTACGCTGAAGCCGAAGCGGAATTATAAACTCGGATGAAGATGAGATAGCCGAGTCTCAAAAAAGTGGAAAATTTGCAGCTAAGTGATTACGAGAGAGTGATCAAAGTAACACATTTGCTGCAAGAAGATCGAATCCAGCTAACTTACTCCAACCTGATGTAAGATGGCCGAGAGACCATCCACCGAGAACTTGTCATTGGAGATATAAGAGAAGGTATCAAAACAAGATCCATAACTCAACAAGAAGCTATGTTCACATGCTTTATCTCACAAATAGAGCCTAAAGATGTGTCACAAGCATTGGATGACACACATTGGATTCAAGCTATGCATGAAGAGTGAATCGATTTGAAACAAATAAAGTATGGGAATTAGTTCAAAGACCCACCCATCAAAATGTTATGGCACTAAATGGGTGTTCGAAACAAGATGAACGAGGAAGGTTACGTGGGTAAGAAACAAAGCAAGATTAGTAGCCAAAGGATATTGCCAAGAAGAAGGGATAGATTTTGATGAAACATTTGCCCCGTAGCATGATTGGAAGCTATAAGGATGTTTCTTGCCTATCACTCACAAGAATTTTATTGTATATCGATGGATGTAAAGAGTGCATTCCTTAATGGTTTATTGGAAGAAGAAGTGTATGTTGAACAACCTCCAGGATTTGAGCAAAAGATTCTTGGAGATAAGGTATACAAACTCAAGAAAGCTCTATATGGATTGAAACAGGCACCCGAGCATGGTATGATACTTTGTCACAATTCGATCGAGAATGGATTCACAAAAGGCAAAGTGGATAGAACACTCTTCTTTAATTCAAGATGCGAAGAGTATATTGCTTGTTCAAATATATGTGGATGACATTATTTTTGGGTCCACAAACAAAGAGTGTGTGATAAATTTTCAAACCTCATGCAAAGCAAATTCGAAATGAGCATGATAGAGAGCCGACATTCTTCCTTGGACTCCAAGTGAAACAAATGAAGGATGGAACCTTCATAAGTCGACAAAATACACCGAGAGATTTAATGAAGAAATTTGGTATGGATGAGAAGTACGTGAAAATACCAATGAATACATCATCAAAATGGATATGGATGCGGATGGCAAGCACAGTAGATCAAATAAGATACTGAGCACTTATTGGATCATTGCTTTATCTCACAAAGAAGCGGGCGATATCACCTTTGTTGTAGGTGTATGTGCAAGATTTCAATCGCTCCAAAAGAAAGCCACATGATGCAGCCAAGAGAATCTTGAGATATTTGAAAGGAAGCCAAGAAGTTGGTTTATGGTATCCAAGGAAGGTGGATTCAATCTAATTGGCTATTCGGACTCGACTTTTTTGGATGTAGAGTTGACGGGGAAGAGCACCTCGAGGCACATGTCAAATGCTTGGAAACAAAGCTAATTTCTGGTTTAGCAAAAAGCAAAATTCAATAGCCACCTCTACAACCAACGAGAATACATAGGCTTACGGGCGTTGTTGTGCCCAAGTCCTATGGATGAGACAAAAATGGTGAGAGACTATGAAGTTGAAGAAAAGGAAATTCCAATCATGTGTGATAACAAAAGTGCAATTGCAATCACTCAAAATCGTGTTGCACTCAAGAACAAAGCATATCGATGTCGTATCACTTCATAATAGATCATGTTGAAAAGAAGGACATCACCTTGGAATATATTTCAAGCGATAAACAGTTGACTCGACATATTCACAAAACCACTATGTGAGTCAAGATTTGAAGAACTCAAGCATGAGTTAGGGTTAATTGAGCTGAGCTGACACTCAGAAGACTCAAAGAAAAGAAATGAAACACGAAAAGAGTTGAAATCTCAAATCAGCTAAGTGAATCAGCCATATCGGAAAGACAGATGTACCGGGAGTTACCGACAACCGAGTCACTAGAGAAGCGTGAGAAGAAGAGTTAAATCGGCTAAGGGTTAAACCGAGTCATTTATGTCATTTATGAGCAAAGGGACAAAAACGCAGTCGTTTTTACTAAGCGGGAATGTTTTTAAGAATGACGTCAGTATAATGATGATGTGTACAGGCAAAAGTTGCACACCAAGCTTATGATTGGATATAAATGCTGCCGCATTAAATACGAGACATTAAATGCTAATCGGCGTGCAAAATCTAAGCCGTTGATTTCGATCACATTTCAAAACCACCCGCACGCCCTTTCGGGAACCATACTTAAACCATTTTCGTCCATTTCTCTCACACAAATGTTGTTCATTTCTCTCTCAAAAGCAAAGGCAAAAACTCTCTCAAAAACCCTATCAATCTTCAAATCATCTTCTAAGTTTCATTCGGACAAATACTGAAAAATGGCATCTACACACGATTTTGTCAAGATGGGAAAGCAAATCCACACCGGGTCTCTTTGTGGATTTCGAGGGTATGGTCAAACAAGGGTCCGATGACGACGCCTCATAAAGAAGATCGCTGAAAAACTCGAAACGACAGGCTAAAATCATTTCGACGATGGACTTTCCGATGACCTATGTGGAAGAGGTCACACATTCACGTGAATGCGAAATTCACGATGAGGGGATCAAATCCTCTGTTCACGGGAAGGAGTTCATCATCACCGCCAAGGATTTGGCGTAACACTACTCATTACGGCGGAAGGAGCACCGTAAATCAACGGCGATGTTGACTTGGTCGCCGCTTGGAAGGAAATAGCCAAGACCGACTATCTTTGAAAAAGATAGTCTACACGACCAACAAGAGGTCGTTGAAGGAGGACTACCACAACCTGTTGGACATCGTTGCCAAATGTATAGACATCAAATTTGGCAACTTTGACCAACCGTCTCAGCGAAATTGATCGTAATGGTGCGATCATTGAAGAAAAGAAAGTGAATTGGGCTGAGTTTGTCTCACAGCAGACTCGCGAGAATGTAGGGAATAAATCCTTCAAGGAGGCGGAATGTTTGGAGGTTCTCTAGGATATGGTGCAGTGATTGGCGGTGATGGAGGTAAAAGGAGTCCTCTTCGACATGGAAAGGCGTTCCATGTAAACAAGAGGATGTTCGAGATCAAACCTCTCCGGGCGCACGAGAAGAGAGCCTACGCTAAGAGAGCGTCACGAGTGAGGGGAATCGGTGATCCTCGAAGATACATTTGTCTCCCCTCCACCAAGGAAGAAGGTCAGGCCCGCCCGCACTGCTAAGAAGATCGCTGCTCTCCTGCAAAGAAAGAAAAACAAACCGCTCCCGCCCCGCAGCCCGAGTCACCCGCCCTCGCAGCACTGTGTCTCCTACCCCCCGCCGCAGCAGAGAGAAGGAATCCCAAATACCTTCTCCGGTCATTAAGAAGAGGAGAATGAGATAAGCCAAGACGGCCGGCTCCTCAAAAAAAAAACAAAGACAAGCCCCGCCGCCCAAGACTCGAAGAAACCCTTGTCGAACAGAAATCCCTCTGGTTCAAAAACAAGAAGAAGCGAAGAATTTTCAAGCGTTGCCCGAGCTTGAGAAGTCGGGAGTCGAGTCACTCACTCAAATTTAAAAAAGATACCCGAGACTCCTGGAAGTAGAGTCTCCAGGCGTGATTGATGAAACGGCCAAGTCTCACGAGGCCGATCGGCAGAGGCAACTCGATGACCCAGTGCAGAGAGAACAACTAAGGAACAAGGCACTGGTGAGGCAACCGAGTCACCTGTTGATGAGGGTTGTTTCTCCACCGTAAATGCAGTCTTGAAAGGGTTGAGAAATGACAAGTCCGCTACTTTCAATACCTGGAAACGAGGGCGGCAAAGAGGATGATGAAGTCGATTTAATCATGCACTCTCCATTGTATCCAGACATCCAAAATCGTCTGCGAGAATGGAGAAAATGGAAGCCGAGCCTATCCCAGTGCAGTTTCAACATCCGCAGTTCATTCTTTGAGCAAGAAGAACTCTTGATTTCTTGAGGTGGACACGATCTTTGCAAGCCCTTGACGAGATATGCATAAATATACGGAAATTCGAAAAGAAAATGAACGGGTTAAAGCGGTGAGGACGCGAGAGGCACGTGAGAAGGCCAACATCCGCCCTATCACCGCACCACGAGCATACACATCCTCACCTTGACGTCCTATCGAAAGTGATGAGGATCTGGACCCTCTTCGCCCGCTACGAAGAGTTGCAAATGCAGCAAGCAATGGAAGAATCGAGAATCATTCATGAGCAAAGAATGATGGAGGGACCGGAGAGTCCTCCAAAACACAACCGTGGAGATAGACCCAATGGGAGTGGTGCAAAGATATTGCCCTTGTTGTTGCTGCCACCACTTCCCACTCACTCGGAAGAAGGAACTAAGGAACTAGCGATGAAACCGGGATAGTGGGGACCCGATCGAGCCAACCCCTAGTGAAGGTATCTTACCACCCGCCCCAACGGTTGAACACTCAATGGAAACGGGGAGTCCGGAGACGAGTGACCCCAATCAAGTCACTCGGCTAGCGTGCCACGGTGAGGGGAAACTCCTCCACCCTGCGGCAAGGTCGGAGGATCTGCGGTGACTCCACAATGAATCTAGGAGGCAAAGTGGAGAAGGAACAAACACAAAGTACACAACAAGTTGTCATCAACGAGGCTCAGACGATTGAGACTGTCTCGGTGAGGTGCCAACCGCTACGAAGGCTAATGACGCCGCCGATGCGATCGAGACACGTGAGAAGTAACAACCCGGGAGTTAACACTGGCGATTTAAATGTGCAATCCATGGAGTTGAGACTCCAATGGATGCCACCGCAGAAGACCCTAAGACGGTGACATTGCCGAAAGGGATGTCAAGGCCTGCCTGCGATTGAGCTGCAGGGAGGTAATGAAGGCCAACGGGAGGTTGAGACTTCCCGGGGTAAAGAAGTCAAGTAGAACATCCCTCCGCTATCATTGATCCATCGAAAAGGAGATAAGTGCGTTTCATGATTCCCAGGATAATCCTGATGTAACCTTCTCGGGATCGAAGGAGACGATGGCCGAGTCATCCCCGTGATCGATCCAAAAGACTCGGTGAGGATGTTCCAACCACGAGTAAGTCGACCTCAAGACTACTCATCAAACTTTCAACTTTGATGAGCCACCCATGGAAATCTCATCATCGTCCGATGACGCTCGATACGGCCGAGGACGGTCAACTCACGTGGAAAAACCAGTGAGACCAACGGTTGTTGAGACATTTGAGGCTCGGCAGTTTCGGGTCAACTTCACAATGAGACCCGGCTAAAAACAGAGTCATGCGCCGGCTCCCCAATCTGCAGCGAGTTCAACTCCACAAGGAACTTCACGAGCACCACTCATCATTGAACAAATTCCGATTTTGCTCGTGATGATCCTTTGTAGAATCATTTCCCTTCTCTCTAGAGGTACCCGACCTCCCGAAGAGTCGAGAGAGATCTCGCGCTTCCACGGACGCAGATCTGTCATTACATCGGATACCATCGTTCGGTGACTATGATTTTGACGTTGCTTGGCGTCACCGCAATAGAGGGAACAATCTGAAGTTCGAGAGGTGTTCAAAGTATTATTTCTTTGAAATTGAGCGGATGGAGAGGCATCGAGGCCTCGATGGACATGAGATTGGATAACGAGAGATGCCAACCTACTGGCGACTTGAGAGGCATAATAGTCGAATCGGGGAGTGGTGGCAACAAAGACAAACAATGCGCGTGGAACAAGCTAGATATTTGAACATTGTTCAACAAGTCGTTGGTATGGCGAAATGAGAATCGATGCAAAGATAAAGTTGAGAGAACACATTGAGCACATGCATGAATCTCACACTTTGTTGAGATCAAGGTCAGCTGCGTGAGCAAAATAAGAATGAGCTTCTGCGTATGGAAGAAAACATGGATCGAAAATTCAGCCTTTCTCATGGCTGAGGTGAAGTTAATTACAATTTGAATCCAACACTACTCGCTCCGAGTTTCGCCGCATACTCCGCAGCCAGACACGGCACGAACGAACTTGACTATCGTGACTCGACTTTACGCTTTCGCTAGTTTGTTTCAGGGGTTCTCTCTCATTTGATGATGCCAAAAAGGGGAAGAGGAATACCTAAAAGCTGAAGAGATCTCGAAATTGAGAAGGAGGGAGCATTTGTGAAGGGAAAGACAAAGTGAGGAAGTTTCAAGAGAAAAGAAATGGAAGTCGTTGGGGGAAGGATCGAGAGATGTGACCTTGATGATTGCACAAACCCCCAACATGGTCTTGTCACATATGATATTATCAAAGCAAACTCCGGTGACTCGCCACTCTAACACACTTTGTACCTATGGCCGATAAAGAGAAAGACTTGATTGAAGTAGGGATGGAGGAAGTGGAAGGAAGGATGAATGCCCGAGTTATGGATATTTTGAAACAACATGGAGGCATTCCAAAGAGAGAGACACTTATGCCATCTCGGATGCCGGAGGCGAGCCAAGATCGGTTGATGAATTTAAAACGCCGCATCCCGAAGGATACTTCGCAAACATGTCCATGGCTCAAGCCGGGACTTATCTTTGGGAAAAGGGTCTCACACTATGTGAAGAAGTCGACAGCAAAGACAGACACGGCGATCACTCTGTTTGGTCACTCCGCTAGTCACTCTTTGGGAAAAAAAGGCCCCAGACAATACACGCCCAGAAGGAAGAGGTAGAGGAAGAAGCGGTGGTGGAGGAAGAGGTTTCGGACCAGACCTCCGCCCAAAAACATTGAGTACATAGATCCAGGCAAGAAATGAGGGATCTCTTTTGGGCTAGTTTGACGAAGTAGCCAATCTGCAAGTGGCTAAGAACAATCTTTGAGTATGTGAAAAGAATTGAAGAAGAAAATAAAAGACAAACTCGGCTATGGGAGGAGAGACAAGAGAGACTAAGAAGAGATGAAGCTGCCGGAAGGCATATGAAAAAAAGAAGAAAAGCATTGTGAAGATGAGAAAAAGAGAAGAAGATCGAAGATGACAGAATCAAGAAGATGAAAGAAGGAGGCAACGAATGAGATGAAGTGTTGATGTCTACCCCTTCATGTATCTCACTATGTAAATACATTTTATGTAAGTCTTCCTACGTAATAAATCTGAGATTCTCTATTTTTGCGTAGACATAGATGTTTGCTGATACACCTTGTAAACTTGATTGTGTAAAGGACAAGAATGTTATGATCAATAAAAGGATTGATTCTACGCATACATTCTCTCGTGAATGCACTATCTCGTATGTATCTTTGCTATTTAGTTTGGCATCATCAAAAAGGGGGAAATTGTTGGGAAATTTATTGTTTAGATTTTGATGAATGCCATGTAAAACTTAGAATAGGAAGTTGGCACCCCATTTTTGTTGTAAAGCGCATTTTAATGAATAGGTGGCCAAAGCCGAGTTAAGTCACTATGCCTAAACATGCAAGAAGACAATCGGAGACTAGAAGGAAGACTCATTGCAAGACAGTGAGTATGGCTAAGAAGAGAAGACGGGAACTCGATGAAGGAGCATCCGAGATGCGGTGAGTAGAGTATCGTCAAGTCAACTCAAGATAGCCAAGTCTCAAGTTGAAGTGACAAGAGTCATCCAATGATTGGAAGTCGACTCTAAGTCACCGGGGAAAGCAAGGAAATGCAATCAAGTCGAGATAATCTGGAAGAGATCCGTTGCACGTAAAAATCAAAGGGAATTACTTAAACAAGTAATACCTCCATACTACCTTTCTCGAAGTGCTCGATCCCCGAGAAGCGTGTAAAAGGAATAAACCAATGGGAAGCACTTTGCACCATGTCGAACTCGAAAAGTCAAGAACAATTCATACGAGGAAGTGGCAATTCCAAGGATCGCAACAAGACAAGCCAACGACCACAAGTGACTTTCAAAAATAAGCCTATCTCTTCAACGGACAAATATTTTGAAAGATCACTATAAAAGGCGAGGAATGACTACGAGAGAGGTTACGAACCACGAATATTCAAGTATACATTTGAACTGTAACCTAAGATATTCTCAAATCATTCAAGATTAATCCTCAAGCCTACATTACGAAGAAAATCAATCCAACACTCACTGTGAAGGAAAGATAACTTCAATCGGTTGAAGAGGAAATTGTTGAAGAATCGGGGTCTACATTCCACGAAGGATTGTAGGAAGGTTCAAGTGGAACCGTCTAAAGTTTTTTTTGGAGGGCTTCGTGATCAAATCCAAAGAGCTTGAGCAAGTGGGCTGTAGTAGCAAGGTAGTCGCCCTGTGAAGAAGGCCGAGTCGTCACGAGAAACCCAATTTGCGTGACCAAGGCATCTCCGACGAGTCCCAAAGGATCCAATCGGTTGTGTGATCAAGACTTGTATATCCTGGACTGTTACCACTCGTATCTCGATCAATACCTAGTGGATTCCTCCAGGAGTTGGAGAAGAGAGGAGTAGAAGAATTACCCCATCTTCGAACCTCTATAAAAACTTATCGTGTCATTTACATTTCAAAGACTTTAATTTCGCATCTTATTTATTTAACTCTGTTGATAAATTTGCTATCCACTTGATAATCTCTAAGTACTAAACTAAATTTAAGGGTGTAAAGTCTTCCAATGAAAACAAACTACGAGTTGAGCTAAGTCTTGATCTTAACAATTTGAGTTATTCTATCAACAAACTCGAGTCGAGTCTGTTGAGTGACTAACTCTACTTATTAACTAAATTAGTTGTCCACCAAGGACACAACTGTGTAGTATCAACTCTGAACTTTTAAAAGGACTAAATCGAAAAGTTGGTAAGGTTTATTCAACCCCCCTTCTAAACCTTACACTCACACCCCTTGGGACCTACAGTCTGTTGGATGCGCATGTTGAGCAGGAAAAAGAAGATGATGTGTTAGCTGGAGATGATGTTGGGGTAAAGTTCATTCCATTTTTTTCACGGATTTTTATGATTTTTGTTTGAATATGTTTCTTATTTTATTTTATTTTGATTTGTAGGAAGAGACTAATACGATTGATGATGGTGGGAAGGGTATGATTTTAGCTAGGAATGAGGGAGAGAACAAGAATAGCGAGAAGCTGGACGTTTATCGGCGAAATAAACCTCGCCAAAAAAAGAAAACCAAGACATTGACATCCCCGTTTGTTGAGAGACGGGTTGATGTGATGTCTAAGTTAAACGAGAAGCAGAATATGATTGTGAAGTGGTTGTTTGAGAATCCAGAAGCTGACAAGTAATGTTTTTTATATGGTCATACATATTATAAATTTTATGATAATTATTGATTTTTCAATATTTTTTTATGTATTTTATTTTGCAGGGAGGAGGCAATTTTTAAGGCCAGCGACATGATTATAACAAGGGAAGACTTTGTGACGATGCGGCATGGAAGCTATTTGAGTGTATCCGTGATTGATGCATGGACAAAGATTCTAAATGCAAAAGAGTCGATCAGGAGCAAGAGTTTGCCTTCTCGATTCTTTGCTTCGTCATATTCTACGGTACCCTCTTTTTTAATTTCATTACATTTACTTGTCCATATTCGAAAAAAAAAAATTGCACGTGCATGTTTGTATTACATACTTAGTTAGATATTCTTGCATATTTAGTGATGTTTGATTGTATATTTAGTTCACCAGAATTGTATACTTAGTTAAATGGCATTCTAATCCTGGTTTTGTTTTATCATATATTCAGTTCAGTGGAATTGTACAATTAGTTCTGTGGGATTGTATACATAGTCATTTTTTATTGTATATTTAGTTCTATGGATTTGTATACTTGGTCAAGTGGAATCAGATTCTTAGTTATATAAGTAGTTATGTGGATTTGTTTACTTTAGTTCAATGGAATTGTATACTTAGTTATGTAAAGTAGTTCAATGGAATTGTTTATTTAGTTCAGTGGAATTGTATACTTAGTAATATTTTATTGTATAGTTAGTTCAGTGTAATTGTATACTTACTTAAATGTTTCGGTATAGTTTAGTAATGTTTTAATGTATAATAGTTTAGTGAAATTGTATATTTATTTAATTATTTATATATACTTAGTAATATTTTAATGTATACTTAGTTTAATGAATTTGTATACTTTTCATTGTTGCATGATTTTGTTGCCACGTTTTATGTAGCTGTTTTCCATTGTTACCCCAAGTGAGGTAAACAATGATAATAGATCTTTGGCATTTTTTCTCAAAGTCTTGATGCCGAGTTTGGTGATGTTAATCCATCGAAGTTGCAGACGTTTGATATGGTATTGATTTTTAAATTCCTTTAAGCTTTATAACAGTCATTTCAAATGTATGTAATGATATTTTTTCTTTTCATCCAGTTTTTCTTTCCAATATGTAAGAGTGAACACCTTTTCGTTATCGTGTTCGATATGAAGAGAAATAATATGCAGATTTTGGATAATTCCTCGGTTGGCGGAACCAAATGTGACAAGTATGAAGATGCGCCTGCGAAGCTGGTGAGTCTCAACGTGTATATTCATATGTCATTTAATGTAGTGGTGAAAATACGTTGCATTGATAGATTCTATTGATCCACAATTCTAGAGAATTATATAGATATCTTATTTATTTTTCAACACACACACACACATGCATCCGAGATTGTAATTTATTTTGATGTATACATACCTATCTATATTTGCATATTTAGTATATCTGTTATGCTTTTTTTTTGGGTGGTTTTTTTTTCCGAGCAGATGTGACAAGAGATTGGGCAGCTCAGTCCAACCAGACTTGCTCTGCCATGGAGAGATGCATGAAACAAGGTTGATTGCGGAATCTTTGCAATGCGGCATATATAAATGTATATGGGTGGATGGTTGAGGGGTTGGGCATCTGGTTTACAGAAGGGCAACCTCAATCTAATGTCTACTCTCCGTTCCAAGTACATTGGCGCTATTTTTCTAGATGATATGAATGAGTTAAGGGAGAAGAAATTGGTTGAATATAAGAAGCATTGGACTGGCAAGAAGCCATTGGAGAAGTTTATTTGTTTTTTCACTGTGGGAATATTTTGTGTTTTTTTGTTTTTGGGAAGTATTAGTGATGGTATTACATATTAGTGTACATATTTTTGTTGGGAATGTTGGTGTTTTGAAGTATTGGTACACATTATTAATGTTGGAGTTGCATGTATAGTATTGAACATATGCAGTTGACTTGTATACTTAGTTATGTTGAATTGTATATTTAATGCTCTGATTTTGTATACTTGGATCAGTGGAATTGTATTATTAGAATTATAAGTAGTTTAGTGGATTCACATACTTATTTACATGGAATTGTATACTTGGTTCAGTGGAATTATATACTTAGTTATATAAGTAGTCCAGTGGTATTGTATTTTTAGTTCAGTGTAATTGTATACTTAGTTAATTATTTATGTATATTTAGTAATGTTTTATAGTATAGTTAGTTCAGTGTAATGGTATACTTAGTTAAACAATTATGTATGCTTAGTAATGTTTTATTGTATAGTTAGTTCAATGTAATTTTATAGGGGTAAATTTAATTAACCCCCCAAACTATACGTTATTTTCTACCTTGCCTACTTAACTTTGAATTGTTCTACTTAACCCCCTGAACTTTTAAAATTGTTACGCTTAACCAAAATTTCCGAAAATACCCCTCTGAATTTGATAGTTTGCTTCCAATTTGCCCCTGAACTTCAAAAACTGTTGCGCCTTACCTCTGAATTTATAAATCTATTATATTTTGAGATGTACTCCTACTGGGTTTTGCGATCCATAAAATTGGTATCAGAGCCTAGGTTTATTAAGAACTTTTGGTTATATTTATTATATTTATGTAATTAACAATTGGTGAGGAGAATCACTCCGAGATTATGGATCCGGACCGATGTCCGAGATGTACCCCTTACAGTACATATCGTCAAATATTGACGATGCATGCACAAGAACACCTTGACCAGGTTTCATATTGGGAATACTAACATGAAGAAAAAGAACAGGCACGAGCCGACAGGGAAACCTTAAGGCAATGCAAAATGCGAGCGAGAATATTATAGCGATTCCGGATGCTTAACGGCACCATATATGTTCACTTGATGAACCTTCAAGAAACGGTTCATGAGAATTCCCATCGAACAATGATTCCCGATGGAGTACCCGAGTGGAACGAGATACTTCCAGACAAATCTAAGTTCTCCGAAGATCTTAGAGAAGTCGGAAACGATGCGTAATTATGGCAACCGCCATATTCATCTACCGGCATAAGTTCATCGAGATCGAACGGATGGAGACGATGGTGAAATATCGAAGGAAACTCTTGAAATCCTTCATGATATTGAAACGAGTCAAGAACGGAGGACACAGCCGAGTTCTTCTGGAGGAAAGAAGCGTATAGATTTCGGGACAGTACCCTATTTACACCAAAAGGGGAACCAACTGAAGTTGTACGAAAAATGACAGACGAGGAGAAGCTCATTTCTCTAATCAAAGGAAAATCCATCAAAAATTAAAAAAGATGGATATGGAAAAGATGAATCTTAAAGATCTATATGACCTTGCAGAATCCTTCGCATGATTAGGAATTGTAGATTTAAAGATGAACACAGGAGATGGAACATTGGTTACCTATGATCCAGCAGGAAGACTAATTCCACCACCAACGCCAGTTAATCCTAACGTCGAAGAAAGTACGGGTTTGAATCATGGAGCTCGGGATGAGAGGATGCCACACGCTGGGGATTTCACGACCGGGAGTCATCAACTTTCAGGGACAGGAGGTCGAAACCCTCTTGCGGGAATCGACAACCTACCGGAAGGCCGAATGTTTATCAGACGCCTTATGGAAGATCGCACCTCGACCCAATACATCCATATGGGTTGATGTTAAAATCTGGACATCCCAGATTTTAAAAATAGAGAAGTTCTCATTGATGAATGAGCTTCAGCTATGAGAATTTCAGCAGGAACCCTCGATCTAACAAAGGATTCATTCATTTTACTCCTTGAAATGAGTCTTGAAGGATCGGTGAAGATTTCCTGGGATATGACCGATGCTAGTACAAAAGGTTCGGTCACATCAGGAAAATCACTTAAAGGAATTGTCGATGGAATGACAAAACTATTCAAAATCCAGTTCAAGACAAAGTTATTTTGAGGATTAGAGGATGAAAAAGAAAGAGATATAAACAAGCCCTCTATAGCCTTGAGTTACATGAAATTTGTCATATTGACGAATATATCAAGTTGTTCACCGAATACGGTGGAAATCCAAGATTGAAGAAAAAGAAGCGGCACAACTATTCTTTGCCAAGATTCCGAGTCCCTCGGAGAGAAATGCTTATCGGGAATACAAGGACGGAGCGAAGAGAAAGCGTAGGGCTTAAAAATGTCTTTCCTAAAAGCCAAGTTATCTCGAATGGTGTTACCAAGCACTCACAGATAGGAATTACAAGAGATTAAGAGGAATTAACAAAGCGGTTCCTCTATGTTGCGTGGATAATGACATCCCAACAATTGTGGGAGGGAGGTCAAGGCGCACGATTTAAAAACGAAGGAGAGAAGCCATCCATACCGTCGGGAAAGCAAAGAACAAAAGAAATAGGTCTTCATGGAGACCTAGAAGGTTCTCGTCAAAACAAAGCCCGGCTACAAATCGGGGCAAAGACCAAAGACCAAGGGAGAGTAGAGCCTCATCATCGAGGTTCTAATCAAGCAAGTACCAACAGAAATCCGGGGAAGGAGAACTTTCGGGAGAGCTCACACGAGCTAATGAAAGTTTCAAAGACTGTAATTGCTGGACATGCGGAGCAAGAGAACATATCCAACAGATTGTCCAGATAACCAGAAACAAGGAGTTAGACAGTTTGAAGCTACACCAGAAATTGAGGAAGCTGTCTACTATCAAGATCTTATACAGGTGTATCAATTTGAGGATATACCCTCAGATGAAAGCATCTATGAAGAAGAGATCTATTCTGATGATGGAAGTGACTCAGCTTAGAATCGAGTGAAGAAGAAATTCTTCGCAGGTGATCGGGAGGATATGTCAGGATTCCTCTCTCACACGACGGTTTCTCATAAAACTCTTATGGGAATTATGAAGGAAGATCCAAAGCTTCAAGTCTATGATGGATTTACAATCGGAGCTATGGAAAAGGCATTGGATAAAATTGGATTTCGTAACAGAAAACACCAAATTATCCACATGGTAACAACCGGAGAATTTGCTATTCCGATGGAGTTTACCGGTAACCTGATCGAGATGCAGTTGGTCCCTATTAAAGAAATCCAGGAGATCAAAAGCAAAGTTAAAAGAGAAGTTGCAAATACCCTCTCATGGATTCATATCGGAGCCATAAGAGTCATTATTAAAGCAACATTCAAGGAAGGAATAGATTCGCCACTCAATCTTGCTATTTTTGACAAGCGAATCTCACATCTCAAGGATTCATGTCTTGGAGCGGTTATAGGAAATTTGTATGCAGGAAAATTAGCATTCAATGTCTATCCAAGAATTGCATACAATCTGGGAGATCGAGATTTTAATAGTCCTAACCCTTCATCAAGATTTCAAAAGAGTCGATTTGATGAAAGAAGGAAATAGGCCTTACTCGATCACATACAAGATTTTCTATGCTCTCTCGAATACCCATCATTCCGAAGTATTCTTGAGAAAGGAATTTATTGAAGTCCCAAGAATCTTTGAGGACTTTGCCAGGGTGGTTCTACCAGAAATCATTGAGTCTCCAACTATAAAGGAGATTGATATGATAATTCAAGATCAACCAGTATTCAACAAAAGTCGAAGTCTCAGAGTTGAGCCCAGAAGGATGTCTTTCCAGCAGGACAGAATGGTGAGTAGCAGCCGTTGGGAAGAAAAGAGACCAAGTACAGTTTAGCGCATCCCCGATGTTTTTAAAACAGCAGGAGAGCTAAAATGTCCAGAAGGTTGGCGAGAAGTTGAAGTAATATTCGACATCACTCAAAAGGATAATATTTTTCCTTGTGATGTTCTATATTATCTCCAACAACCAATAGTTGGGAGGTATCAAGGAAGCCTAAAGATTGGTGAAATTGAGCTTACTATCACAGGAGTAGCAGGGAAAATCCCAGAGCAATTAATATTGGGAATTGAATTTCTCGAGGATCATAAACCTTGGGAAAGATTACAAGAAGGAATGGAGTTCACAGCGGCTGATAAAAGATACTGAGTAATCGATGACCACTAGTCCATTCTCCATATACATTTCTATCGGAATGTTATACGCCGAATATAAAGCCGAGTATTTCGCGCCTATATTGATTCAGAGCGAATATATGTACCAAAGCGGATGTTTTTCCTAAAGAAATTGGAGAAGATTTACCACCTATTGCGAGAAAGAGATTTCTCTAAAAGAATTCTTATTCTTAATCGAGGAATTAAACAAGCAGAAATTATGATCGGAGGCGCGGGCGGTACCCCATGGTACAAAGTGAAGATGCCACCAATCTATTTCCATGATACAGGAGCAGATGTATTGCTAGGAAACAATTTCCTACAAACATTCAAGCGATTCACACAGGAGAATGAGACAAGAAGGCTTATTTTCACAACATCATGTGATCATAAGATTATTGTCCAAAGACTGCGAGAAGCATTTTATAGAAAAATGCCTATTAATTTTCGCAGCAAGCGTGGTGATGAAGCCAAACTTCGAAATCCAAAAATGGCGGATAAGAGAAAATTTGGTGATGCCTTACTATCCTTTCGATAATATGGTTCGAAACAAAAAGATACGAAGCGATGGGATAATAACTTGTATTCATTCAGAATTCAAGGAGAAGAACGAGTACCTCCAGAGGCTATTGTTGAATTGATGATGAGCCTAATGGAGAAGCCACAGAGTGATGCTACCATAGAAGATCAAATATCACTTGAGGATATCAAGAAGAAGATCCAAAGGAATTATAATGAAGACCCTTTGGCTTGGTGGGATAAGAACGAGCTCAAAGCATCTTTAAAGGTTAAACCAGGAAAAGAGTACGAGTTCGTAAGATTCAAACCAATACTTATGAATCAGGAGGATCGTGAGGATATGCAGAAAATACTTAAGGAACATCTTGACCTTAAGTTAATTTCACCAGGAGTTTCTCCATATAGCAGTCCAGGATTCTTAGTCCGAAACCATGGAGAAATTAAAAGAGGAAAGCCAAGACTTGTTATTAATTACAAAGGGATTAATAACATTTTGGAATTCGACGGATACTACATCCCAAGTAGAGAACATCTGGTTAACTGTATCAAAGGTGCCAAGGTATTCTCAAAGTTCGATTGCAAATCTGGATTCTACCAGATTAAGATGGAGGAAGAAAGTAAGAAGTTTACAGCTTTCTCTACACCGCATGGACATTATATTTGGAACGTGATGCCTATGGGATTGGCTAACGCACCTCAGATATATCAAAGAAAGATGGATAATCTTTTCAAAGATTATTTCAGTTTCATGTTCGTGTATATCGACGATATTTTGATCGCATCAAAGAACATGAAGGAGCATCTTAAACATTTGGAAATATTTTCGGATGTTGGTCATAAAGAAGGATTAGTGCTTTCGGAAAAGAAGGCGTGTAATCGCAACAAAGATGCATTGAATTCCTCGGAATTGAAATCGATGAATGGGAATTATTCTACGTAATCATATTGTGGAAAAGATACTGAGGATTTCGGATACACCGAAAGACAAGCGACTTTGAGTTTTCTTGGGGTTGTTAATTTTTCGGGATGTTCATTAACAACCGGCATATTACACGGGGAAGGTGTTTAGCCCATTGCTTAAAAAAAGATGCAGATTCAAATGGGAAGATGAACATCTAGAAGGAATTAAGCAACTTAAAGAAGTTTGTAAAAAGCTTCCAAAGATTGCGATTCCCAAGACGAGGACGAATCGGTTCTTACACGATGCTTAGTGATGATTGGTGGGCGCGATTCTTACTAAGGTCACACCAAACGATGAAGTGCCATGCAGATATTGCAGTGGATTATTCACACCTAGTGAAGCAACTCGGTGGCATATTAACGAGAAAGAATTCTTTGCGATCGTAAAGGCTTTTAAAAAATGGTCTCTATTTTTCTTGGCTAAAAAGTTTACTTTAAAATTGACAATTCAAGTGTCAAGGCTTTTCTCGAAAAACAAAATTGAATCAAAACCAGAAAAGGCTCGATTACTTAGATGGCAAGCTGAATGTCAATATTATGATTATGATATTGTCATCATAAAATCTCATGAAAATATTCTTGCAGATTTCTTGACACGAGATGGAAGGACGCGTTGCTGACGAGGTCCTTAAACGAGTAAGACATCTCAGGGAAAACCTGGAGAGTCTAGAACGAGATTTTGGGACGTTATGTCTCAATGCGAGTTTGCCGGACGACTTCAACAGTGACCGTAAATCCGTTTCTAGTCAAATACGAGCATGCCAGTTCGCTCAAGGACAATTGTTCTTAGCGCTGCAAGGGCCTCTCTTCCAGGCCGCATCTCCTACGATGCAAAAAGGGGCCGAGAGAGTACGGGGCTCTAACCCGGAGGTTATGGATTCAAGTACCATAATCACAAGTGTTGCAGGTGATGCATCCCCTGAGGGTGTACAAACTGTAACGAATCTTAGGCCACAGACAGGCAAATCTAAGGTTCAAACTGACGAGATTAAGACTTCTCCTATGCAGGTATATCAACGGCAATGGGAGAAAACTAGTTACAAGACAAGGTATTAACCCAGAGAAAACAATGGTTGATATCTCAGGAAAGTATCCCAGAGTTTGGATGAAACCAGGAAGTCATCCAAATGAAGTACATGAATGGTATACTTTTAGAGCTTTAGCTTCAATCTATACCGTGTCACCAGGATTCCCAGAAATTTCAAAATTACCAAAATGGATTGGGGAAGCAGTTTACGAGACTTGGGCCAATAATCCACACTTGGCCGAGGAGATATTTTGAACTCGTATTTTATCGGTGCGACTCCCGAACCAGCAAAGAAAGGTTTTAATGAAGCTTTTCATTTCATCAAGCTAAGAAGACCGGATGGAAATGCTTTTAAATACATTAAGGCAACTTCACCGGAAGAAGGACCAGTGTTAGTAGGAGCATTTTCTGAAGACGAAGCTTCTACCAGACGAGCATGGGGTCTTTGGGTTTGTCTAACTGAAATGGACAAAGTCAAATATCCATTCAAGTTCTTCCAAAATTCGGCGAATGGATCTTTCCTTTTGAATTCGATGACTGGATCAACCACAGGATTTGCAGAGGAACTCTTCGAGACCAAAAGAAGAATTCTCTGGGAAAACAAGATTCCGGCAAGCAAAGAAACTTACCGAAAATTCTATAATATGGCGCATGTTGGCCGTTGGATCGACCGGATCTGTCAAGCATGCCCCGAACAGAAGGAACCCGAGTTTGGGAAAGGTTTTCGACCCAAACTCGACCGACAAGACCAGGCAGCTGGAAAGGACAAGGGCCCAACTGACAAAATGCATTTTCCTCGGGGATCACGCAAACCAACTTTTTAAAAGATTCCCCGACAACTTTCGCATGGGCTGAGTCACGCGGAAGAAAACGAAAACCAGCTGGCGAGGTAATAATGCAGGATATGACGTAAGCAGTGACTTCATAAGTATCAACAAGATTTAGAGTCCGCCTTTCAAGTCCAGACTTACATCTATAAAATGCGGGATTTGAAGGAAGCTGAGGACATCGAACATTTTCCTTAGTTTTCTTATAATAAAGTCTGAGAGAAAAATTTGTAATATTTGGAGTGTTTTAGTTTTCAAAATTTTATGTGTTTTCGAGTGCAAGCCTCATCTATGAGAGGCTAAACCAGTATTCTCCTCCCAAAAGGAGATTACTAATGTAATAAATATTTCTATAAGTTCTTAATAAAAAAGAGGCTTTCTGCTTCAACATGTCTTCATAATGTTCCATTAATTCATCCCGTTTAAGAATTACTTATACGCCTGGAGTAGGAAACGAACCAAGGTTTTGTCTTTGAATAGTTCTTTGAAGGAGTCGGATAACTTGCAGATCATCTTCCCTGAGGGTGAAGTTGAACAGTGAGGAGCTGTTTGTCAAAAGATCTGGGGGCAGTAATTTTTCGACTGATGGTGTTGCGAACCATCTCACCCGGGGCTGTTTCGGTCAAAGAAGGTATGAATTTTAAGGGATTTATTAATTTTACGGAAGCATGTTGGGCCTGATATGGTCGTAATGGACTATATCCAATTTTAAATCAAAAACTCAGTTTGGTCCAGGATTTCTCGATAAATCCGGGAACCAAGAATTTTAGGAGTTAAAATCAAATTGATTAGATTATATGATAATTTTATAAATTTTGGGGGTCAGATGTAACAAATTGGAGTTTAGGTGGGCTTTTAAAACTATTAAACAAATTTGCAAAAACTAGGGGCAAAATTGTCCATATATGGTTAAGGGTAAACTTTCGCATAGTGCAGGGGGCAATGTAGAACAAAATAAAGTTTGGTAGGCATAGTCGAAAAAGGGGCATAGTTTGGAGGGTAAAAAGTATTTATCTCAATTTTATACTTAGCTAATGTTTAGGCTATCACATATGCATATTTTGGCTAAAACATATGCATTTTTTACATTTTATTATATGCGACACATGTATGAGAAGAAAAAATAATCTAAAAGATAAATTAATAGGTTACATATTGTTCTGACATAAAACGTTTTTAATTAAAAGATAAATTAACAGGTTACATATTGTTCACCCAAAATTGATCAATCAAAACATTGTTCTATTAGGGGGTGGTGTCGCGGTTTGGACATGTTCTGCTATTATGTGTTCCGATCTCACCACAGGTTCCACATCGTCTTTTGAGTTTTGTGCTTGCCTTATGGTATATGTTGCTGATATTTTAACAATTTTACCTTTTCTTCAGCTACAAGACGTGATAAATTTGATAATTTATCAATATTTCCTTGTGCTAGACCAATGCAGCTCTGGAAATCAGACCAAAGGTTGTTTAGTTTGCTTGCGGCCTCATCTCCTTCTGCAAATTGATAAATCTGGCCAATTTTTGTGTATGGTGTGATCGAGACAGACTTCATCCTCCGCGAGCTAAAAAATTTCTAGGAATTTCCTGATAGTCCTTTAGGAACACAAAAACATGATAACACAGTAGGCCCATCTGTTCAAACTTTTTGCAGCTACAAATTATCATTGATTCCGTTTTATAATTTATGACATCAAATATGCCATTTTTTTGGTCCTTAATTTTGTTGGAACACTTGCTGGCATCATCAATTATCTCTATAATTGTGCAATCATAGCAGGAGGCTTCAATTTATGTGCTAACATCAGAAAATACAGTGTGCGTGTACACTGAAGACGCATTCTTCTTAATGGTTAGTCATGTCTTGCATTCTGGAAACGTTGTTTGGCACTTGTGGTTTAACTTATCGGTTGCATGGCGCTGTGATTCCATCGCGCTTTTAAAGTGCATGAAAAATTCAATCAAGTTTGAACCATGATTTATAAAGTTCCCAAACCAGCTATTGGTGCTCTTCGATCGTGATGTAGTTTTGAGCAAACCACTCATCGGGACATCTCTAAAATATGCGGGTATCCAACTCCTTCTAAGATCATTCATGTGTGAACCATGGATGCGATGTTAGACTAAAGTCAACCATAATATCACTCCATTGACTTTCAAATTCTGGTATTGAAATGATGGTATCCCACACGATTGAATTCAGCTGATTTATGAAATTTCTATCCTTGAATAGGGTGTGACCGACTTTAACACTAACCTTTTCCATTATGTGCCACATACACAATCTGTGTATTATCGTCTTGAACACAGATTGAATGGCCTTCTTCATTGCCGGATCTTGGTCTGTTACTATATAGTATGGTTCCCGACCAACAACTTCTAAGAACTTTTTGAACAACCATGTATATGATTCTTCATCTTCCTTTAATATAAAACCAGCTGCAAATGTGACACATCTGCGATGGTTATATACTCCGGTAAATGGAGCGAAAACTATTTTATACCTGCACATCTTGGTTAATGTAAGCATACATAATAAGATTACACTATATACAATTTCACTTTTATATATATGCAGTATAAAGTTGTTGCAATGTTTCAGAATTTTGCAGCCAAATACAATAATAACAAGTTATAAATGCATTTTCTAAATACAATAACATTTAATAATGTATTCAATTCCATTAAACTAAGTATACAATTCCAATGAACTAAATATACAATTCCATTGCATTAAGTATACAATAAAACATAACTATCTACACCATGACACATAATTAAATATACATATCCACAGGACCAAATATAAAATTTCTCTGAACTAGATATACAATAAAACATAACTACGCATACAAATACATACAACTAAGTATACATTTCCACTCAACTAAGTATACATACTGTTATGTAAATTGAAGGAACGACATAAACAACGAAATGCACTACCTGTTAGTATTGTATGTAGCATCAAATGAAATCACATTACTAAATGTGGCGTAGTTCCTTATAGATGTTTGGTATGCCCAAAATAGACGTGACAGTTGTTCATCTTTGTCCACGTCGTAATCGAAAGCTATCCCTTGATTAACTTCTTTCTGTCTAAATAATTTGGCTATCACCAACTGTGCGTCTGCACCACAGATGTATGCTTTCAAGTCTCGATTGAAGTTTTTAAAATCAATCTTTAGTGCCCCAACTTGTGAAAATCCGCCTACCATCTCCCTGAATAATTCGTGTTGTTTAGAACTCCCTATATTAGCCTTTGTGCAATTGATGATAAATTGCTGGTGTCCAAAGTTCAGGTTTCTGTTAACTTTCATAAATTGCTTGAATGTATCGACTACCATTGGGTGAGTGTGGCACTCTTCAAAACTCCTTATTTTATATGCGCATGTGCTGGTGTACTCGAAAATACAACGTGCATTGCACCCAACCCGGTTTGAAGTCCTCTTCCATGCCCCATGTGTTGTGCTGCTTTCTAGGCTCATCTGTAGGTATGTTGTTTTTTGTGTGTTTGAAGCCTTCTCTATTGCAAAGAACATAATGCAAACGAATTACTTCATTCTTGAATCGCTTTGTGGTGCTCCTTCTAATGTCGAATCCGCTAATTGCTCCATAGTCCTTGTAACACTGTATACCCGTTTCCAACGTAGCGAAATGCATGCCTACTCATGGAATCTTTCTTGTTCTACCTCTGGTATCCAATATTTAGTTGAGCCTGACGAGATTTCGAGTCGTTGTCCTACATTGATTTTGTTTGTTGCTTCTGTAATTTTTGCCATTACAAAAGACATTACAATATAGTACTAAATGGGTATACTATACATACATATTTTTAATTATATTTATACACACTTTACATTTGTAATTATGTTGCTATATACCAGGATTGAATACAATATACAGAAAAATTACAGTATATATGCAACTTTTGAGTTATAAATATGCAAAAAATATTTAGTTAATATTCAAGTTTTTTATTATATCAAATTGATTAATTCAATATACAAGACAAGTCTTCACATATATTTATTGTATTTTTAAATATGCATGCAATGACAATGAAATAGGCACGATTTGATATTCAATTAAACAAACTACAGACAAACTGGAAATAGGGAAACAAATATTAATATATATACAAGTTTTATATTATAAATGTACAACTAATACCCGTATTATATACAATTTTTATATTCTAAATAAACACGCAATGAAATGGTAAACAAATATACAATCTGCAGACATGTAGTAAATATGCAAACAAATAAAACTATATATGCAAGGTTTATATACTAAATATACAAACAATCTATACTAAACATAAAAACTAATAACAAATATGAAAGGTTTATACACTAAATAGACAAACTATATATAGTAAAACTAAATAGACAAGCGGTTAATTATGCGTCCATGTTTGTTTCAATTATAAATAGACAAGCGGTTAATATGCAAACAAGTAAAACTATATATGCAAGGTTTATACACTAAATAGACAAACTATGTATAGTAAACATATAAATCAATAACAACAACTATGCACTTGATTCAATTATGCGTCCATGTTTGTTTCAGTTGTTTCTCCATAATTTTGTAGTAAGTTTTTCGTAAGAAATTACATTGAATACATTCATCAGTTGCGTTGAAATCAAGATTTTCTGCCATTGTAGAACTTTTCTTGCTTCCAATGGATGATTAATCTTCGCCAATTGTATGATATCTGACGCCTTTTTTTGTCGAGCTTGATCCTATACAATAATTTGCAGGTTCGAATGGAGCAGTACAGGTTATTTTTGCGATGCAAAGATTGTTGTTATGAAGAAAGGAGGGAAAGGGAGGGTGAATCGCGTGATTATGGGGACGTGATCAATAACAGATCACGTCCCTAATTTGTAAGAGGCGGTTACAATTTTTATTTCATATATTCCTATTTTACCCATGCAAGTGTATATTTTCCTTCCAATTGTTGTATATATTTGTTCATATCTTGGCCATTGATTTATTTTTTTATGGTGTAGATCTGTTCCTACGGTCTCACCTAGGAGGGTGGTCTCACAGGATCCCCTCCCTATATATATATATATTTCGGTGAACGGGGAAGAGGATGGAGAATCCCTGTTTTATCTAATCGGGAATGGGGACGGGGACGGGGGATATAAATACCATCCTCATCCCATCCTCGGTTTTATAAAAGCGGGGAATCCCTGTCCCCACTCCCATTCCCGAATTAACCGAGGATTCTCTATCCCATTTTATTCGGTTACCAATGTGGATGGTTTCCCATGGGGATTCGACATCCCTAAGACAAAATGAGAGTTTAAGAGGGTAAAGTGAGACAATATGGGTACAAGGGGCCAAAGTGAGTCAAAATAAGAGTACAAGTGGGTAAAGTAAAACTATTAAGAGTACATTGGGATAAAGTGAGATTTAACAAGAGTACAAGGGGGTAAAGGGTAATTTGCCCTATTTTTTTAGTGTTGAATTCATTTACTGTAAATTGATGGAGATAAAGTGCAAAATATGCACTAAAATAGTGCAAACTACTGGAGATAGTTTAAGATCTTATAAGTACTCTTTCATCTTATTTTATCCAAACAGTTCAATCACTTGTTTTTAAAATAATATCTAACATCTTATAAGTTTTAAATACATCTTATAAAATATGGGAGATTAATTATAAAATATTAGATCTTAGTTTGAAAATATGGGAATGTGGATTATTGTTATTTTTCTAATTATTTTAGAGGTCCGTTTGCAAGACATATTTAATTATAATTATAATTAATTGTTTCAAGAACTTGTATGCATATTGTGGGTGGCTATCATTTTCTTCTAAATATACAGGTCCCTACATAAATATTGTGAATTTAAAAGACTTTGATGTATTTACTACCCTAAAGTTTCATCATCATGTCACAAAGTCGATGTCATATAATGATTATGTCATATAATTAAATAAGTAAGGCAAAAATTGTATGAGACGATCTCATATGTATTAATCATGAGACGTATCTTATATGTAAACAAAATTTCAACCCAAGCCCAAGCCCAAACTCATAATTAAAAAATTCATGTTTTTTATGTTTTACAGGATCCATCTCATGAAATTAAGTCGATGAGATGATCTCACGTAAGACCTCCTCAAATACTAAATTTTTTATTTTTTTATCACGTGAATCATGTAGATTTCAATTTCACAAAATGTTTGTCTTCATCAAAAAAAGACAGAAAAACATGTTCTCCTTTTTCTTCTTTTAAGGAGCTTATAAGTATTAATTAAGTTCCGATCACTTTTGGAACTTACTAAAAAGAAAGGATGAACTTCATCCCTGAGGGCCTCCACTGCCTTTACCCTAGAGCTTTGTGGAGGATGTGAAGCGCGGGTTATGCCTCAACTAGTCAGGGTCCTTAGGCTGCCGAAGACTGTGTCACCACACAAGAAGTTCTCCTCCACCCTGTAAATTGTTACCAGAGGGATTCGACAACCACACTGTGGGTGCCAGCAAGCAGACATCACGTTACCCAAGTCCTTTATCAGTTGAGCTATGCCCCAGGGGCACTTTTGGAACTTACTAACTCTTACTTTGTTGTGTTGCAGGCAGTGACCCAATGTAATTGTAGACTTCCAGCTATAAATAACTCAGGCTCCTAAATACTATAAATACCCCATATATCCAATTTTATTTCCAAGGTATGAAATTCATTTTTACAACATCTAGTCTTGTGAATCTGGTTATTCTTCGAGTCTCTAATCTGACTTGAGTGTCGCAGGGTTATTGCCTGAAAAAAACCCGGAGCCCTAATAACTTGTTGTGTTGCAGGCAGTGACCCAATGTAATTGTAGACTTCCAGCTCAGGATCTTGAAGAATAAAGTGTTACGACATCAATTATTATTATTATTATTATTATTATTATTATTATTATTATTATTATTATTATTATTATTATTATTATTATTATTGTTGTTGTTGTTGTTGTTCTTGTTGTTGTTGTTCTTGTTGTTGTTGTTGTTTATAATGTCCAACTAGTATTATACCTAATTTTTTTTACTTTTTTTATTTAATGTAATATCCCGTATTTTTCAATTATTATTATATAAATATAATTTTATTTATCAGATATTAATATTTATAATTCAGTCATTATCCTTTTATAATCCATATTTTTATTAAACCCTATTAAAATAGATTTTCACTCGTATTAGATTTAGAAAAAAAAACAGATTTTATCTTATCATTAATAAACCCTAATTAGCTTCAAACTCCATAAAAGCATCTTATAAATACAAATTCTTTCAATACACCTTAATTTCATAATTTGGTGCACAAATTTCAATTAGGGTTTCTAACCTTAAATTTTATCTAATGTGATTTTTAATTTAAAAATCAAAATATATAATTTTAATTAACCACTTTTAATGAAAATTTCAGTTATTAATTTAGAAGGGCTCAAACTTAATGAAAAGAATATGAAAGGTGAAGAGTTACAATTTTTAATGTAAGAACTTAACTCTCAATCATCAATTCAGAATTTAGCTCCATAAATTGAAATTTTCACTTACAAACTTTACCCCATTTCTCTACAAATCGATTCAAGAATCGAGAATCAAGAGGATTAGAATAATCATTTTAGTTAGTTACGCGGATTAACAAAAATCAGTTGAGGTAGAGATTTTTAATTCTTGTCTTTTTATAATATTTTATGTGAGTATTTTCTTTTATATTTGATATGCAGAAGAACTAGTAAGGGACCGTAAATAGGTCCGGGATCAAAGTTGATCTTCGGGTTAAGCCCGCCGTACTAAATTTATTAACTGGTCAGTCAGAGGAAATTACAGAGGAAAAATTATAGAGGAAAATACATGTTTTATTATAAGTGATTATGCTTGTATGATTTATTATGTAATGACAAAAGTTGGTCCCAATGGAGCGAGTTGAAAGCTCACCCCATATTTATTAACACTTTTCAGGTTGAAGAGCCCGAGCGAGGATTGGAGGCGGTGGATGTGAAATAAATTTTAGTTAATTTGATTTTTAGAAATATTTTATTATTGTCAATGCTTTTGAATTTTCTATTGAATACTAGTATTTTATTTTTAAAAGTTGTGTTTGGAATCAAAGTACTTTGTTTACTTGAATCCAGATTTTAATTTAAGGCTATATTTCATAAAATACTTTCTTTTATTGAATTACATGGGATTTTAGAAATTTTGAGCTGTTACAACTTACAAGTTGCACAATGAATTTTTGTAATTAAACTATGTTTTACAAAATCAGAGTGGCGCAGCGGAAGTGTGATGGATTATTTGGGTTATTAATAAAATGGTTCCGCTTACTTTTGAGATACGTCTTATTCGTTCGCTTTAAATACATTTTCTTATAAGATTAAGCTACTTATATATTTTAAAAATTCGGGCGTTACAAGTGGTATCAGAGCAGGTCTACGGTTCTTTAGACTTGAAAAAAATATCTTTTCGAATTTTAAAAGAAAAATATCTGGTGACATCCACCTCCGCCATATCTCGTCGGATTCCTCAAGGTACGCAATTTATTATGTCACACTATTCATTTTATTCATGAAATGTTTTATATTATCATGTTTTAAAAGTACATTTTAAAAATTCAAGTCATTATTTTTTTAAAAGCATTATTGCCCGTGTACTTTCAATATTAGACAAGTATTCCTCGTGTAAAAAAAAATTGACACTATTTTCTATGAACTTTGTTAAGACAACGAATTTCGAGGATGAAATTTTGTTAAAGGAGGATAGTATGTAATATCCCGTATTTTTTAATTATTATTATATAAATTATAATTTTATTTATCAGATATTAATATTTATAATTCAGTCATTATCCTTTTATAATCCATATTTTTATTAAACCCTATTAAAATAGATTTTCACTCGTATTAGATTTAGAAAAAAAAAACAGATTTTATCTTATCATTAATAAACCTACTTAGCTTCAAACTCCATAAAAGCATCTTATAAATACAAATTCTTTCAATACACCCTAATTTCATAATTTGGTGCACAAAATTCAATTAGGGTTTCTAACCTTAAATTTTATCTAATGTGATTTTTAATTTAAAAATCAAAATATATAATTTTAATTAACCACTTTTAATGAAAATTTCAGTTATTAATTTAGAAGGGCTCAAACTTAATGAAAAGAATATGAAAGGTGAAGAGTTACAATTTTTAATGTAAGAACTTAACTCTCAATCATCAATTCGAATTTAGCTCCATAAATTGAAAATTTTCACTTACAAACTTTACCCCATTTCTCTACAAATCAGATTCAAGAATCGAGAATCAAGAGGATTAGAATAATCGTTTTAGTTACTACGCGGATTAACAAAAATCAGTTGAGGTAGGGATTTTTAATTCTTGTCTTTTTATAATGTTTTATGTGAGTATTTTCTTTTATATTTGATATGCAGAAGAACTAGTAAGGAACCGTAAATAGGTCCGGGATCAAAGTTGATCTTCGGGTTAAGCCCGCCGTACTAAATTTATTAACTGGCCAGTCAGAGGAAATTACAGAGGAAATATTATAGAGGAAAATACATGTTTTATTATAAGTGATTATGCTTGTATGATTTATTATGTAATGACAAAAGTTGGTCCCAATGGAGCGAGTTGAAAGCTCACCCCATATTTATTAACACTTTTCAGGTTGAAGAGCCCGAGCGAGGATTGGAGGCGGTGGATGTGAAATAAATTTTAGTTAATTTGATTTTTAGAAATATTTAATGCTTTTGAATTTTCTATTGAATACTAGTATTTTATTTTTAAAAGTTGTGTTTGGAATCAAAGTACTTTGTTTACTTGAATCCGATTTTAATTTAAGGCTATATTTCATAAAATACTTTCTTTTATTGAATTACATGGGATTTTAGAAATTTTGAGTCTGTTATAACTTACAAGTTGCGCAATGAATTTTTGTAATTAAACTATGTTTTACAAAATCGCAGTGGCGCAATGAAGTGTGATGGATTATTTGGGTTATTAATAAAATGGTTCCGCTTTTACTTTTGAGATACGTCTTATTCGTTCGCTTTAAATAAACTTTCTTATAAGATTAAGCTACTTATATATTTTAAAAATTCTAGGCGTTACAAGTGGTATCGGAGCAGTCTACGATTCTTTAGACTTGAAAAAAATATCTTTTCGAATTTTAAAAGAAAATTATCTGGTGACATCCACCTCCGCCATATCTCGTCGGATTCCTCAAGGTACGCAATTTATTATGTCACACTATTCATTTTATTCATGAAATGTTTTATATTATCATGTTTTAAAAGTACATTTTAAAAATTCAAGTCATCATTTTTTTAAAAGCATTATTGCCCGTGTACTTTCAATATTAGACAAGTATTCCTCGTGTAAAAAAAAATTGACACTATTTTCTATGAACTTTGTTAAGACAACGAATTTCGAGGATGAAATTTTGTTAAAGGAGGATAGTATGTAATATCCCGTATTTTTTAATTATTATTATATAAATTATAATTTTATTTATCAGATATTAATATTTATAATTCAGTCATTATCCTTTTATAATCCATATTTTTATTAAACCCTATTAAAATAGATTTTCACTCGTATTAGATTTAGATAAAAAAAACAGATTTTATCTTATCATTAATAAACCCTACTTAGCTTTAAACTCCATAAAAGCATCTTATAAATACAAATTCTTTCAATACACCCTAATTTCATAATTTGGTGCACACATTTCAATTAGGGTTTCTAACCTTAAATTTTATCTAATGTGATTTTTAATTTAAAAATCAAAATATATAATTTTAATTAACCACTTTTAATGAAAATTTCAGTTATTAATTTAGAAGGGCTCAAACTTAATGAAAAGAATATGAAAGGTGAAGAGTTACAATTTTTAATGTAAGAACTTAACTCTCAATCATCAATTCCAGAATTTAGCTCCATAAATTGAAAATTTTCACTTACAAACTTTACCCCATTTCTCTACAAATCAGATTCAAGAATCGAGAATCAAGAGGATTAGAATAATCATTTTAGTTACTACGCGGATTAACAAAAATCAGTTGAGGTAGTGATTTTTAATTCTTGTCTTTTTATAATGTTTTATGTGAGTATTTTCTTTTATATTTGATATGCAAAAGAACTAGTAAGGGACCGTAAATAGGTCCGGGATCAAAGTTGATCTTCGGGTTAAGCCCGCCGTACTAAATTTATTAACTGGCCAGTCAGAGGAAATTACAGAGGAAATATTATAGAGGAAAATACATGTTTTATTATAAGTGATTATGCTTGTATGATTTATTATGTAATGACAAAAGTTGGTCCCAATGGAGCGAGTTGAAAGCTCACCCCATATTTATTAACACTTTTCAGGTTGAAGAGCCCGAGCGAGGATTGGAGGCGGTGGATGTGAAATAAATTTTAGTTAATTTGATTTTTAGAAATATTTTATTATTGTCAATGCTTTTGAATTTTCTATTGAATACTAGTATTTTATTTTTAAAAGTTGTGTTTGGAATCAAAGTACTTTGTTTACTTGAATCCAGATTTTAATTTAAGGCTATATTTCATAAAAATACTTTCTTTTATTGAATTACATGGGATTTTAGAAATTTTGAGCTGTTACAACTTACAAGTTGCGCAATGAATTTTTGTAATTAAACTATGTTTTACAAAATCAGAGTGGCGCAGCGGAAGTGTGATGTATTATTTGGGTTATTAATAAAATGGTTCCGCTTTACTTTTGAGATACGTCTTATTCGTTTCGCTTTAAATACATTTTCTTATAAGATTAAGTTACTTATATATTTTAAAAATTGGGGCGTTACAAGTGGTATCGAGCATGTCTACGGTTCTTTAGACTTGAAAAAAATATCTTTTCAAATTTTAAAAGAAAAATATCTAGTGACATCCACCTCCGCCATATCTCGTCGGATTCCTCAAGGTACGCAATTTATTATGTCACACTATTCATTTTATTCATGAAATGTTTTATATTATCATGTTTTAAAAGTACATTTTAAAAATTCAAGTCATCATTTTTTAAAAGCATTATTGCCCGTGTACTTTCAATATTAGACAAGTATTCCTCGTAAAAAAAAAAATTGACACTATTTTCTATGAACTTTGTTAAGAAAACGAATTTCGAGGATGAAATTTTGTTAAAGGAGGATAGTATGTAATATCCCGTATTTTTTAATTATTATTATATAAATTATAATTTTATTTATCGATATTAATATTTATAATTGATCATTATCCTTTTATAATCCATATTTTTATTAAACCCTATTAAAATAGATTTTCACTCGTATTAGATTTAGAAAAAAAAACAGATTTTATCTTATCATTAATAAACCCTACTTAGCTTTAAACTCCATAAAAGCATCTTATAAATACAAATTCTTTCAATACACCTAATTTCATAATTTGGTGCACAAATTTCAATTAGGGTTTCTAACCTTAAATTTTATCTAATGTGATTTTTAATTTAAAAATCAAAATATATAATTTTAATTAACCACTTTTAATGAAAATTTGGTTATTAATTTAGAAGGGCTCAAACTTAATGAAAAGAATATGAAAAGGTGAAGAGTTACAATTTTTAATGTAAGAACTTAACTCTCAATCATCAATTCAGAATTTAGCTCCATAAATTGAAAATTTTCACTTACAAACTTTACCCCATTTCTCTACAAATCGAGGTTCAAGAATCGAGAATCAAGAGGATTAGAATAATCGTTTTAGTTACTACGCGGATTAACAAAAAAGTTGAGGTAGGGATTTTTAATTCTTGTCTTTTTATAATGTTTTATGTGAGTATTTTCTTTTATATTTGATATGCAGAAGAACTAGTAAGGAACCGTAAATAGGTCCGGGATCAAAGTTGATCTTCGGGTTAAGCCCGCCGTACTAAATTTATTAACGGCGATCGTGAGGAAATTACAGAGGAAAAATTATAGAGGAAAATACATGTTTTATTATAAGTGATTATGCTTGTATGATTTATTATGTAATGACAAAAGTTGGTCCCAATGGAGCGAGTTGAAAGCTCACCCCATATTTATTAACACTTTTCAGGTTGAAGAGCCCGAGCGAGGATTGGAGGCGGTGGATGTGAAATAAATTTTAGTTAATTTGATTTTTAGAAATATTTTATTATGCTTTTGAATTTTCTATTGAATACTAGTATTTTATTTTTAAAAGTTGTGTTTGGAATCAAAGTACTTTGTTTACTTGAATCCAGATTTTAATTTAAGGCTATATTTCATAAAATACTTTCTTTTATTGAATTACATGGGATTTTAGAAATTTTGAGCTGTTACAACTTACAAGTTGCGCAATGAATTTTTGTAATTAAACTATGTTTTACAAAATCAGAGTGGCGCAGCGGAAGTGTGATGGATTATTTGGGTTATTAATAAAATGGTTCCGCTTACTTTTGAGATACGTCTTATTCGTTCGCTTTAAATAAACTTTCTTATAAGATTAAGCTACTTATATATTTTAAAAATTCGGGCGTTACAAGTGGTATCAGAGCAGGTCTACGGTTCTTTAGACTTGAAAAAAATATCTTTTCGAATTTTAAAAGAAACTTATCTGGTGACATCCACCTCCGCCATATCTCGTCGGATTCCTCAAGGTACGCAATTTATTATGTCACACTATTCATTTTATTCATGAAATGTTTTATATTATCATGTTTTAAAAGTACATTTTAAAAATTCAAGTCATCATTTTTTTAAAAGCATTATTGCCCGTGTACTTTCAATATTAGACAAGTATTCCTCGTGTAAAAAAAAATTGACACTATTTTCTATGAACTTTGTTAAGACAACGAATTTCGAGGATGAAATTTTGTTAAAGGAGGATAGTATGTAATATCCCGTATTTTTTAATTATTATTATATAAATTATAATTTTATTTATCAGATATTAATATTTATAATTCAGTCATTATCCTTTTATAATCCATATTTTTATTAAACCCTATTAAAATAGATTTTCACTCGTATTAGATTTAGAAAAAAAAACAGATTTTATCTTATCATTAATAAACCCTACTTAGCTTCAAACTCCATAAAAGCATCTTATAAATACAAATTCTTTCAATACACCCTAATTTCATAATTTGGTGCACAAATTTCAATTAGGGTTTCTAACCTTAAATTTTATCTAATGTGATTTTTAATTTAAAAATCAAAATATATAATTTTAATTAACCACTTTTAATGAAAATTTCAGTTATTAATTTAGAAGGGCTCAAACTTAATGAAAAGAATATGAAACGTGAAGAGTTACAATTTTTAATGTAAGAACTTAACTCTCAATCATCAATTCGAATTTAGCTCCATAAATTGAAAATTTTCACTTACAAACTTTACCCCATTTCTCTACAAATCGATTCAAGAATCGAGAATCAAGAGGATTAGAATAATCGTTTTAGTTACTACGCGGATTAACAAAAATCGAGTTGAGGTAGGGATTTTTAATTCTTGTCTTTTTATAATGTTTTATGTGAGTATTTTCTTTTATATTTGATATGCGTAAGAACTAGTAAGGGCGTAGTAAATAGGTCAGGGATCAAAGTTGATCTTCGGGTTAAGCCCGCCGTACTAAATTTATTAAGCGGCGGTCGAGAGGAAATTACATGAGAGGAAATATTATAGAGGAAAATACATGTTTTATTATAAGTGATTATGCTTGTATGATTTATTATGTAATGACAAAAGTTGGTCCCAATGGAGCGAGTTGAAAGCTCACCCCATATTTATTAACACTTTTCAGGTTGAAGAGCCCGAGCGAGGATTGGAGGCGGTGGATGTGAAATAAATTTTAGTTAATTTGATTTTTAGAAATATTTAATGCTTTTGAATTTTCTATTGAATACTAGTATTTTATTTTTAAAAGTTGTGTTTGGAATCAAAGTACTTTGTTTACTTGAATCCAGATTTTAATTTAAGGCTATATTTCATAAAATACTTTCTTTTATTGAATTACATGGGATTTTAGAAATTTTGAGCTGTTACAACTTACAAGTTGCGCAATGAATTTTTGTAATTAAACTATGTTTTACAAAATCAGAGTGGCGCAGCGGAAGTGTGATGGATTATTTGGGTTATTAATAAAATGGTTCCGCTTACTTTTGAGATACGTCTTATTCGTTCGCTTTAAATAAACTTTCTTATAAGATTAAGCTACTTATATATTTTAAAAATTCGGGCGTTACAAGTGGTATCGAAGCAGGTCTACGATTCTTTAGACTTGAAAAAAATATCTTTTCGAATTTTAAAAGAAAATTATCAGTGACATCCACCTCCGCCATATCTCGTCGGATTCCTCAAGGTACGCAATTTATTATGTCACACTATTCATTTTATTCATGAAATGTTTTATATTATCATGTTTTAAAAGTACATTTTAAAAATTCAAGTCATCATTTTTTTAAAAGCATTATTGCCCGTGTACTTTCAATATTAGACAAGTATTCCTCGTGTAAAAAAAAAAATTGACACTATTTTCTATGAACTTTGTTAAGACAACGAATTTCGAGGATGAAATTTTGTTAAAGGGGATAGTATGTAATATCCCGTATTTTTAATTATTATTATATAAATTATAATTTTATTTATCGATATTAATATTTATAATTCAGTCATTATCCTTTTATAATCCATATTTTTATTAAACCCTATTAAAATAGATTTTCACTCGTATTAGATTTAGAAAAAAAAAAAACAGATTTTATCTTATCATTAATAAACCCTACTTAGCTTCAAACTCCATAAAAGCATCTTATAAATACAAATTCTTTCAATACACCCTAATTTCATAATTTGGTGCACAAATTTCAATTAGGGTTTCTAACCTTAAATTTTATCTAATGTGATTTTTAATTTAAAAATCAAAATATATAATTTTAATTAACCACTTTTAATGAAAATTTCAGTTATTAATTTAGAAGGGCTCAAACTTAATGAAAAGAATATGAAAGGTGAAGAGTTACAATTTTTAATGTAAGAACTTAACTCTCAATCATCAATTCCAGAATTTAGCTCCATAAATTGAAAATTTTCACTTACAAACTTTACCCCATTTCTCTACAAATCAGATTCAAGAATCGAGAATCAAGAGGATTAGAATAATCGTTTTAGTTACTACGCGGATTAACAAAAATCAGTTGAGGTAGGGATTTTTAATTCTTGTCTTTTTATAATGTTTTATGTGAGTATTTTCTTTTATATTTGATATGCAAAAGAACTAGTAAGGGACCGTAAATAGGTCCAGGGATCAAAGTTGATCTTCGGGTTAAGCCCGCCGTACTAAATTTATTAACTGGTCAGTCAGAGGAAATTACAGAGGAAAAATTATAGGGAAAATACATGTTTTATTATAAGTGATTATGCTTGTATGATTTATTATGTAATGACAAAAGTTGGTCCCTACGGAGCGAGTTGAAAGTTCACCCCATATTTATTAACATTTTTCAGGTTGAGGAACCCGAGCGAGGATTGGAGGCGGTGGATGTGAAATAAAGTTAAGTTAATTTGATTTTTAGAAATATTTTATTATTGTCAATGCTTTTGAATTTTCTATTGAATACTAGTATTTTATTTTTAAAAGTTATGTTTGGGATCAAAGTACTTTGTTTACTTGAATCCATATTTTAATTTAAGGATATATTTCATAAAAATACTTTCTTTTATTGAATTACATGGGATTTTAGAAATTTTGAGCCGTTACAAGTTGCGCAATGAATTTTTATAATTAAACTATGTTTTAAAAAATCAAAGTGGCGCAGCGGAAGTGTGACGGATTATTTGGGTTATTAATAAAATGGTTCCGCTTACTTTTGAGATATGTCTTATTCGTTTGCTTTAAATACACTTTCTTATTAGATTAAGTTACTTATATATTTTAAAAATTGGGGCGTTACAAGTGGTATCAGAGAATGTCTACGGTTCTGTAGACTTGGAAAAAAATATCTATTCAAATTTTAAAAGAAAATTATCTAGTGACATCCACCTCCGCCATATCTCGTCGGATACCTCAAGGTACGCAATTTATTATGTCACGCTATTCATTTTATTCATGAAATATTTTATATTATCATGTTTTAAAAGTACATTTTCAAGTCATCATTTTTTTAAAAGCATTATTGCCCTTGTACTTTCAATATTAGACAAGAATTCCTCGTGTAAAAAAAATTGACATTATTTTCTATGAACTTTGTTAAGAAAACGAATTCCGAAGACGAAATTTTGTTAAAGGAGGATAGTATGTAATATCCCGTATTTTTCAATTATTATTATATAAATTATAATTTTATTTATCAGATATTAATATTTATAATTCAGTCATTATCCTTTTATAATCCATATTTTTATTAAACCCTATTAAAATAGAAATTCACTCGTATTAGATTTAGAAGAAAAAAAAACAGATTTTATCTTATCATTAATAAGCCCTACTTATCTTCAAACTCCATAAAATCATCTTATAAATACAAATTCTTTCAATACACCATAATTTCATAATTTGGTGCACAAATTTCAATTAGGGTTTCTAACCTTAAATTTTATCTAATGTGATTTTTAATTTAAAAATCAGTATATATAATTTTAATTAACCACTTTTAATGAAAATTTCAGTTATGAATTTAGAAGGGCTCAAACTTAATGAAAAAAATATAAAAGGTGAAGAGCTATAATTTTTAAGGTAAGAACTTAACTCTCAATCATCAATTCCAGAATTTAGCTCTATAAATTGAAAATTTTCCCTTACAAACTTTACCCCATCTCTCTAAAAATCAGGTTCAAGAATCGATAATTAAGAGGATTAGAATAATCATTTTAGTTACTACGCGGATTAACAAAAAAGTTGAGGTAGGGATTTTTAATTCTTGTCTTTATATAATGTTTCATGTGAGTATTTTCATTTATATATGATATGCAGAGGAACTAGTCAGAGACCGTAAATAGGTCCGAGATAGAAGTTGATCATCGGGTTAAGCCCGCCGTACTAAATTTATTAACTAGCCAGTCAGAGGAAATTACAGAGGAAAAACTACAGAGGAAATTACATGTTTTATTATAAGTGATTATGCTTGTATGATTTATTATGTAATGACAAAATTTGGTCCCTACGGAGCGAGTTGAAAGCTCATCCCATATTTATTAACACTTTTCAGGTTGAGGAGCCCGAGCGAGGATTGGAGGCGGTGGATGTGAAATAAATTTTAGTTAATTTGATTTTTAGAAATATTTTATTATTGTCAATGCTTTTGAAATTTCTATTGAATACTAGTATTTTATTTTTAAAAGTTGTGTTTGGAATCAAAGTACTTTGTTTACTTGAATCCAAATTTCAATTTAAGGCTATGTTTCATAAAATACTTTCTTTTATTGAATTACATGGTATTTTAGAAATTTTGAGCCGTTACAAGTTGCACTACGAATTTTTGTAATTAAACTATGTTTTACAAAATCAGAGTGGCGCAGTGGAAGTGTGATGGATTATTTGGGTTATTAATAAAATGATTTCCCTTACATTTGAGATACGTCTTATTCGTTCGCTTTAAATACACTTTCTTATTAGATTAAGCTACTTATATATTTTAAAAATTGGGCGTTATACTTAATGACCCAATTGATTATCAGGTTTAACATCCGGTCCGAGCTGAAAATATTGTCCCAAATAAGATGAGCATATAACCTATATGTGGCATCCACACCAATTCTCGGTATATATATGAGATATTTTATTCCAAAATGGTATATCATTTCTTATTCCACTGTATGAATTATTGTTTCATGTTTTTCTTGCCTTTTACAATTTATACTTGAAAATTCATATGATAATTTATATGCACGTGATATCCGTATGCGGTACAATAGGAGATGCAATAGTGCAATACGATCAATAAAAGATCCTGAATGAACACACATGTAGTTTGTGGTTTATAGGGAAGGAGTCAACTCCGTGGCCTTTAATTTTCTCTTTGCAAATCTTCTCAGTTAGAGCAAAAAATTTGGCTGTCAACCTTTTAAAGAAAAAAAAATAGAAACACAAATACAATTTATAAAGCTATAGTACTTTCAAGAATATATAAAATAATCAGGTATAACATTCATTTTCTTTTATTTTACAACAAAATCAAAAGAAAAAGTTATGAGAGTAAATAATTTGTTGCATATATTAAACTATGGTTACTGTCCCATGCATCTATACTTATGTTATGTGAGCCACTAAAAATCAAGAACCCATATCCTTATGAATGATAGAGATTCCGCCACTAAAATTGTTTAAGGCCCAGACATCCAATAATTGGTTCAAATTTATTTGGAAGGTATGTTATAGAGGACAACTCGAATTCATGATGATCATCGAACCATTTCTTGACCTTTATCATACATCAGACACGTGTCAAGAAAAAAATAAGAAAAGGAAAGAAATGAAGATTGATGCTATGAGGCACTGATACGGGTACAAGACACGGGTACATGAATAGTTTTGAAATTTTACGGATACGAATACTGTATATAAATATCTATAAAATTATATATTTTTATATTATAAAAAATATAAACGTATTAAGTACATTTAAGAAAACAATGTTTCAAGCATAAAAACTAAAAGTTTGTAAATACTCAAATCTGAAGTTGATAACTCACATAGATACATAAAAAAATTTGCTAGAAATATCAGCAGTACAATAAATTCTATCTATTTTTATATATGAATTTATAAGAATTCATATAGATATGGTTTTATTTCTTTCAAATTGGAATGTCTAGGCCTTTTTTTTTTCAATTGTATATCTTAAGAGGATACATATTCAATTTAATATTCTTTATATAAAGTCCAACATTTAATATTATAATGAAGATTAAGTCTAATTCCTTTTCTGTTTCCTTTTATTTTGTAAGTAAATTTGATAAACTATTATTTTAAAAATCCAAAAAAAAAAACCAAAAAACAAATGATTCCGGTTAAATCGGAACTGGAACCGTGGAATAATCGGGTTCGATTTTAGAACCAGAACCGTGAGCCTTTGGTTCCGGTTCCAATTTTTCATTTTAGAAGAACTGAGACTGACGATTTTAGAATTTGAACCGACGGTTTCGGAACCTTGCCCATCCCTGCTTCCACTAGAAAACTGGTGGGAACAATTTAGCCAGTCACAGAAAAGCCATACTGCTACTCCACTATTGCCTCCTTTATGGAGGCAAAATGGCAAATAGTGTGATGCCGTAGCGGCTAGCACTAGAGGTGTGCTTCTTTGAAGGTTTTAATTATTGCACTTACTAATAATGATAATTATTTTTGTACATATATTTTATAAGGGTATTTTGTTGATTTGAAATTGAGATTCAACTATAAATGATTTAATTTGAGCTTCAAATAAATTATTAGATCGAGATAATAAGGTTGAGCTTGAAAGTTCTTTTAAAAACTCAATTAGTCGAGCTAAAGTTGAATATTATTCAAGTGGAGTTATGAGTCGTTGGATGTATATATGGTAATATCAGAAACTATAACTCGAATAAATCAATATCAAATCTTTGGATGAAACATTTAGAATAATCCATTAATGAATTATATATTAGTTATGCTAGAGATATTCATAAAATAAATTAGGGTCGTTCATAAGAACATAAATTTACAGCAATATAGTGCTAAGAATAATATTAAGTATAATAAACTAAAGTAAGACACTAAATTAAAATTTAAAATTTAGATGCATGTATACTAATTACGTCTCAAATGAGAATATGAAAAAACAAAAAAAAACAAACTTCGTATAACTCAATAATCAAATAAAAGTAATGTATACTGATAAAAAAATATTCACAATATAAAAACTTAAAAAAACGATAATAAATTTAGACTAATGAAGTAAAGACTAAATCTAAATCTTTAGTAGACTTTGAATATTAAAATTTACAACTACAAATTCAACTTTAGAACATGTATGTTGAAATTTATCCGCCCATTTATAGTTACTATAAAAAATAATAAAAATGTATGTAAAAATAAAAAAGTGATAAATAGTTGGTATTTCATTATTTTTGGTAGTCAACTTTCTTTAAATAATTATTTTTTAAAATATTATAAAAAATAGAATTATGTAAAATCAACTTTCCAAATCTGTGTGTGTACTGCATTAATTATTGTATTTATCTTTTTTCCTTTTTTTAAAAAAATAATAATTTTTTCATTTTTGATCCGTTTTTGACATGTAATATATCAAATTAACTATTTTTTTACGATTTTCAGTTTGACACCCACATTGCACATATAACATTAGAAAACATAATAAATAAAGATATCAAATATTTGATTATTATTATGTACTCTGTAATGGGCTTTAAAAATAATGCATTCGGGCTATTGGATATAAATTCATATATTCATGTATTTTGGATATTTATGATTGCAGTTGTTATTTGGGCTTAATCTATTTCTTATATAATTATATAGAATTATATTTAAATGGTTAAATTCAATTAAAAACGTACTTATTTTAATGTGGTAATGGCCAAAATGTTCATTTTTGTTTTCTGAAAATAAAAAATAGACATGTATTTTCAAAAACATGTTTTTAGCTATTTTAACTAAAAATTGACGGTCATACCCTTCATGTATTCTCTGGTGATACTTGGCCATTTTAAAAAATTGATACGATTCTTAATTCGGTACCAAGTTATGTGTCTCAGTATCGAGTTACATAACTTGGTAACGAGTCATGTAATAGTTATGTACCGATCCTCAGAAATGAAGAAAATGGTCAGTGGATATTTAAACTCAAAAGTGGCTAAAATAATATTTTTACTATGGAGAAAAGGCCAAAAATGTGGCGGACTCCATTTTAATTGAAACAACTCTATTTTAATTGAAGAAAAAATGTATCCAAAATTTATACATCACATATATCCGTACATAGCATTATATATATTTATGTAAGAATAATATTAAGATTTATTTAATATGTAATTATATTCATAATAGTATTTTATATATAAAAAATATTCTTTATATATTAACGTACTTTTCATATTAATATAAATTATTTTTTATATTTATTAAAATATTTTGATATTCAAGTTTCAAAGTGTACATTTGGAGTTAGATATGAATTTGTCTGTTTGATAAATTTTTTAGTATATGTGTATATATAAAAATAATATAGTTTTTGTTTTTTGAAAAGTTTCATTCTCCGTTAAAAATGCGTTGCTATAAAGCATGATTTGTGTTTAATTTTTTTAACAATTTGACAATTGTTCAGCTTTCTAAACCCCAAATAATATTGGAATATGAAATGATTGTAAATAAAATTTATAAAATATTTAGCATTGGGGCAGTAGTAAAAATCAACATTTGGATGTTAAATTATTTTTCAAATTTTTACATTCTTATAGATAATTGATAAACATGTATTATAAGTAGATACAATTCATACTCATACAACCAAATATTTTGGATTTAAAGATATTTTTTTTATAGTTTATCATAATTTATGTTTTATTGTTTAATCATATGATTTATAATCAAATTAATTATCTTTATATTTTAATTATTTGTAGAAATTTAAAACTTAAAGCAATTAGATAAATCCATAATTTGTAAAATAAAGAATAAGAACGAGTAAAATTGTAAAGATTATTGGTTTAAGTTTTAGAATTAATAAAATAAAAATTATGAATAGAATTAATATTAATAATAAATACAATATACATATTTGGGGAATGGGATGAGAACGGAAATTTTCCATTTTATCTAATCCGAATGGGAAGAGAAATAGGGATATAAATATCATCTCTGTCTCATCCCCGATTCTAGAGAAGCGGAGAATCCTTATCCCCGCTCTCATCCTCGAATTAACCGGGGATTCCTTGTCCCATCGTATTCAGTTACCGACGGGGATGTTGTCATCCCTAAATGCAGGTGATAGAATCCATATAACTATTAGAAAAATATGCATGTAACGGTACAAAACAGATACCTTACTGATATATACCCCATGCATCGCACGGACAAAAGACTAGTTTAAATTAAAGGAAAAAAACTCGGCCCGTAGGCCCAGCTCGTGTAGCCCGGGGAGGCCCACTATCACCAAGCTAGTGCTCTGAGACGGATTACCCCCTCGAGAATTTTTTTCAACGGTTTGGGCTTAACAAGCCTGACTCTTAGACTGAGCATAAAACTGGGCCTGTCTAGCCCAGGTCGGCCCAATTGACAACTATGTATGACTGTATCAAATAAACAAGAATTATACTTATATTACATATATATATATATATATATATATATTATATGTATATACAGGTGTCACATGGTACGGTTCCATTTGTTTGAACTATTATTAACCACTATCAAATACAAACTACATTTGAACTTTTTATGAGGAAAATAGAGATTTCATTCAATCTGATAAAAGCGAGTATAAGTTTTGGGGTACATCACCAACATACATATCGGCACAAAGTCTGGAGAAAGCAAAATGTGCTAAATTGTGGGCTAAGATACTGGCATTCCTGGGAATGTGGGAAAAACTAATGGAGGAAAAATTCTGGCTCATGGTGTGGATATCTGTCAGTAGATTACCAAGATAGGATAGATTTCTTGAAGGGCTTTGGAGAGCTCTCACAACCTGCAAACAATCCATTTCGACACTGATGTTCGTGTAGTGAAGATTTTGTGCCAATAACAAACCCTCCCGGCATGCCAGTACTTCAGCGACTTCGACAGTGTAAACCGAATTGAATCTTTTTGCGCATACCTGTACTATCTCACCATTGTGGTTCTGCAGGGCAATTCCAATCCCCGATCCTTCTCCCGGTCTAATTGATGCATCCGTATTAATCTTAATGACTCCCATTGGTGGTGGGATCCAAACATCCTCAGGAGGCGTGGTAGTGGCAGGCTTGGCACCATGAATGTGGTTGACTTGGAATTCCTTTAGGCATGCTGATGCCTGTGCAAAGCATTCCAAATGAGTCAGGCATTTTCCGTGGAAAATAAGTTGATTTCTGGCAAACCATAGCATCCATAACAGAGAAGCAAACAAGCAGACAAAATCCTCATTTTTAATCTTTGCCACCTTTTCTTTTAAGTTAGCCAGTGAGGCATTGTGATTGATTAATGGGTGACCCAGCCGTAATGGGGATGCCTGCCAAAAGAATTTGCTCCATGGACAATCACGTAGGGCGTGCTCGGCTGTTTCGATTGAATCGCTGCATCTTCTACATAAAGGGGAAGGGTCTATCGATCTACGGCTCAAGAAGGCAAAAATTGGGTGGATTCCGGACAGAACTTTCCACAGAAATAATTGAATTTTGGGGGGTATATTAAGTTTCCAGATCTATTTCCAAATCGACAGCGGGTCACTCGAATGTGTGGGATCCAAACCCGGAGTTGTGTCCATTGAGAGGGCTAAGCGATATTCGGATTTAACTGAGTAAATGTCATTTGCCGAAAAATGCCACACAATGCAGTCATCACTCCAGAAATTCCTGATTGGGATATTTAATATTTGGGCTGCCTCTTCTTGACTGAAAATTTGATGCACCAGGTCTGTATCCCAGCGGCGCTCCTCAATGTTCATAAGGTCGCTGACTCATAAGTCCATTGGCCAGTCGTCGTTGGTTGTTTGTACTTTGAAATCTCGGTTCTCAGGAAGCCATGGGTCATCCCGTACTCTAACTGTAAGACCATTGCCAATGTTCCATCAACTTCCTCTGTAGAGAATCTCTCGACCCGCCAAGATGCTTCTCCATGCAAAGTTGGGGTTATAACCAAGCTTGGCGGTTAAAAATTGTCTCTCGGGAAATAGCGAGCTTTGAGGGTTTGTGCTAGCAACGATTCCGTATTTTGTATTAGCCGCCAACCTTGTTTTGCAAGCATGGCCTTATTGAAGGATGTTAAATCTCGGAATCCCAGACCCCCCATCATTTTTTACTTGCACAATTTTTTCCAGGACACCCAATGGACCTTTTTTTTGGTGTTTCTCTGCCCCCACCAGAAATTTAAAATGATCGAATTATGGTTTGGCATGTGGTCGGGGTAGCAAAAAATAGTTTATTACGTAGGCTGGGATCGCTTGAGCTACGCTTTTGATTAGGACCAGCCGACCCGCTACGGAGAGGGTTTTTGTCTTCCAGTTTTTGAGTTTTTTCTCAATCCACTCGACTATCGTCTGGAAAATCAATTTTTTTGATCTTCCTACTTGGGCAGGTAGTCCAAGGTAAATGGCGTGTTTATATACTTTTCTAACCCCCAGTCTCGTAGTCAGTTCGATCTTTGTGTCCTCTGGCACCCCTTTGCTAAAATTAATTTCTGATTTTTCAAAGTTTACAATTTGCCCGGAAGGTTCGTTGTAGACCGAAATAATATCTTTGATTTCATCAATTTCCTTACGGCATGATTGATATGATGGAATGGAATTATATGGTAATGGAATGAGTTTAGGAATGGAATAACAAAGGGAATGGAATGATACAAGTATACATTTTCTTATGATTGGTATCAACAAGGAATGAAAAAGGAATGGAATAGTTAATCCCAATTTGATTCCAATCTCATGATTGGTAAGTTAAAAAAATGATGGGAATGTAATGATTTTTTTTTCAATGACAAATTTATCCTTTAGTAGAATTTTGTAAAAAATTGTTTTAACGACATTTTTAACTTTATTCAAAGTTTTATTAATTTTTTCATTAAATTATTAATAATCTTAGAGTCAGATCATTTGGCTATAGGTTGGTTGGATCATCTTATAGACTAACCCTCAGGACCAGGCAAGTATGGGTACTTAAAACCGATTTCCTTGATTGCGGAGTTCAAGGAGAAGTGAGTGCCAAGGAACCTGGTACATGGATAGTGGCATTGTTCCGGACACATGACAGAAACAAGAAAAATCTGTCAAAATTCAAGGAGATTAGATGCGCAAAAGTCATATTTGGAGGAAATGAAGCTCTAGGGGAAATAAGAGGCAATCTTTGGATCCATCAAGAAAATGGAGTAGAAATCACGGATGTTGTATACGTTGAAGGCCTCAACTTCAACTTGTTAAGCATCGCCCAACTCGTGACAAGGGCTATAATGTTGGATTGATATGGGAGTATGCCAAATCAAAGACACTGAATCAAATGAAGTAGTGTTGCAAGGATCCGACAAAAGAACATGTATGTGGTAGATTGGTCGATGCCACACCAAGCACTTGTCGCTAGCAAAAAAGAGTACAGAATCAAGTTGGTTGTGGCACAAGAAACCGAGTCACCCGAATTTCAAGACAATCAACAAGCTTGCAAGGAGTAATCTTGTAGAAGGTCTCCACTCGATGTACAAGAAGGAAAGTGTTTGTGATGCATGCCAGATGGGAAAACAAATCAAATCATCATTCAAAGAGAAGTCTAGTCCATCTTCAACAAGGATATTGCATCTGTTGCATATGGATCTGTTTGGTCCAGTTGAGCCAGCCAACATAAGTGGAAAGAAATACACTCTAGTAGTGGTGGATGATTATTCAAGATATACATGGACAATCTTCATGTGCAAAAAGAAGGAAACTTTGCAGAAGTTACCACAACTGATGAAAATAGTTCAAAATGAGAAGAGTCAAACCATTATAAAGATAAGATCTAATAGAGGAACTGAGTTTGTCAATGGAATAATAACTCAGTATTGTATTGAAAATGGTATAGCTCATGAATTATCTGCAGCAAGGACTCACGTGAGAATGGTGTAGCAGAAAGAAAAGAATGTAACTCTCAAGGAAGTTCGCAAGGACCATGTTAGTCAAGTCGGGCCGCCTAAAAATTTTGGGTCAAGCCATCAATACTGCATGCTATACTCAAAATAGATGCATGATAAATAGACAGCTGACAAAGACTCCCTATGAAATATGGACATGGAGAAAACCAAATGTTGGGTACTTCAGAATATTTGGATGCAAATGCTTCATCCACAATAATGGAAAGGATAATCTGAAGTCTTTTGATGCTAAAGCTGATGAAGGTATCTTCTTGGGATACTCAGCTGAAAGCAAAGCCTACAGAGTGTTGAACAAGAGGACTATGGTCACAGAAGAGTCTATCCATGTTGTTTTTGATGAACCTAATGTAAATGGAGAAGACATTGAAGAATTAGCCGATAAACTAAATCACCAACTATGCGAAGAGTCCCTATGTTGAAGTCAAGTCGGAGCAATTAATCAAGGTGAAGATGAGATAGTCAATATCAAAGACAATTTGGAGAATCAGAGCTAAATGATGATGAGAGAGTCGCTCAAGATAACACAACAAGCAAGACGATCGAACCCGGTGACTTACTTCAACCTGATGTGAGATGGCTGAGAGACCATCCACCAGAGCTAGTCATTGGAGATGTAAGAGATGGTGTAAGAACCAGATCAAGAGCTCAACAAGAAGCTATGTTCACTTGTTTTATCTCCCAAATAGAGCCAAAAGATGTGTCCCAAGCATTGGATGACACACATTGGATTCAAGCCATGCAGGAAGAGCTGAATCAATTTGAAAGGAACAAAGTATGGGAATTGGTACAAAGACCAACCCATCAAAATGTTATTGGCACAAAATGGGTTTTCAGAAACAAGATGAATGAAGAAGGTTCTGTGGTAAGAAACAAAGCAAGATTGATAGCCAAAGGGTATTGCCAAGAAGAAGGAATAGATTTTGATGAAACATTTGCTCATGTTGCAAGATTAGAAGCAATAAGGATGTTTCTTGTCTATGCTGCACACAAGAACTTTATTGTATACCAAATGGATGTGAAAAGTGCATTTTTAAATGGATTGTTAGAAGAAGAAGTCTATGTTGAACAACCTTCAGGATTTGAGCAGAAGACTCTTGGAGATAAGGTGTACAAGCTCAAGAAAGCTCTATATGGATTGAAACAGCACCTAGAGCATGGTATGATACATTATCTCAATTTCGACGGATAATGGATTCACCAAAGGCAAAGTGGATGAGAACACTCTTTAATTCAAGATGGAGAGAGTATCGCTTGTTCAAATATATGTGGATGACATTATTTTTGGATCCACAAACAAAGAGCGTGTGATAAGTTCTCAAACCTCATGCAAGGCAAATTTGAAATGAGCATGATGGGAGAGTCGACATTCTTTCTAGGACTTCAAGTTAAGCAATTTGAAGGATGAAACCTTCATAAGTCAAACAAAGTATACCAGAGATTTAATGAAGAAGTTTGGTATGGAAGAGAAGTCTTCGTGAAAATATCAATGAATACATCGATCAAGATGGATATGGATGCAGATGGCAAGCCTGTGGATCAAACAAGATACAAAGCACTTATGGATCATCGCTTCTATCTAACAAAAAAGAGCGGACATCACCTTTGCAAAGAGGTGTATGTGCAAGATTTTAATCGCACCAAAGGAGAGCCACATGATCGCAAAGCTAAGAGAATCCTAAGATATTTGAAGGGATGCCAGGAAGTCGGCTTGTGGTATCCAAAGGAAGGTGGATTCAGGCTAATTGGCTACTTAGACTCTGACTATGCTGGATGTAGGGTTGACAGGAAAAGTACTTCAGGCACATGTCAAATGCTTGGAAACAGATGGTTTCTGGTTTAGCAAGAAGCAAAACTCAATAGCCACATCCACAAATCAAGCCGAGTACATAGTTGCGGGGGCATTTGTTGTGCCCAAGTCTTATGGATGAGACAACAACTGAGAGATTATGATGTTGAAGAAAAATAAATTCCAATTATGTGTGATAACACAAGTGCTATTGCAATCACTCGTAACCCCGTGTTGCATTCAAGAACAAAGCACATTGATGTCGATATCATTTTATAAGAGATCATGTTGAAAAGAAAGACATCACCTTGAATACATCTCAACCGACAAACAAGTTAGGTGACATATTCACAAAGCCATTATGTGAATCAAGATTTGAAGAGCTTAAGCATGAACTAGGGTTAATTGAGGTGAGCCGACACTCGTAAGACTCAAGGAGAAGAGATGGAACGTGAAAAGATGAAAATAGAGCAGAGTGTGTGAATCAACCTAAGTGAATCACCATATCGGAAAGTCAATCAGTATTGAGTTAGGCGACAAATTTGAGTCACTATGTGAATAGAGAGAAGAAGAGTTGAGTCAGCTAAGGAGTAAACTGAGTCATTTATGAGCTAAGTGACAAAAACGCAGTCATTTTTAATAAGCGGGAATGTTTTTAAGGATGACATCAGCGTAATAATGATGCATATCAAAAGCTCGCACGACAAAGCATATGATTGGATATAAATGCTGCCGCATTAAATGCGGGTAATTAAATGCTAATCGGCGTGTTAAATCTGAGCCGTCGATCTTGATCAAATTTCAAAAACCGAAAGCACGTCCTTTCATAACCCATATATACCATTTTGTTCAGTTTCTCTCTCACATTACCCAAAACTGTTCATCTCTCCAAAAGCAAAGAAAGCATTTTTCTCTCAAAACCCTACCAAATCTTCAGAGTAAGTTCGTCAAAGTTCGTTCGGTAAAAAATCAGAAAAATGGCATCAACCTATGATTTCACCAAGCTAGGGAAGCAAATCCACACTGGTTCTACCATGGATTTCGAAGGAATGGTCAAACAGGGTTCCGATGAAACCTTTGTGAAGAAGATAGCCGACAAAATCGAGAAATTTGGACTGAAACCCTTTCTCACAATGGAGTTTCCGATGACATACGTTGAGTAGGTAGCACAGTTCTACGTGAACGCTGAGGTTCATGACGAGGGCATCAAGTCCTCTGTTCATGAAAAGGATTTTACAATCACTGCTGAAGATTTAGCGGAGCATTATTTGCTGCCGTCGGAAGGAGTGCCGGAGATATTTAAGGCTTATGTAAACTTGGCCGCTGCATGGAAGGAAGTGGCCAGACCTGAATGTGCTGCGAAGGTGGTTTACACAGCTGATAAGAAGCTGTTGAAGGATGATTATCACAAGTTGATGGATATCGTCGCGAAATGTGTGGATATGAAGTTTGGAAGCTTCAATCAGCTATCCAAAATGAAGCTGATCGTCATGGCTGCGATCATGGAGGAGAAGAAGATCAACTGGGCTGAGTTTGTATACAGCAGACTCTGCCAGAATGTTGGAAACAAGTCCTTCAAGGACGATGGGTCATTTGGAGGATCCTTGGGCTATGGCCTTATAGTTGGCCGGTTGATGGAGGTGAAGAGTGTTCCACTCCGACATGGAAATGCGTTCCATGTCAATAAGAAGATGTTCCAATCAAACCTTTCAGGAGCCCATAAGAGAGCTTATGCCAAGAGGGCGGATACCGGTGGGGAATCACCACCGATGAAACAATATTACCTCCTCTCAGAAGAAGAAAGCGCCCATGCGGTTGGAAAAGATCGATGTCCCCGCAACAAAGAAGAAAACCGCACCGCCCGCAGCCTCGAGTCACCCGCCCCGCAGCCGTGTCTCCCGCCCTGCAGCCCACCGTGGAGAAGGAATCCTTAATACCTTCTCCGGGAATAAAAAGAAGAGGATCGCAAGGCGAGAAAGGCAGCTGCCTCTAAGGCAACTCCAAAGGCCTTTACCTTCGAGGAACCAGAGAAAGTACAATCAGACATTCCTCTGGTGAAAACTAAGAGAAGGAGAAGACTTATCAGGCGTTCAGAGATTGAGAAGACAGCTGAGTCTGCTACTCAGCTGGAAAAGATCTCTGAGACGGCTGAAGAAGTGCAGTCTCCAGAAGTTATTGATTAAACAGCCAAGTCTGCTGAGGCCGATCAGCAGAGGCAAGTCAAACCTGTGTGGGATGAACAACCGAGAACAAGAGCGATGAGAGAGCCGAAACTCCTGTCGGCCGACAGATCGCATCTCCACTGCGCGACGACGCTTGAAGGTGAAGAGCAGCAAGCTCTGCTACCCTCCATTCCTGAGAAAGAAGGACAGCAAGAAGATGATGACGATGATGTGATTATGATGTCTCCACCATATCCAGACATCCAAAATCGTGCGAGAATGGAGGAAATGGAAGTCGAGTCGCCGAGGGAACAATTCGAGAGACACGAATTCATAGAAGAAAAAGAAGAGTTGATGAATTTCCTCGGGTTGACCACGGTGTTCAGGCAATGGATGAAGAGAATCGCCTAGATATCTTGCGAGATATTCAAAGAACAGGAGAAGGAGAGATTGGCGAGAGGAAGTGAAGCCCGTGAGAAGGCCAATATTTGTCCTTTCACTGGAACCATCGATCATACTCATCCTCACTTCGATGCCTTCTCGGGAAGTGATGAGGACTTGGACCCAGGGCTGCCATCAAGAGTTGGAAATGCAGCAAACCACGCGGGAATCCAGGATAATGCATGAGCAACAGCTGACGGAAGGACCTGGAGAGCCTTCCAAATCTCAGCTGGAGATTGATCCATTGGGAGTGGTACAACAGATTGCCACTGTCATTGCTGCAACCACTTCCCCAGCTCACTCAGAGGATGGATCTAGGGGACTTGGCGATGAAACTGGGAACTTAGGGACCCAAGTCAAGCCAACCCCTATTAAAGGTATCTTACCACCTGTCCCCACGGCTGAACACTCAAAGGACACAACCAGGAGTCTGGAGAAGAGTGACCCCATCACAAGTCACTCAGCTGGTGTGCCAAAAAGCCTTGGGAAAGTAGTAGACCTACTCTAGTGGACAGACTTGCTGCCTTAGTCCACATAGAGTAGGGGGGAGTAGTTGATCCGACCCAATTTAGGTAGGGACAGGTCTGCTTGGGGTAGGTGTGCCTCTAGCCTGATCTTACCAAGGAAAGAAAAAGCCCAAGCAACTCAACCTACCCTCTTTGGGGACCGAGATCATTCCTGAAGGTCCTGCAAGGATAGGGAGGCCTATTTAGGGAAGGCTTGCAGCGGCATTTAATAGTCAAGTACGGTTCAGAATGACATAAAGGAAGGAGTAACTATGAAATGATAGTTAGACGGCAGCATTAATGACTAATGATAAGACATAAATGCGGGAGGTAGCTCGACCGAGGAGGGTCATTTAATGCGAAGGACATTCCCTGACTTAGCCATTAATGCGACCGGGTTTTAAGGCATAAGGGAAGGGCGGGTCAAAGGTTTGCCTACCAAGAAGTAAGTATGCTCAGGGGGAGACTTGCCAGAAGTGTCAACTGAAGTGTCAACTGCTCTGCAGGCTGATGACGCTGCTGATGCAGTCGAGGCACATGATGGATCTGCCCTGGGAGTTAACACTCTGGGCAACAAAAGTGCAGTCCACGGAGTTGAGACTCCGGTGGATGCTACCGTAGAAGACCCTAAGACAGCTGAGTCTGTCGAAGGGAATGTCCAAGGCCTTGCTGCAGTTGAGACTGTAGGAGGTAATGAAGGCCTACGGGAGGTTGAGACTTCCCGAGGTAAAGAGGCGTAAAACACGTAACATCTCTCCTGGCCCACATTGATGATTCTGAGAAGGAGATAAGTGCCCTTCATGATTCCCAAGACAACCCTGACATAACTTTTTTGGGATCTGAAGGTGAAGAAGAAGCTGAGTCCTCCCCTCCTGCAAATCTAAAAGACTCAGCTGAGGATGTTCAACCTAGTTCGAGCAAGCCAGACCTCAAGGCTGCTCGACAAACATTCAATTTTGATGATGAGCCACCCCATCAAGTCTCATCATCTTCCGATGACGCTGATGGTACAGCTGAGGAACAACAAATTCATTTAGCAGAAACTACTGCGGCCGAAGAAGCTGTTAAGACAGCTGAGGCTCAGTCAGCTGGCCAATCATCTCACCAAGTCCCAGCTGAGACTGAGTCATCTGCGCAAGCTCCCAAAGCTACAGCAGGCTCGACTCAACCTGAATCATCACAAGCATGATCAGCTGAATCCTAAATTCCATATGTGCGTGATGATGCATTTGAAGAAACTTTTCCTTTCCAGATTGAGCTGCCCGACCTTGAAGAAGAAACATCCCGTGAACAGTGACGTTTCAACGTTCGACCAGATCCAGTCATTCCCACCTACTCCATTGTCCCCATAGATTTTTATTTCAATGTTGCTTGGCCGCCAGCTGAAACCGAGGTGACTGCTGAGGTACGTGAGTTATTCAAGACAATACTCGGTGAGATTGAAAAGACTGAACGGCACCAAGCTTCACTTGATATGCGACTGGACAATAGAGATGCCACCCTCACAGCAGATTTAAGAGGGATTGTGATACGGATAAGGAATGGTGTCAAGCAGATACTTATACGGATCGAAACAGTTCGATACTTTAAGGCATTGTACAATAAGATCTTGATCCGGAGCGCGATAATCTTCGACATGAAGAGGAGAATGCAAGAAAATATTGACAGAATACATGCCTCCCACAACACTGAAATGGAACTGCTGCGAGAATTTCACAGGTCTCAAGCTGTGCGAAGAAGCTGACAGGCAGCAGACTACTAGTAGTCACTCTGCTGGAAAGATGAAGGCTCCAGTACAATACACGCCCAGAGGAAGAGGAAGAAGCAGTGGAGGAACAGGTTTCAGACCTAGACCTCTACCCAAAAACATTGAATACATAGATCCAGGAAAGAAAGGAGGGATCTATTGGGCTGGATTTGATGCCATAACAAATCTTGAAGTGGCGAGGAAGAATGCTGACTATGTCAAAAGGATTGAATAAGAAAATAGAAGACAAGATCAGCTGTGGGAAGAGAGTCAACAGAGGTAAGAAAGAAAGAGAAGAGACGAAGCTGCCAGAAGAGCTTACGAGAAAAAGAAAGCAACTGAAGATGAAAAGAAGAGAAAGAGACCAGAGGACAACAGAGCTGAAGAAGAAAGAAGGAGGCAGCGAAGGCGATGAAGTGTTGTTGTCCACCCCTTCATGTACTTTACTATTGTAAATGCATATGTATGTAAGTCTTCTGTACATTGAATAAGAATCTGTAATTTCTATATTTTTGCGTAGATATAGAATGCCATGTTTCTATGATACACTTTGTAAACAGCTGTGTAAAGGACAAGAATGTTATGATCAATAAAAAGATTGATTCTACGCATACATTCTATGTTTCTACATTGTCTGTATGTATCTTTGCTATTTACATTTTGATTGTATGTTATAAGTTTTGGCATCATCAAAAAGGGGGAAATTGTTGGGAAATTTATTTATTAGATTTTGATGAATGCCATGTAAAACTTAGACTAGAAAGTTGGCACCCCATTTTCCTTGTAATTTGTATTGTAATAGATAGGGTTGTATGAGCTGAGTCAAGTCAGCTATGCCTGGAAGTACAAGAAGTCAACTGAAGACTGGGATGAAGACTCCGCTGTGAAGCAGCTGAGTATGGCAAGAAAGAGAAGTCAAGAACTCAACTGAAGAAGTATCAACTGAGATACAGCTGTATGAAGAGTCAGTCAAGTCAACCAAAGAAGCCAAGCCAAGTCAAGTTGAAGTGACAGATGAGTCTTTCAATCATTGGAGCAGACTCAAGTCACCTGGGAAAAAGGCAGCTGCAAAGAGGAGTTAACTAAAAAGAATCCGTTGCACAAAAGTCAAGAATATTACTTAATCAAGTAATACTTCCATGCTGCCATGTCTTAAAGTGCTCAGTCCCAAAAGCGTGCAAAAGGAATAAACCAATGGGAAGCACTGCACCTTGTGTCAGAACCTGGAAAGCTGCAAGACATTTAATACGAGGAAATGTCAACATCAAGGACTGCAACAAGACAAGCCAACGAACACAAGTGACTTTTGAAAATTAGCCTATCTCTTCAACGGGGAGATTCTTGAAAGTTCACTATAAAAGGCTGAGAATCACTTTGAGAAAAGGTTACCTTGCATACCTGAGATAACAAGTATTATTCGAACTGTAACCTGCAAAATATTCTCAAGTTATCCAAGCAAATCCTCAAGCCTAAATCTCGAAGGAAATCGATCCAACACCAAGCTGTGAAGGAACGACAACTTCAAACTGTTGAAGAGGAAACTTTTGAAGAATCAAAAGGGGTCTACATTCCAAGGAGGATTGTAGAAAGGTTCAAGGTCGAACCAGTCTCAAGTTATTGGAGGGCTTCGTGATCAAATCCAAGAAGCTTGAGCAAGTGAGTGAAGTAGCAAAGCGCCGCCATGTGAACAAGCCGAGTCGGACGAGAAGCCACGGTGTGTGTGACCAAGGCATCTCCGGATCGAGTCCCAAAGGATCAAGTTTGTGTGATCAAGACTTGTATCGGGACCGATAACCACTTGTACTACGATCAATACTTAGTGGATTCATCCAGAGTTGGAGAAGAGAGGAGTAGAAGAATTACCCCATCTTGAACCTCTTTAAAAATTATATCTCTTTGATATAATTGGGAATGGTCATTTACATTTCAACATTTAATTTTCGCATATCATTTTATATCTCACGATAATTTGCTATCCAACCGATAATCAACGAAGTGCTAAAACCAAGTGTTAAAACAAACTTAAACCAAATTCAAGGGTGTTAAGTCTTCCAATTGAAAATTTCATCACACCCAAGTTAAGGTTTAGACTAAACAATTGAGTTATTCTATCAACACTCAATCGAGTGCGTTGAGTGGCTAACTCTGCTGGTTAACTAACTTAGTTGTCCCTCAAGGACTTAGCTGTGTATTTAACTCTGTAATATTTAAAAGGACTAAAATCGAAAAGTTGGTAAGGTTTATTCAACCCCCTCCCTTCTAAACCTTACTCACTCCCCTTGGGACCTACAGTTTATGAGGATAATTTTGTCAAAACAAAATATAACTGAGGATATTTTTGTCAAATAAAAATATAATCTTATTCCTGGAGGATTGGGAATACGTAAAACCATGGGGGTGGGAGGGTATGGCTAATCCTATAGCTGCGGGTATACTCATTCCCGCGGGAATGACCATTCCCAGTTTTAAAATATACCAATCATGTGAATGTGAATGATTTTGGGAATGCCCATTCCATTCCCGCCTCATTCCCGCATACCAATCATGCCATTAGAGTTAGCACGGCCAAGGATGAGATTGTCATCTGCAAAAAAATAGATGTGAGATCGCAGGGGCTCGTTTGCAAATTTTGATCCCATGGATACCACCGAGCGATTCAGATCGTTGGATTAGAGCTGAGAAAGTCTCTGCACAAAACAGAAATAAAAAAGGGGAAAGGGGTTGCCTTGTCGAAGGCCTCGTGAGGGGGCAAAAGGAGAACCAAGAACAAAGTTAGTAAGAATAGAGTAAGAAATAGAAGACACACAACACATTATAAGTGAAACAAAAGTATATCGAAATCCCATGTGGAGCATAACCTTTTCAAGAAAAACCCATTCGACTCGATCATACGCCTTGCTCATGTCAAGTTTTAAAGCAAAAGACCCACGTTTGTCGGCCGTATTGAGTTTCATAGCATGAAAATTTCTAAAGCCAGCAAGGCGTTGTCAGTGATTAGACGTGCCGGTACGAAGGCAGATTGGCTAGGGTGGATAATCTGGGGGAGAATAATTTTAAGTCTATTAGCTATTGTTTTAGTAATCATTTTAAATTTTAGTTTGTATTTACTAATACGCCTAAAATCACTCGGGGATTCAGGATTTTTCTTTTTCGGAATGAGTACGATGTGGTGTGTGGTTCAACTGGGAGGGACTAACTTCATTGTTAAGGATGTTGAGAATGATTGACACAATATCCGAACTAATAGAGGGCCAAAATCTTTGGTAGAAAAAAACAGGCATACCATCGGGCCCGGGGGCCTTGAAAAGGTGCATTTGGGAGAGGATCTGCGCGTACTTCTGCTTCAGAGAAAGGAGTGCTAAGATAGACATTGAGTTCCTCAGTGATCTTTGTGTCCATTACCTCCAAGGCCCGGTTTGTGTTTTGGTTTGGTGTGGATTGGAATAATTTTTGAAAGTAGTTCGTAAAGACCTCTGCAATTTGGTCATTTTCGTCCACTTTAATGTCGTCCTCCCCAATAATCCACTCAATAGAATTACATTTGCATCTTCCATTGGCTGTTTTGTGGAAAAAGGTCGTATTTTTGTCGCCGTCTTTCATCCAGTTTGTCCGAGCTCTTTGGTGCCACATTATTTCTTCCCATTTCATGAGAGTTGTGATTTTATTTTCCAAACACCTACCGGCCTGTACAACTTCGGGTGTTTGAGAATGCGTATGGATACACCGGAGTTGTTCGCGTGACATGGCGATTTGTTTCTTAATTATAGGTCCCAAGGGGTGCGAGTGTAAGGTTTAGAAGGGGGGGTTGAATAAACCTTACCAATTTTTCGATTTAGTCCTGTTAAAAGTTCAGAGTTAATACTTCACAGCTAAGTCCTTGATGGATGACTAAGTTAGTTAACCGGCGAGTGTTAGGCACTCAATGCACTGATCGAAATTTGTTGATAGAATAACTCAGCTACTTAGTCTAAAACTTAACTTGACTGTGATATGATTTCAGCGGAAGACTTAACACCCTTGAATTTGGTTTAAGTTTGTTTTAATACTTGGTTTTAGCACTTTGTTGATTATCAATTGGATAACAAATTTATCAGCAAATATTGAAATAATATGCAGAAATTAAAGTGCTGAAATGTAAATGACACAATAAATTTTATAGAGGTTCGAAGATGGGGTAATTCTTCTACTCCTCTCTTCTCCAACTCCTGGAGGAATCCACTAAGTATTGATCAATGTACAAAGTGGTTATCAGTCCAGATGCAAGTCTTGATCACACAGCTGACTTGATCCTTTGGGACTCAGTCTGGAGATGCCTTGGTCACACAGCTGGCTTCTCGTGACGACTCGAACTTCTTCTTCACAGGCGTACGCCTTGCTACTACAGCCCACTTGCTCAAGCTTCTTGGATTTGATCACGAAGCCCTCCAAAAACTTGAGACTGGTTCGACCTTGAACCTTTCTACAATCCTTTGTGGAATGTAGACCCCTTGATTCTTCAAATGTTTCCTCTTCAACTGATTGAAGTCGTCTTTCCTTCACAGGTGAGTGTTGGATTGATTTCCTTCGTAATGTAGGCTTGAGGATTGAACTTGAATGACTTGAGTAGGTTATAGTTTGAATAATAGCTTGAAAGTTTCAGGTAACAAGGGTAACCTTTTCTCAAATAGATTCCTCAGCCTTTTATAGTGTTCATTTGAAAATTTGCCCGTTGAAGAGATAGGTTAATTTTCAAAAGATACTTGTGGTCGTTGGCTTGTCTTGTTGGAGTTCTTGGAATTGACATTTCCTCGTATGAATGAGTCTTGACTTTTCGAGTTCGACACAGTGCGAGCTTCCCATTGGTTTATTCCTTTTGCACGCTTCGGGACCGAGCACTTTAAGAAAGGCAAAATGGAAGTATTACTTGTTTGAGAAATTTTCTTGACTTCGCAACGGATCTCTTTCGATTATCTCGACTTGACCGCATTTCCTTGACTTCCCAGGTGACTTGAGTCGACTTCCAATCATGGATGACTCATCCGTCACTTCAACTTGAGACTTGGCTATCTTGAGTTGACTTGACCGACACTTCACTCACCGCACCTTCAGTCGAGTTCCTGTCTTCTCTTCTTTGCCACACTCAGCTGCCTCACAGGTGAGTCTTCCTTCTATTCTCCATTTGACTTCTTGCATATTCGGCATAGTTGACTTAACTCAGCTCGACCAACCCTATCTATTACAATGCAATTTACAACAAAAATGGGGTGGGTGCCAACTTACTATTCTAAGTTTTACATGGCATTCATTAAAATCTAAAAATTAATTTCCCAACAATTTCCCCCTTTTTGATGATGCCAAAACTTAAATCATTCATACAATAATTAAACAACAAAGATACGCATGCACTATGTAGAATCACGAATGTATGCGTAGAATCAATCTTTTATTGATCATAACATTCTTGTTCTTTACACATTGTTCTGAGTGTATCGAGCTTAATTAGAGCTTAAGGTAATCATGCTATTCTATATCTACGCAAGTATAGAAATTATACAATTTTATTCAATGTATGTAAGACTTACATAAAGATGCATTTACATAGTAAAATACATGAAGGGTGGACAACAACACTTCATCTCCTTCGCCCCTCCTTCTTTCCTCATCGCTCTGTCTTCTTCTAATCTATTTCTCTTCTTCTTCTTCTTCTTTCTTTTTCTCATATGCTTTTTCGCGAGCCTTCATCTTCTTTTTTTCTTTCTTGTCTTTCTTCCCACAAAATTTGAGTTTGTCTTCTATTTTCTTCTTCGATTCTCTTCACATACTCAGCATTGTTCTTGGCCACTTGCAGGTTGGCTACTTCGTCGAATCCAGCCCAATAGATCCCTCCTTTCTTGCCTGGATCTATATATTCAATGTTTTTGGGCAGAGGTCTAGGTCTGAAACCTCTTCCTCCTCCATCGCTTTCTTCCTCCGCCTGCCTCGGGCGTGTATTATCTTGGGGCCTTCTTTTTCCCGGTGAGTGACCAGCAGAGCGACCGCGATGGTCTCACGCTCGTCGCCTTCTTCACATAGCTTGAGGCCTTTTTTCCCAATACAAATCCCAGGCTTGAGCCATGGACATATTTGCGAAGTAACCCGGATGCGAGCGTCTTGAATTCATCAACAGATCTTGGCTCGGTTCCGATGTCTGAAATGGCATCAGTGTCTCTTCCTGCCGGAATGCCTCCATATTGTTTTAGTATATCCGTCACTCGGGCATCCATCTTTCCTTCCACCTCCTTCATCCCTGCTTCTACTATTTTTCGCTTTTCAGCCATGGGTACTGCGGAGTGTTGGAGCGGCAGAGTCATCGGGAGTTTCTTTGATGATATCACCGTGACAAGTCCTTGTTGGGGGTTTTAGCAATCATCGGTCATATCTTTCGAACCTTCCCCTCAACAGATTTTCCTTCTTCTCTCTTCTTATTTCTTGGTTGTCTTCTCCTTCACAAGTGCGTCCTTCTTCTCGCCTTCTTAACCTTTCAACGCCTTTAGGTATTCCTCTTCCCCTTTTTGGCATCATCAAAGGAGAGAGGAACCCCCGAAACAAGCTAGCAATCATGAAGTCTAAGCGGTGATAAATGAGTTTGCTTCAATTTGATGCGGAGTATCTTTGCCGCACGGAATTCAAAGCGGGTGGCGTTGGATTGACTATCACACTTCATTTCGGCCATGAGGAGGCTGAATTTCCTCTCCATGTTCTCTCACGCGCATAAGCTCTTTCTTATTAAATTCACGCAGTTAGATTTGCATCTCGTGTTGTGAGATTCATGCATTCGATCGATGTTTTCTTGCATTCTTCTCTTCATATCAAGATTCTCACCGACCCCGGACTAGCAATTTATTGAACAATGTTCAAGTACCGAGCTTGTTCTACACGCGTATTGTCGGTTGTTGTTGCCACCATTCCCGGATCCTAACAATTATTCCTCGCAGATCGACAAGAAGATTTGCGTCTCGGTTATCCGGTCTCATGTCCGGTGAGGCCTGGTGCCTCTCCATCTTCTCTATCTCTCGCAAATATGGCGTTGAAAACTTCTCAAACCTCATTTTGTCACTTTTGTCTCGGCTAGCGGCCAAGCAAAGATGTCAAAGTCAAGTCTTTGGGACGATGGTGTCTGTTGGAATAACGGGATCGGAGTTTATGGAAACGTTCTTGATCTCTAGCCGATTCTTCAAGAAGGCCGGCGACTCAGAGAAAAGGGAAACGATTCTTCAAACGGATCATCACGGGCAACGGGAATGCGCTCAATGATAACTTGTGCTCGTGAAGTTCCCGATGGAGTCGATCCTACTGCGGCTTGGGAGCTCGCGCGATTGACTGACTCTGTTTGTGGATGTTGTGGAGTTGACCCACTGGCCGAGCCTCAATCGTCTCAACGGCTTCATCGGTCTCGGTGGTTTTTCCATATGAGTTGATCGGTCCTCGGCCATATCGTAGCTTCATCGAGGACGATGATGAGATTTGCATGGGTGGCTCATCATCAAAATTAAAGGTTTGGCGAGTAGCCTTAAGGTCGGTTTTACTCGTGCTTGGGAGAACATCCTCGGTGAGTCTTTTGGATCGGCAATAGGGGATGACTCACCGTCTTCACCTTCGATCCCGAGAAAGGTTACATCAGGATTGTCTTGGGAATCGTGAAGAGCACTTATCTCCTTTTCGGATGGATCAATGATAGTAGGAGGGATGTTTCGTGCTTCCGTCTCTTTACCCCGGGAAGTCACAACCTCCCGTTGGCCTTCATTACCTCCCCGCAATCTCATTGCGGCGAGGCCTGGACGATCCCTTTTGATGTCGGTCATGCCTTGGGGTCTTTCGAGGTGGCATCCATTCGAGTCTCAATTCCATGGATTGCACTTTCATTGCCCAAAGTGTTAACTCCCGGGCGTTCCTTCCTATGCCTCGACCGCATCGCAGCGTCATTGGCCTCGCAGAGAGTAGTTGGCACTTCACCGAGAGTCTCAAGCCTATGCGAGCCTCGTCAAGTGACAACTTTGTGTATCCACTTGTTGTTCTTTCTCCACTTCGCCTCCAAGATTCGTTGTGGAGTCACCGCATCATCCTCCGACCTTGCCGGTGGAGGGAGTTTCCACCGGTGGCACACCGGTGAGTGACTTGGAATGGGGTCACTCGTCTCCGGACTCCCTACTGTTCCCTTTGAGTATTCAGCCATTGGGGCGGTGGTAAGACACATTCATTAGGGGTTGGCTCGATTGGGGTCCCCACATTCCCGGTTTTATCGCCAGTTCCTTAACACCTTCTTTTCGAGTGAGCAGGGGAAGTGGTGGCGGCGACAACAGATGGCAATATACTGCACCACGCCCATCGGGTCAAGTTCCAGTTGTGATCTGGAAGACTCCCCTGGTCCTTCCATCAGTTTTTGCTCATGTAAGATCCTGGATTCCTGCATGGCTTGCTGCATTTCCAATTCTTTCATTGCGGCGGCGAGGTCAGATCATCATCGCTCTCGGTGAAGATATCAAGGTGTGGATGAGTATGATCAGTGGTTCGATTAGAGGGCATATATGGCTTTTTCACGAGCTTGACTTCCTCTCGCCCGCCACCGCTTCTCCTTGTCTTTGAAGATGCAAGATATCGCGTGCGCTTTTCTTCATCCAGTGCTTGGACCACAGTGGTCAATCCGAGAAAATTCAACAATTCTTCTTCTTCTTCAATAAACTCCGGTCTTTGGAACTGTTCCCTAGATCGACTCAGCTTCCACTTTCTCCATTCTCAGGCGATTTTGGATATCCGGATATGGTGGGGATAGGATCATCACGTCATCATCTTCTTCATCATTATCTCCTTGTTGTCCCTCGTTCTCAGGGATTGAAGGTAGCAAACTTTGGTGCTCCACACCCTTAGCAGCGTACATTGCGGGGAGGGGATACAACTCTGTCAACAGGAGAGTTTGCTTTCTCGCCTACTTCTTGTGTCTCATTGTTCTAACTACGGTTGTGTCTTCAATTTGCCTCTGATCGGCTTGATGAGACTTGGTTGTTTCATCAATAATTTCGGGAGACTCTACTTCTCCGGTTGTCTCCGCGATCTGCTCCGGTGAGTGGGGACTCGGCTATTTTCTCAAGCTCGATCGCTTGAAAAGTCTTCTTCTTTTGGTCCTTACCAGAGGAAATTCAGTTCGGATGCGGTTTCCTCCGAGTCCAGGCGGCGGGGGCGTCTTTGTTGTCTTTTTCTGAGGAGCTAGCTTTCTAGGCTTGTCAGTCCTCTTTTTCTTGACAATCAGATAAGGTATTTGAGGTTCCTTCTCCGCTGCGGCTGCAGGGGCAGGTGACTCTTTTGTTTTCTTTTTCTTTGTTGCAGGGGCAGCAGTCTTCTTTGTAGCTGCAGGGGCAACCTTCTTTTGGGGGGGAGGAGGAGACAACTGTTTCTTCAGGGCCAGCTGATTCCCCCTCACTCGTATCAGCCCTCTTGGCGTATGCTCACTTCTGTGCTCCGGTAAGGTTAGACCGGAACATTTTTTTGTTGACATGGAACGTCTTTCCATGTCGAAGAGGGACTCCTTTAACTTCCATCATCCGGCCAATCACCAGTCCGTACCCCAGGGATCATCCAAACGAACCATCCTCCTTGAAGGATTTATTCCCAATATTCGGCGATGCGAGTCCGTTGTATACAAACTCAAATTTGATTCACCTTCTCTCTCTTCAATGATCGCAGCCATTACGATCAGCTTAGTTTTGGACAGCTGGTTAAAGCTTCCAAATTTGATGTCTATGCATTTGGCAACAATGTCCAGCAGTTTGTGGTAGTCCTCCTTCAACAACTTCTTGTCAGCTGTGTAGACAACCTTCGCAGCACAATCGGGTTTGGCTACTTCCTTCCACGCAGCAGCCAAGTTAATATCAGCTTCATAAATCTCCGGCACTCCTTCCGCCGGCAACAAACAATGTTCTGCCAAATCCTTGGCAGTTATGGTGAAATCTTTCCCGTGAACAGAGGACTTGATGCCCTCATCGTGAACTTCAGCGTTCACATAGAAGCGTGTGACCTCCTCCACGTAGGTCATCTCGAAACTTCGACAAAAAGGGTTTTGGTCCCGATTTTTCCAACTTCTGCTATTTTCTTCACAAGGGTTTCGTCGACCCTTGTTTGATCATGCCTCGAAATCCACAGTAGATCCCGTGTGGATTTGTTTTCCCAATTTGACGAAGTAAAGACGTAGATGCCATTTCTCCAAGATTTCTTGAATGAACCTTTGAAAAATAAGCTTTGAAGATTTGTAGGGTTTTGATAGTAAAAATGCTTTCTTTGCTCTTGAGAGAGATGAACAGTTTTGGTAAAGGGAGAGAAAATCGGACGAAATGGTATATGTATGGGTTATGAAAGGACGTGCGGGTGGTTTTTGAAATTTGATCAAGATCAACGGCTCAGATTTTGTACGCCGATTAGCATTTAATTTCTTGCATTTAATGCGGCAGCATTTATATCCAATCATAAGCTTGGTGTGCAGCTTTTGACTGTACACGTCATAATTATGCTGACGTCATTCTTAAAAAAAACATTCCCGCTTAGTAAAAATGACTGCGTTTTTGTCACTTTGCTCATAAATGACTCAGCTTATTCCTTAGCTGATTTAACTCTTCTCTCTTTGCACATAGGTACTCAGCTGTCAGCTAACTTGATGCAGCTGATTCTCCGATCTGGTGATTTACTTAAATTTGATTCAAGAGTTGACTCTTTTTCATCTTTTCATGTTCCATCTCTTTTCTTTGAGTCTTCTGAGTGTCAACTCAGCTCAATTAACCCTAATTCATGCTTGAGTTCTTCAAATCTTGATTCACATAATGGTTTTGTGAATATCTCAGCTAACTGTTTATCAGTTGAGATATATTCAAGGTGATGTCCTTCGTTTCAACATGATCTCTTATGAAGTGATATCGACATCAATGTGCTTTGTTCTTGAGTGCGAAAGACACAGATTTCGAGTGATTGCAATAGCACTTGTATTTTCACACCTAATTGGAATTTCCTTTTCATCAACCTCATAGTCTCTCTTTCTTTGTCTCATCCATAAGACTTGTGCACAACATCGCCATGACTATGTATTCTCGTCACCTTTTGTGGAGGTGGCTATTGAATTTTGCTTCTTGCTAAACCAGGAAATTAGCCTATTTCCAAGCATTTGACATGTACCGAGGTGCTCTTCCTGTCAACTCTACATCCAAAGATAGTCGAGTCCGAGTAACCAATTAGCTTGAATCCACCTTCCTTAGGATACCACAAGCCAACTTCTTGGCTTCCTTCCAAATATCTCAAAATTCTTTTTGGTTGCGTCATGTGGCTTTCTTTTGGAGCGATTGAAATCTTGCACATACACCTACAAAGAAATGTGATGTCCGGCCGCTTCTTTGTGAGATAGAGCAATGATCCAATAAGTGCTCAGATCTTGTTTGATCCCATGGCTTGCCATCCGTATCCATATCCATTTTGATCGATGTATTCATTGGTATTTTTCACGAAGACTTCTCTTCCATACCAAATTTCTTCATTAAATCTCTGGTGTATTTTGTCCGACTTATGAAGGTTCCATCCTTCATTTGTTTTACTTGGAGTCCAAGGAAGAATGTCACTCTCCCATCATGCTCATTTCAAATTTGCTTTGCATGAGATTTGAGAATTTATCACACAGACTCTTTGTTTGTGGATCCAAAGATGATGTCATCCACATATATTTGGGCAAGCAGTATACTCTTCCCATCTTGAATTCTGAAGAATGTTCTATCCACTTTGCCTTTTATGAATTCGTTTTCAGTCAGGAATTGTGATAATGTATCATACCATGCTCTGGGTGTCTGTTTCAATCCATATAAAGCTTTCTTGAGTTTGTATACTTTATCTCCAAGAGTCTTCTGCTCAAATCCCGGAGGTTGTTCAACATACACTTCTTCTTCCAATAAACCGTTCAGAAATGCGCTCTTCACATCCATTTGATATACAGTGAAGTTCTTGTGAGCTGCATAGGCAAGAAACATCCTTATGGCTTCCAATCTTGCCACAGGAGCAAATGTTTCATCAAAATCTATCCCTTCTTCTTGGCAATACCCTTTGGCTACCAATCTTGCTTTGTTTCTTACCACAGAACCTTCCTCATTCATCTTGTTTCTGAACACCCATTTAGTGCCAATAACATTTTGATAGGTAGGTCTTTGAACCAATTCCCATACTTTGTTTCTTTCAAACTGATTCAGCTCTTCTTGCATGGCTTGAATCCAATATGTGTAATCAAATGCTTGTGACACATCTTTTGGCTCTATCTGTGAGATAAAGCAAGTGAACATTGCTTCTTGTTGAGCTCTGGATCTGGTTTTTACATCTTCTCTTACATCTCCAATGATTAGTTCTGGTGGATGGTCTCTCAGCCATCTTACATCAGGTTGGAGTAAGTTAGTCGTGCATTCGATCGTCTTGCGGTGTGTTATTTTGATCAGCTCTCTCATCATCACTTTGCTGCATATTTCCCGGTGTCTTTGAGACTCGGCTATCTCATCTTCATCCGGGTTTATAATTCCGGCTTGACTTCAACATAGGGACTCTTTTGCATGGTAGGTGATTGACTTATCGGTGACTCTTCAATATCTTCTCCATTTACATTGGGCTCATCAAACACCACATGGATGGACTCTTCTGTAACCATTGTCCTCTTGTTGAGCACTCTGTAGGCTTTGCTTTCAGCTGAGTATCCCAAAAAGATACCTTCATCAGCTTTAGATCAAAAGCCTTTAAATTGTCTTTGTCATTGTTATGGATGAAGCATTTGCATCCAAATATTCTAAAATATGCAACATTTGGCTTTCTCCCTGTCCAAATCTAATAGGGAGTCTTTGTCAGCTGTCTGTTTATCATGCATCTATTTTGAGTATAGCATGTTGTGTTTATTGCTTGATCCAAAATCTTTTAGACAGCCTGCTTCAGCCTAACATGGTCCTTGCCGCTTCTTTGAGAGTTCTCATTTCCTTCTTTTCGCAACTCCATTCGCTTTGTGGAGTCCTTTCGCAGATAATTCATGACAGAGATACCATTTTCAATACAATATCGAGTTATTATACCATTGACAAACTCGGTTCCTCTGTCGAGATCTTATTTTGATAATGGTTTGACTCTTCTCATTTTGGATTCTCTTCATCAGTGTGGTAGTTTTCGTTTGCAGGGTTTCTTTCTTCTTACACATGAAAATTGTCCATGTGTATCTTGCGTAGTCATCTACTACCACCAAGGTGTATTTCTTTCCACTTATGCTGTTTGGTTCAACAGACCAAATAGATCTATATGTAGCAGTGTAATATTCTTGTTGAAGATGGACATGTCTTTTCTTTGAATGATGATTTGATTTGTTTTCCCATCCGGCATGCATCACATACACTCTCCTTCTTCTACACCGAGTCGGAAGTCCTTCTACAAGATTACTTCTTGCAAGTTTGTTAATAGTTTTTAAATTCAGGTGACTCGACTTCTTGTGCCCACCTAACTTGATTCAGCTGTGCTCTTGCTAGCAGACAAGTGCTTGGTGTTGCGTTCACCAATCTACTACATACATGTTCTTTTATCCGCATCCTTGCAACACAACTTCATTTGTTTTGTGTCCTTGATTTGGCATACACCCATATTGAATCCAACATTGTAGCCCTTGTCACCGAGTTGGCGATACTTAGCGATTGAAGTTGAGTCCTTCAACATATGCAATATCGTGATTTCTAATCCATTTTTCTTGATGGATCCAAAGTGCCTCTTATTTCTCCCGGAGCTTCATTTCCACCAAATATGACTTTTGCACCTCTAACCTCCTTGAATTTTGATAGATTTTTCTTATTTCCTATCATGTGTCCGGGAATGACCACTATCCATGTACCAGGTTCCTTGGCACTCACGCTCCTTGAACCGCAATCAAGGAAATTAGGTTTTAGGTACCCATACTTGTGCGGGTCCGAGGGGTTAGTATTGTAAGATGATCCAACCAACCTATAGCCAAATGATTTGACTCTAAGAGGTTGCCATCTATCGATGCCATAATCATAATTAACTTTGGCAAATTGCTTGGGGTTTTAGGTTCATACAAATTTGTCTCTTTTGTTCGTATGCCTGTGTATGTGTCTTAGCAATTGCTTTGTTTGGGTAGTTGTGATATCTTTGAGGATAGTGCTTGGGTGCATATGTGTCGATGATAGCTCTTTTGCCTTTGGAATGGCCCTTGCCGAGTTCTAGGCCTTTGCCATTTAGGCTTATATTCCATAGGTCTTTTTGATAGTTCACATTATTCCAATCAACTTGGCTTGGGTAATTTCTACCATTCCCATCATATGTGTTCCTTTCATAGAACTTACGGGGCTTTTGGTAGCTCTGTTTTTCTTTACTGAGTACTTCCTATTTGGAGTTTTGAGGAACTCGGGGATTTTCTCTGTTTGTCCTCTCAAAGACACTCAATGGTGTTTTCCTTTTCCTTTATAACCAAGGCCGGTTTGCTTGTGGTTGTGCTTTAGAATGGATGTGTGTGCGCTATTTGGAGTTTTGGATTTTGAGATGTTTCATTACTTGAAGATCCTTTTTCCAAAATTACTTTTGGAGCTTGACTTGGTATAGAGGAATTAAATCCTAAGCTTTGTCTTATCTCCACATTCTCTTTGGCTCATAATAAGATCATCCAAAGATTTAGATGCCTTAGTAAATGAGGCAATCACATTTTTGAGGTCATTTTCCCTCTTTTCGTGGCGCGTTATCTCTCGCTTTATTAGCTTAGCATTTTCAACCTTTAAACTTTTATTCTCATCGCCTATGTGACTTAGAGTACTCGGCTCCTTAGTTTTGTGAGTTTTGACTTTGAGTAGGCTATTTTCCTCATTTAGTAGTGTGAGTGAGGATTTAATGTGTTCAAAGTCTTTCATCAATTTGCCTAATGAATCATAAAGATTAGTGGATGATGAAGTGTGTGTGTCACAATCACTATCACTAGACCGAAAGTGTGATGAGTTAGAGTGTACCTCATCTTCTTGGTCGAGTTGGTCTTGTTCTTTGGCCATTAGACGGATCAAGGCTTCTTCTTCGAGTCACTTGAGTAGTCAGCTTCACTACTCTCCGAGTCTGATGTGTCTTTTGACTTGACTGTCTCAGTAGTCTCTGCAGCTAACATTGCCTTTCTCTTCTCTTGTCTTCTTTCTCTGAAGACTTTTCTTTCCTCTTCATTCCTGTATTTGTTGACTACAGGATATGGGCAATCAATAGCATAGTGACCAGGTTGCCTGCAGTTCCAGCATAAATTTTCAACCTTTTGATCAGTTCTTTCCATCCTTGGATTGTCAGCTCTTTGATACTCAACCTTTTGATGCTCTGTTCTTTTGGGTGGCCTATCTTCCCTTGACTTGGAGGGAGCTGAGTGTCTTCTGGAGGATTCACCTTTGCCTCTTTTGTAATTCTTGTTGAAGAATTTGTTAAACCTTTTAACCATCAGGGCAATCTCCTCTTGGTCAATGACTTCCTTGACCTCAGCTCTTTTACCATCCTTAACTATTAGAGCAGTTGTTTTGGGCACAATTGTCTCCTCTAGGTCTTTTCTTCTCAGCTCAAATTCATAGGCTTTGAGATCTGAGAATAGCTCATGGTTGGATGTTTTTGATAGGTCCATGGAGTGTCTCAGGGCCATGACTTTCATTTCCCATTCAGCTGGGAGACTTCTTAGAATCGTCATACACATTTCTTCTCGTGTATATTCTTTTCCAAGTGCAGATAGCTCATTGGTAATTTTTGTGAACCGAGCATCCAGTTGATCAAAGGTTTCTCCTGCAAGCATCTTAAAATTTTCAAATTTCTCTACAGCAACAGATAGTTTATTTTCCTTGATTTGCTCAGAGCCTTCACAAATCAGGGTTAGCTTATCCCAGATTTCTTTTGCAGTCTTTCACGATTTGACTTTGTTGAACATGGCTTTGTCCAAGGTTTTGTAAAGAATGTCCTTGGCCACATTGTCCAAGTTATATCTTTTCCTGTCATCATTTGTCCATTCAGCTCTTGGTTTTTCAACCATAGCTGGTCTGGGTGCAACATCTTCTTCTCCTTCAGCTGCAACAGCCCTCCTTGCATCTGTGTTTACTTATAAAATTTGCAGTGGCCCATCTTCTATTACTATCCACATTTCATCGTGTAACGCTGATAGATGAGCCTGCATATGAATTTTCCAATCATCAAATTCCTCAATTGTGAACATAGGGATGCGTGTCAAATTTGCTTCCATGATAATAACTTTCTTTGAATAAAAGAGTTTTGAAAGATCAAGTGCCAAAGCAAGCTTTGAGAGATTGGAGATCTAGTTCAATAACCCAGTGCGGAAGGCTCAATGAACCAACCGCTCGATACCACTTGTAGGTCCAAGGGGTGCGAGTGTAAGGTTTAGAAGGGGGTTGAATAAACCTTACCAATTTTTCGATTTAGTCTGTTAAAAATTGAGTTAATACTTCACGCCTAAGTCCTTGATGGACAACTAAGTTAGTTAACAAAGAAATGTTAGGCACTCAATAGACTCCACCGAGCCGTTGATAGAATAACTCATTGCTTAGTCCAAAACTTAACTTGACTGTGATATGATTTAATGAAAAGACTTAACACCCTTGAATTTGGTTTAAGTTTGTTTTAATACTTGGTTTTAGCACTTTGTTGATTATCAATTGGATAGCAAATTTATCAAAGCAAATATTGAAATAATATGCAGAAATTAAAGTCTTTGAAATGTAAATGACACAATAAATTTTATAGAGGTTCAAGATGGGGTAATTCTTCTACTCCTCTCTTCTCCAACTCCTGGAGGAATCCACTAAGTATTGATCAATGTACAAAGTGGTTATCGGTCCGGATGCAAGTCTTGATCACACGGTGACTTGATCCTTTGGGACTCGATCGGAGATGCCTTGGTCACACAGTTGGCTTCTCGTATGACTCAACTTCTTCACAGGGCAGTTGCCTTGCTACTACAGCCCACTTGCTCAAGCTTCTTGGATTTGATCACGAAGCCCTCCAAAAACTTGAGACTGGTTCGACCTTGAACCTTTCTACAATCCTTTGTGGAATGTAGACCCCTTGATTCTTCAAATGTTTCCTCTTTAACTGATTGAAGTCGTCTTTCCTTCACAGGTGAGTGTTGGATTGATTTCCTTCGTAATGTAGGCTTGAGGATTGAACTTGAATGACTTGAGTAGGTTATAGTTTGAATAATAGCTTGAAAGTTCCAGGTAACAAGGTTAACCTTTTCTATAATAGATTCCTCAGCATTTTATAGTGTTCTTTTGAAAATTTGCCCGTTGAAGAGATAGGTTAATTTTCAAAAGACACTTGTGGTCGTTGGCTTGTCTTGTTGCAGTTCTTGGAATTGACATTTCCTCATATGAATGAGTCTTCAGCTTTTCAGAGTTCTGACACAAGTGCAGAGCTTCCCATTGGTTTATTCCTTTTGCACGCTTCTCGGGGTCGAGCACTTTAAGAAAGGCAAGATGGAAGTATTAATTGTTTAAGTAATTTTCTTGACTTCTGTGCAATGGATCGCTTTCAGTTATCCCGACTTGACTGCATTTCCTTGACTTCCCCAGGTGACTTCGAGTCAACTTCCAATTATTGGATGACTCATCTGTCACTTCAACTTCAGACTTGGCTATCTTGAGTTGACTTGACTAACACTTCACTCATTTGCATCTCACCGCACCTTGATCGAGTTCTGTCTTCTCTTCTTTGCCACACTCACCGCCTCACACGGTGAGTCTTCCTTCTAGTCTCCAATTGACTTCTTGCATATTCTGGCATAGCTTAACTCAGCTCGACCAGCCCTATCTATCACAATGCAATTTACAACAAAAATGGGGTGCCAACTTTCTATTCTAAGTTTTACATGGCATTCATCAAAATCCAAAAATTAATTTCCCAACATTAATATTTCCGAAGTATGACGTTTCCCACGATAATAATGATACCCCCATTTCACGAATCTTAGTACGTATTAATTCTGGGGTTGGAGTAGTTTCCGCCGAGGGCCACAATTTTTGGATAAGTGTTTTGCAAGATTCATCTTCGAGCCACATTTTTTAAAAATGAAAAATCTATTTCTTTTGCCTCTTGTCTCGCGTGCTCGTTTGGTCCATGAGATGAGAATTGGGCAGTGGTCAGATGCAATGCGTGTTAGGTGATCAACCCGGTAATTTGGGAAGCGACCAACCCATTGGATATTTGCTACATTTTTTCTTGGATGTTTGCTTCATTAGACTGCCCATTTGTCCAAGTGAATTGGTACCCCTCAAAACCCAAGTCGTCTAGTTCGCAAGAAGTCAAGGTCTCTTGGAAGGCTGTCATCTAGGCCGCTTCTTTTGGTCATCCATGGCAGGCCGTCATTCGAATTGAGTTCCTCCATAAGTTTCCCCGTTGTTTGTTTTTTATTATCTTCCGGCCATCCATATATGTAGGTAAGGTGCAAGGGCTCGAGGACCCCGATTCAACAATATTGGCATCAATGGTATGGAGAGAGCTGTATTGGATATGTACTTGGACTGATTCGTTCCACATTAAGCACAAGCCGCCTCTTCTCCCCCCCGATCGTAAGGCACAGTCGACAATGTGGTAGTGTTTCATGTTTACTTTGTTACAAATCAAAATCATCTCTTCATGTAATAATTTGGTCTCCATAAGGAAAACCAGTGTGGGAGCTTTTATTGTGATTTCTCGTTTAAGCACTTGAACTGTTTGGGGTTCCCAAGCCCCCGATAGTTCCAACTATAGCAACTCATTGTTGTCGGCGGGACTGTTAGTTCTGCAGTCTCCGCCGTTAGGGAAAAAATGCTAGAGGTATCCACCATTTCGTAAGTTTAAATTTTTTCTCAGGGTTGTCTTCGTCTATAGGGATGGGTTCGGTTAGGGTTTTTGGGAGCTTTCTCTTTTTTTGAGTTTGCTTATTGGATTTAGGAGTGGTCAGTGGTTGGCGATCAGAGAGTCGATGCCACAGGCGTGGTTGGTTCGTTTGGTTGATAAGGTCAATGATCGTGGGTATGGGTGGGGTTTGGGTATCTGTTTGTGAGGTGTGAGTGAAGTTGTGTAAGGGTTGAGGCTCCCGTAAGAGGGGGTGAGGGAGGATGGGAAACTGATGGGTGTCATGGGGTATTTTTGATTTGGGTGGTGGATTCAGGTTGAGGTACTTGGGGTTTCAGGGGTGTTTCTTGATGGTTCGTGAGTGTATGGTTTAGGGAGTTTTGATTCGGTGACTGTTCAGTGGGTTGGGGTCATCCGTATAGTTTACTTCATGCATATTAGTTTTTGCGAGGGAAATGGTGAGAGTCTCCAGTGGCCTCGGTTGCTTGGGTAGTTGGTAGAGGGGAGTGTTAGATAAATATTTTTATCAAGATTTTGTTTAAATAAGTTTTTATACCAAAACAATGTTAATAAATGTTGCCCAAATACTCCTAAATGATTTAAAATATTTTTGCTAATTTTTGGAGTATTTCTTAGAATTTATTTTTCGATAAAAATGGACAACACTTTTGATGGTTTTGTTTAAATTGGTTTTTGCACCAAAACAATGTTTATAAATGTTGTCCAAATACTCCCAAGTGATTTAAAATGTTTTTACAATTTGTTTGGAGTATTTCTTGAAGTTTATTTTTGATAAAAATCGGACAACATTTAAAATTGGAGGTCGACCGGTCGCCCAAAAGGTCGACCGGTACATGAAGAGTGCATGAATTGAAACAGAAAGTTCTGAGACTTGAAAAACTAAATCTTATACCGGTCGCACCCCCCGCAACCCCTACCGGATCGCACTATTTTTATTCAAACGTTCGAAATCTTATACTAAGAGCGACCGGTCGCGCTGTGTAATCTTTGACATCAAAATTTGTACCGTTGAACTCCTTGACAACAAGATTTGCTTTTCAATTTTGTACATTATTTCTATATCTTATGATCTTCTTTTTGCAGACAAAATTGAAGAATGAGGAGCCTATGTTTGTGAAGACTCTCCTATAAATAGAGGATGATTTGAAGACACAAAGAGATACAACAACACAAGCAAATACACAACAAGAAATCTGCAAATTTCCAAGCTTTCATATTCAACACTCTTGTTGTATTTATAGCCTAAGTATTTCACTTTCACATTTTGAGGTCTAGGCTTTATTTCTTGATTACACTTGCACTCAAATTGTAATATTCATTATTGAGTTGTAATCTTAATTTTTGTCATCATTCAACACAAGACATCCTTGTGAGTATTCTTGTGGAAAGAATACACTTGGGTGATCTAGGTGATAGGTGTTTCAAGAGTGTGGTGCTCTTGAGGTGTTTGAAGAATTTGGTATTCTTCAAGATTGAAGATTGTGGTGATCTTCAAAGGTGCCGTTGAAGGAAGATTGTGGTAATCTTCAAAGGGAGATTGTGGCAATCTCCAAAGGTGGTGTTGAAAAAGAGTGTGGTGCTCTTCATGGTGTTGTAAGTTGAATTTTTATTAATTGTTGTAATTAATAAAATTCTTTTTCTTTTTGAAATCCATCCCGGAGATACTGGGGTGGTAGAGAATTAGGCCCTAGGTGGGCTGAACCTCTATAAATCGACGCGTGTTGTTTACATTCCGCACTTTTATTATTGTCTTGGCGTAATTGATTCGAAAAAGAGGGCGAAATCGAAAAGATGGAGATAATCTATTCACCCCCCCTAGATTATCGTAGTCGCTTGGACTTACAAGTGGTATCAAAGCCAAACTCTTTGGCAAGCTCGTTCCACATTGCGAGTAAAGAGGAACGATCACCGGCTACGAATGAAGTCTACCTTACCGGCACCTCCACCACCAAGCCACCTCGGTTTGATTCCAAAAATTTTACATTTTGGAAAGAAAAGAATGGAATATTATTTACAAGGTTGCGGGTTCGATATTTGGAACGTCGTCATCAATGGAGAATCCATTCCAATGAAAGACACACGATACACCTCCAAAGGCCTCAAAGAGTTAAATGATGAAGAGAAGAAAATCATCTCCTTAAATGGTAAAGCTCTTAATATTTTGTATTGTTCACTTACTAATTTGAAATATGAACATATTGTAGGAATTCGATCGCCACATGAAGTATGGCAAAAATTAGAAGCCATCTATGGAGTATATGGAAATGAAAGGAGTCAAACAAAAGCATCTACTTCTCAAAGGGATACAAGGTCATATCTAAGGAACAAGCCTTCTACAACTTCCAACTATGAAGTAGTCGAACAATGTTTTATGGGCATCGAAGAAGAAAACGAGGTATGTCTTAAACCCTCTACTTCCTATGATATTGTCATTCAAAATGATTATAGTGATTTGCAAAATGATTTTGATGATCTTCAAAATGAATTCCAAAATTTACTAGTTAAGTATAAAAATTTGAAAAAGGAATTCAATACTTTGAAAAATGATAAGGATAGTTTATTTACTTCCTATGAATCACTATCATGTGTTCACACCACCACACTTGACAAGGTTAGAAACCTTGAAAAACAAAATAGTACTCTTGTTGAGGATATAAAGTGCATGAAAAATGATTTATCAAAATCCAACTTGAGTACCAATAAATTTTCCAATGTTGTGAATGATAATTTGTGATAATTTGAATAGTGAACTTGATTATGAGCCTAATATTGTCAAGCATATGAAAAAGAATCGAGTGCCTATGCATGTTAGTAATATTACTTGCTTTTATTGCGGTAAGAAGGGTCATACGGTAAATACTTGTCGGGCTAGAAATAGCTCTAATTATTGTTGGAGACCTAAAAGTCTCAAGACTAATCCCAAAGGACTCAAGCACTTGAGGGTACCACAAAACAATGTTATATTAGGTACCCAACGGAATAATAATCGAAGAAAATTCATACCGCCAAGAAAACATCAAATGAACATCTCATTTGATCAAAGAAGGAGAAAACATTTTCAACAAAGTCAATTTCCAAGAAGAGGATATAATCAAAAATGGGAAGAACACAATCCTTGGAAATGGCAAAGACATCATCAACAAGATGATTTTCCAAGAGAAAGACACTTTCGAAAATGGGAAGACCACAATGCTTGGAAATGGAGCAATTGGAGAAACCACCATCAACATGAAGATTTTCAAACGGGAAGATATCATCAACAATGGGAACGACACAACCCATGGAAATGGCGAAATTGGTAAACTGTATCTCCCCATTTAAATATGCATTTTATTTTAGTTATTATGCATGTCTTTATTTGTGCCTATATTTTCAAAATGAGTTTTAAAATTTATAAGGTCTTCTATATATATTTATGTGTTTTTAAAATACTTTGAAAAATGAGACCTTACATGTTGTGGACTTACTTAGACTTATATGTTTTTATCTCTTATGGATTTTTATAGCATTAGCATTGTTGTGATATCTCTTGTTGCTTAGTCTACACATGTATTATTATGTTTGTGCAAAATTTGGTTTAAGAATTGTGTAGAATTTACATATCTCTTTCAATGGCTATCTACTCGTAATATATCAAGAGAAATATGAACTATCGAGGTACGCTCATTATTGTTATTCATATCATAGACATGATACATGTTGTGCCATATGCCTATGTGCTTATTAAGAGGATGTTTTGATTTTTGAAAAGGCATTATCTGACATAGCTTGCTTTATCCAAGTTTTGTAAAGGGTTATATTTTGTTTTTGATAAAACAATTGATTCACTAAGTTATGCATTTTATTGCACATATAAATGCCATTATTCTTGGATGCTTATGTCAAAGCTCTTGTTCATATGATTCTTGTAAATGAGGTCTCAACTATGTGCTCTCGCATTTTCATATTTCAAAAGAGACCTTATATAGCTTTCTATAAGCTTATTTGAACTTGCATGTTGTATTATACTCTTGATGATTATCTTTAAGCATAGTATATGTTACTTGCTCTAGTGTCTCTATTATTCGATATTACTATGCTCGTGTGCAAAATATATTGTTAAGATTTTGCAGAAATGTTTGATATTTCGGAACAAGTTTGATAAACAAGGCAAGGTTAGTAGCCTAAGGTATTGTCAAGAAGAAGGTAATGGTTTTGATGTAATATTTGCACTCATAGCACATTTAGAAGTTATTTATACTTTACTTGACCATTCTTGTTTTGAGAAAATCTCAAACTTTACCAAATGGATGTTAAATCCAATTTTCTAAATGGTTTTATTCAAATAGAAGTCTATCGGAGATTAAAATTTTTAGGCCAAATGATTTGTATAAAAAGGCCTTGTACGGTTGATACTAGTACCCCATATATGGTTTGATAGACTTAACTATTCTTGCAAAATAATTTTACAAGAGGTAAAGTTTATACTACTCTCTTTGTTTTTTAAAAGGGCAAGATCGTTTACTTGTACAAATTTATGATATCATTTATGGTGCTACTAATGAATTATTGTGCAAGTTATTTTCTAAGTTGATGCAAGGTGAATTTAAAATGATCATGATGAGGGAGTTCAATTTCTTCCTTGGACTTCAAGTTAAACAATGTTAAGAAGGTGATTATATCTCACTATCAAAGTATACAAATAGAACCCTTGAAGAAGTTAGGCATTGAAGAAGGAAGAATTATCCCAACCTCTATGGCTACCAATGTAAAGATTGACAAAGGTTAAGGAAGGCATATTAATTGACAAACAAGTTCGAGGTATGTTTTCTTGTATTATTCCTTTAGACTCGACATTTTCTATGCCTTATGTCTATATGCTCGAATTTTAAAACTATCCCAACGAATCTCATTAAAGTGCCGTTAAAAGAAATTTTCAAATATTTGAAAGGCACTTCTTCTTATGACTTGTTTATCCAAAGTTTAAAACGTTCACATTTTTCGAGATAACAAGTCCGGTGATAATAATTTTTAAAATATGGTTCATTATAATCGAACTAAACATATTGAGATTCGATATATTTTTCTAAGGGATTGCGTTTCTAAAACGAAAAATTGAGATGTGTTTAAATCCGTCTCAAGGATAACTCGCGGATTTTTTAATCGTTAACCGTCGAGTCTTTTACCTCATTTCGAGCTTGATTAAGACATAATGCATATTGAATGAGGTCTATGATTGCATTTTGCACGTTTTTAAAACTTAGGGGCGAAAAATCGGATTTTTGGTTCAAACCTCGGATTTTGGAAAACAGAATGAACAACTGGTCTGACTGGGGCAAGGCCGACCGGTCGTCCATGACGTCGACCGGTCGCCCATGCCCCCAACCGGTCGCCCATGCCCAAAATTTGGATAAAATCGTTTCTGTTTCAGCATTTGTCATTTTGGTTTGCTTTGTGTTCATTTTTCGTCCCCTTCGCCAATTGCACACAAATTTCACTCAAAATTTGTTTTCTTGCATATATTGCATATTTTGGACTTCATGAGGCTCGATTATCATCATTATTGCTCATCTTTACCGATTAAATGGTAAGAGTTTCTCCTTTTAATCTCAATTGGGTTGAACCCTTGAGAATGTGCTTGTATCTTGATATCTTGTTGAAATTCTTGTATTAATATGTTGTTTATGATGATTGATGATGAATGAATATTGTTGTATTGCAATTGGTGATGAAAAGTTTTGGCTTAAACGAATCACAAAGGCGTTATATTTCTCTTGTTTTATTCGACGCACGCCAAGTGTTCGACAAAATGTTTCAATAAAAAATTCATCACCTACATGATTCTCTTGATTTTAAAAGTCTTATAAGTTTATGGAAATCATGTTTTATCAATCAATTGAGCTTTTACAAATCAAATGAGCAATTTTTCCCTTTTATTCGGAATTTAAGCTTAAATGCTCAATATGCTCGATAAATCTATAAAATTGCGAACTTTGATATAATTGTATGATGTTTTTATCGTGCTAACATTATTTTTGATGATTCCAAAGGGGGAGAAACAAGAAAAATGCTCATAAGCTCAAAGAAGCGCAAATAAGCTCGCAAGAAAAGCTATAAGCTAAAGCTCTTAAAAGCCAAAAGCTATGGATTATACTTGGTTCATGTGATGTATTATGGACTTTTATACTTGACTAATGATGCTTTTGTGACAGGGGGAGCTTATAAGCTCATGATATTCAAGCTTAAATTGTAAAAGCTACGCTTTAAGTTTTTAGTTGTTGCTTCTATACTTACTCTTGCTATGCTTGTTGATAGGAGGAGCTTGTGCAAAAATGATTTTGAAAAATCTTTGCTCCTATCCTTGTGTGTTTGTACTTATGATAAATCTTGCTTGTAATGGTTTGATGTTTTAGACCGGAAAATTGGTTTTGTTTTAAAATCAACTTCCTAAAATTGTTTTGGTTTGTAATCATCAAAAAAGGGGAGTTTGTTAGATAAATATTTTTATCAAGATTTTGATGATTTTGTTTAAATAAGTTTTTATACAAAAACAATGTTAATAAATGTTGTCCAAATACTCCTAAATGATTTAAAATATTTTTGCTAATTTTTGGAGTATTTCTTAGAATTTATTTTTCGATAAAAATGGACAACACTTTTGATGGTTTTGTTTAAATTGGTTTTTGCACCAAAACAATGTTTATAAATGTTGTCTAAATACTCCCAAGTGATTTAAAATGTTTTTACTAATTTTTTGGAGTATTTCTTGAAGTTTATTTTTGATAAAAATCGGACAACATTTAAAATTGGAGGTCAACCGGCCGCCCAAAAGGTCGACGGGTACTTGAAGAGTGCATGAATTGAAACAGAAAGTTACAGACTTGAAAAACTGAATAGGGGGACCGGTCAAGGGTGAGGCCGACTGGTCGCACCCCACCTTAACCGGTCGCACCCCCTGCAACCCCTACCTGGATCGCACTATTTTCATTCAAACGTTCGAAATCTTATACAGAGCGACCGGTCGCTCTGTGTAATCTTTTGACAGCAAAATTTGTACCGTTGAACTCCTTGACAGCAAGATTTGCTTTTCAATTTTGTACATAATTTCTACATCTTGTGATCTTCTTTTTGCAGACAAAATTGAAGAAGGAGGAGCCTATGTTTGTGAAGACTCTCCTATAAATAGAGGATGATTTGAAGACACAAAGAGATACAACAACACAAGCAAATACACAACAAAAAATCTGCAAATTTCCAAGCTTTCATATTCAACACTCTTGTTGTATTTATAGCCTAAGTATTTCACTTTCACATTTTGAGGTATAGGCTTTATTTCTTGATTACACTTGCACTCAAATTGTAATATTCATTATTGAGTTGTAATCTTGATTTTTGTCATCATTCAACACAAGACATCCTTGTGAGTATTCTTGTGGAAAGAATACACTTGGGTGATCTAGGTGATAGGTGTTTCAAGAGTGTGGTGCTCTTGAGGTGTTTGAAGAATTTGGTATTCTTCAAGATTGAAGATTGTGGTGATCTTCAAAGGTGCCGTTGAAGGAAGATTGTGGTAATCTTCAAAGGGAGATTGTGGTAATCTCCAAAGGTGGTGTTGAAGAAGAGTGTGGTGCTCTTCATGGTGTTGTAAGTTGAATTTGTATTAATTGTGGTAATTAATAAAATTATTTTTCTTTTTGAAATCCATCCCGGAGATACTGGGGTGGTAGAGGATTAGGCTCTAGGTGGGTTGAACCTCTATAAATCGACGCGTGTTGTTTACATTCCGCACCTTTATTATTGTCTTGGCGTAATTGATTCGAAAAATAGGGCAAAATCGAAAAGATGGAGATAATCTATTCACCCCCCCTCTAGATTATCATAGAGGGGGGGTGAATAGATTATCTCCATTTTCTCGATTATGCCCTCTTTTTCGAATCAAACAAGCCAAGACAATAATAAAGGTGCGGGAAGTAAATAACACGCGTTAATTTATAGAGGTTCACCCACCTAGGGCCTAATCCTCTACCACCCCAGTATCTCCGGGATGGATTTCAAAAAGAAAAAAGATTTTATTAATTACCATAATTAATACAACATCACCTTACAACACCTCTTCGGAGATTACCACAATCTCTCTTGAAGATTACCACAATCTTCAACGGCACCTTGTGAAGATTACCACAATCTTCCGACTTGAAGAATACCAAATTCTTCAACACCTCAAAGAGCACCACACTCTTCAATAAGAAGATTACCACAATCTTCTTGCACCTAACACCTAGATCACCCAAGTGTGTTCTTACCACAAGAACACTCACAAGGATATCTTGTGTTGAATGATGACCACAAATTCAAGATTACAACTGGATAATGAATAATACAATTTTGAGTGCAAGTGTAATCAAGAATTAAGCCTAGACCTCAAGATGTGAAAGTGTAAAACCTTAGGCTATTACAACAAGAATATAAACAATGAAAGAACAAGTATTTGCTTTGAGTGTATCTTGTTGTCTTTTATCTCAATTGGTTCCCTTGTTGCTTCAAAACTTCCTCTATTTATAGGAGATGATTGATCATGGATAGGTTCCTCTTGGGGATTAAAAATCTACAGAAAAATACAATTAAAATCAAGAATATTGTTGTTAGAAATACATCCCATAAATTAAGGAAGAATTGTCTGCTGTCAACAGCTAGAATTTTGCTGTCAAAACGATAGGGCGACCGGTCGCGTAGAAATAGACGTTGAAAAATAAAATCTCATTTTTACACAGGGCGACCGGTCGATGGGCGGTCCGACCGGGCGACCCTGTGTTGGACCTGTTTTACATATTGTAAAGCAATACAGAGAAGAGCAGGTCACTTCAGGCACCGGTCGACCTGTGGTCGACCGGTCGACCTCATGTATTTTACTTCAGTCCATTTTTGTGTTTCAACACATATCTTCAGGTACGGGTTGCCCTATAGGGCGATCGGTCCAACACGAGACAGAAGTGTTGTCCAATTTTTATCGAAAATAAACTTCAAGAAATACTCCGAAAAATTAGTAAAAATATTTTATATCAATCGGGAGTATTTGGACAACATTTTGAAACTTTGTTTTTGCGTAAGAACACTTTAAAACAAAATCATCAAAATCATGATAAAAACATTTATCAAACAATCTCCCCTTTTTTATGATTACAAACAAAAACAATTTTAAGAAATTTTAAGAGGTCGATTTTGAAAGCAAAAACAATTTTCCCGGTAAAAGATAACTAGCCGTTTGAAACAACAAATTTTCAAACAAAATAGCCACAAGGAAGGGAGTAAAGATCTTCAAAATATTATAGCAAAAGCTCCCCTATCAACATGCACATCAAGAAGCTTATAACCTGTTTCTCCCCCTTTGGAATCATCAAAAAGAATGTTAGCACGATAAAAACATCATATTATCATATCAAAGTGCGCAATTTTACCGATTTATCGAGCTTTAGATCATTAAGCTTAATATTCCAAAAGCTATGGGAAAAATTGATCAAATGACTTGTAAAAGTTTGTAAAAGCTCGTTTGATTTGCAAAACATGATCTCTATAAATATATAAGCCTTTGAAATCGAGAGAATCATGTGGGTGATGAATTTTTCTTTGAAACATTTTACTTGGCGGGCGTCAAATAATAAGAAGATGTATATAGCCCTTTGTAAAAATGACCGAGCCAAATTTGTTTCATCACCAATTGCAATAAAGCATCATTCAACAATCACGAATTACATCAAAATATCATATTCTGAAGGGTTCAACCCAATTGAGATTAATCCATCTAACTAAGCAATATAAGAAAGGCATTACAAATGCCACCAAGCAAAAATGAAAGAAGCACTTTTACCATCAAGTACTTCATACCATCCATCCAAGCAATATACCATTCAACCATACTCAAGCACTTTGCTCCTCTTTTGAAAACAACAACAATTCATTGGTGCAATAGAGTCATACAAAGAGTGATAAAAATGCAATACATCAAAGTCAAAGTAAAATATGCAAAGACATTTTGAAAAAAACACGGGGTAGGGACATCAATCCTCATCCGAGGAAAAGCAAGCCGTAGGGAGAAGCTCCTTGATGAATTTCTTAAGTTTCCCCATTTTGCTCTTCATTTTCGCATTTTCTTCCTTCACTTCTCGGGAGCTCTTTTCTAAGAGATGCAACATCTCGAAATGTTTCCATTTCCACTTTTTTCATTCTATCTTTGAGACTCAAATCCTCAATATCCGGTTCATTATCATCTTCTCCATCGTCTCCTTCATTATTGTGCCCTTCTTCATCTCCCACATTTTCTTCTTCCCTATCTTCTTGTTCCCCGGCATTATCACCTCTTCCTACAATATTTTCAACCTCATTTTCATCAAAGAAATCATCCCAAGGTTGTCGCGGATTTCGAGCACGTCCCCTAGCGGCTCTAGTGGGAACCCGAGGTAATGTTCGTCTCATTCTTACCATTTGTAGTGTATTGTCATTATCAAAATAATGATGACGAATTTCAGTGTTCATCTCATTTTCCGAGTAGCCCGATACAAATAGAAGTCGACAAATCAAGTTCCCCAATGTATATTGCTTCCTAGCAAGCTTTCTTGATTCGGTCAAACAATACACAAATATGGCCGCATAATTGATCTTTTCGCCCAGACGATCTTATAAGTAAGAAATAGTTCGAGATTACTAGGGAGTTTTACTTCTTTACCACTTACGCAATAAGAACATATAATAGACATAATTCGGTAATTCGGCGGCATTGCCGAATTGGTTTTCTCCGGAAAAACTCCCAAAAATGTTTTCACTTCATCTAGTGAAACACCAAAAATATCATCATTCCAATGAGTACAATCCACATTAACAACTCCATCGTTAGGCACATTGAAATGATTACAAATGTCGGCATATGTCCAAGCAAAATGTCTACCATTAACATAAGTGTGAAGTTCCAAAGGTCCATATGTCATAGCATCGACAATCCACATGTTTGCTGATAAGTGCATTTTTGTTCACATTTTTTTTTAAACCTTTTTAGATAATTTCTCTAACTTTTTAGTTCATTAATCAATAAAATCAAGAAAAATCACATTGGCTTGTTTTGAATGATGAAGGTAAAGACTTGAAGCAAATTCGTATGATTTCGTATGAAAATACGACGTAAACAAAGTCTAAAATAAGGCAAGAAGACTCGATCTCGTGCAAGAACACACCCTAGTGTGTTGGGAAACATGGCCATGCTTCAAAAGGAAGAAAAACAAGAAAAACAGAAAAACACGCCCGGGCCGTGCTTACAAAGCACGGCCGTGTTTCACACGCAAATCATCAAAACACGCCCAAACCGTGTTTAAAAGCACACCCTACCAGAAAATCCCATTTTTGCGAAGAAAACACGGCCTGGCTGTGTTTATAAACACGGCCGTGTTCGTCAAATTTGACGAACACGGCCTGGCCGTGCTTTTAAAGCACGACCGTGTTTTCTCTCCAGCTCAACAAATTTTCTTCTTTTGGCGGAAATAATGGAGACTTTTGCTTTTTGACAACCTTTGAGTAGCTTTCACACCTCATCTTGCTGCACCAAAACTCAATTATCTCCTCAATTGTCATGTGGACACAATGATTCAACCAACTCAACCAACGGAAGTGAAGTATTATCATGTGTATACAATGATTCAACCAACTCAACCATGAATGTGCACACAATGATTCAACTAACAAGCATGGAAATGGGGCAATTGTTAATATGGTATTTCACAAGATGGTGCTTATAAAAGCCAAGAGTTTGAGTTGGAAAATCATTAATGTAATATTCATTCATATAGAGATTCATTGTGTTTAACATTTTGAGTGGAATTGGGATCAAGAGGTCTTGGAGGAGTAAGCTTGTAGCAACATTGGAGAAGAAGGCTTGGATCAACATCATCTATCAAAGGAAGAAGTCATTGAGATTTTGAGAAAGATAAGTACATCATGTTTACAACACTTAAATCTTCTTGTGTAATTTATTCTTTTGTCAAAATCATGAGTAGCTAAACTACTAGTGTTTGAATGTAATGAACTCTAGAATGGATTTGTGATTAAGGTTTGTATGTTTTTAATAAAATTCTCATGTCTTGTGTGATTCACTTATATCATGTTTATTTCATTCAAGTTGATATTTCCGGTATATTAATTTGATATTTATTCCTCATCGGACAATCGAGAGATTTATGGTGGGAAAGAACTATATAAGTGAAAAGAGTTGCATGCAATCCTGGGAGGGACGACATAAATCTTCTGAATTAGGGTCAAACCTAATATGGGAATTCATAAATCGTTATAATGCAATTTTGGGGGTTTTAACTAGAAAGAGATTTCAGTTAATCAACTTGAGATTAGGAGTTTTTCGCCTTGAGAAAGGGTTTAACTTTAATCGGGAATTTCTACGGTCCACATAACATGAGATTTTATTAAAAGAGGTTGGTTTTTGCTTAAGGGGTTATGGTTGTATTTTTATCTTGATTGAATCACAAAAACATTCTAGAGGGATTTACATTCAACATATTTCTATCTCTTGATTTCTCATTCTACAATCTATTTTTATTAGATTTCTTTTTGTAAGTTGCAATTATCTTAAATTCTCTATTTTCCATTTTCCATTTTAACAAACAAAACTCGAAAATTACTAGATTAGATAACAAAAAAGACGGTAATTATTAGTACTTACAATCTTCGTGGGAATGACACTCGGTACTCAATAATCTATACTACAAAACGATAGGTGCACTTGCCTAAGGTTTTCTAGAGTAGCTTTTGAGCCATCAAGTTTTTGGCGCCGTTGACGGGGATTGTAATATTAAGAACACCTTATTTTTGTTAATTTAATCATTTTTTTTTATATTTTCATCAGTTGTCTTTCTAGGTATCTATCTTTGTAAGTCTTGGATTATACTTATCCTCCTTGTTTACCACAGTGCATGCCTACTTGTCGCCGAATTTGGAAGCGCGAGACCGCCGGTAGCAACACAGAGGAAAGTATTAGTACAGATCACGAGGAGGATACTAACGAAAGCAAGGATCCCGATATGGCGGATGAACAACAAAGAACCATGTACGACTACGCCAAGCCATCTATGGACGGTACGTCGTCTAGTATCGTAAGGCCCGCTGTTGCAGCCAATAATTTCGAAATCAAACCGAATGTCATTCAAATGGTGCAACAATTTGTTCAATTCGAATGCCTCCGGGACGAAGATCCAAATAATCATATCGCGAATTTCCTCAAAATTTGCGATACATTCAAAATAAATGGAGTCTCCGACGATGCCATCCGTTACGCTTGTTCCCATTTACTCTTGGGACGGGCTAAACAATGGCTAAACACTTTACCGAAGGGAACAATCACAACATGGAGCATTATGGCGGAAAAATTCCTTCTAAAGTATTTCCCACCCGCTAAAACCGCACGATTGAGGAATGAGATCTCTTCATTCACTCAAGAGGACGATGAAACCTTGTACGACACTTGGGAGAGATTCAAAGAATTGCTGCGAAAATGCCCACATCATGGTCTTCCCATTTGGATGCAAGTCCAAACATTTTACAATGGGTTGCTCTCATCGACAAGGCAGATGATCGATCGCGGCGCAGGGGGACATTGAACAAAAAAAACACCGGCCGCCCAAGATCTCATAGAAGGAATGGCCATGAATGGCTATCAATGGCAATCCGTACGAGGAAAAACCAACAGTCGGTGGGAGTATATAATGCGGACGCGGTGGTTACACTAGCCGCACAGTCGAAGCTCGACTCGAGAAAATCGACGGGTTGGCGGCTCCAAAACCACCACCACAACAAGCCTTCTCATGCGAGACTTGTGGAGGATCGCACAACCACCAAGATTGCCCTCACGCGATACCGCCGCATGAACAAGTGGATTATCTAGGTAATCAATCTCGACCCTTTCAAAATAATCCTTTCAGTAACACTTATAATCCAGGTTGGCGTCAACACCTGAACTTTAGTTGGGGAAATCAAGGTCAACAGAAGCCTAATCCAAACGCACTCCCCAATGTCGAGAATCGAACAATACGAGTACGAGCAATTTTCTTATCATTCACTTCAATATTTTCATAATGCTCCTCCGCAAATTTATTCAAAAATCGAAACCTATTTGCTCTAGAAGGAGGCTTAGAAAGAAGTTACAACTTACTAGAATCCCAATGAATCCAGCTCTCAATTCAACAATCATTGAAACAATTTGAGAGATAATGAGAGGTTTTGAGAAAAGTTTGGAGGAAATAGTGGTAGGGTTCGAAGCTTTTGTGAAGAAATGAAGAAATGAAATGTCCCCTGTTTTTCAAAAGAACTTACTGCCCGTCTGTTTTACTCAGGTCGACTGGTCGACAGGGGTGTCGACCTGTGCGATCGACCGGTACCTGCTCCTGGGTACCAGTTTATTCGAAAAACTTGTTCAAAACTTGCAAATCGAACCCCAAAAGTTTTAAAAATATGCAAAAGTGCAAGTATAAAATATATTCAAAAAACAAGAGACTCGATTAAAACACGTTTTGAGTGCCTTTTAAAAACAAATCGAAAAATCCATTTAACGGCACGTTTTAGAGATGCTTTGAAATAGTTTGAAAAATAAGCACACAATAATACATCATGGAGAGAATCGAGTTTGAAGTAAAGTAATACGAGTGAACGTACCTCGATAGTTTATGCATCTCTTGATGAAGATGAAGATATATATATCCTACACAATTCTCAAACAATTTTTGCACAAAATATAATGGTAAAAGTGTAGGCTAAAGCAATAAAGATGTCACAAGTATATTATGCCATAAAACTCCATAAAACATATTAGACTAGGTAAATGCACATAAGTTTTTACAAACATCAAGCAAGGTCTCCTTTCCAAAAGATTTTAAAAACACAAATATTTATTGAAGACCTTAATTTTAAAAATAAATATTTGTAAACTCATTTTGACATTTAAGACACAAATAAAAACATGCATAATAACAAAATACAATGCATATTTAAATAGGGAGATACGGTTTACTAATTACGCCATTTCCATGGGTTGTGTCTTTCCCTTTGTTGGTAGTATTCTCCTCTTGAGGAATCACTTTGTTGATGATGGCTTCTCCAATTGCTCCATTTCCAAGGTTTGTTACCTTCCCATTGTTGATAATATTTCCTTCTTGGAAATTCATTTTGGTGATGTCTTCTCCTTTGATCAAATGAAACGGGCATTTGATGTTTTCTTAGCGGTATGATTTTTCTTTGATTATTAATTCGCCGAGTACCTAATATGACATCGTTTTGTGGTACCCTCAAGTGTTTGGGTCCTTTGGGATTAACTTTGAGACTTTTAGGTCTCCAATAATAAGTAGAGTTATTTCTAGCCCGACAAGAATTAGCCGTGTGACCCTTTTTACCGCAATAAAAACAAGTAGCAATTCTAGAAGTATAATGACCAACATGCTTAGAGACTTGACTCTTTTTCATATGATTTACAACATTAGGCTTATGATCAAGTCCTTGTTTCAATTTATCACAACTATGAACATCAACAATTTTGGTCATTTTATCGAGTACTCAAGTTGAATTTTAATAATTCATTTTTCATGCACTTAATATCCTCAACAAGAGTACTATTTTCCTTTTCAAGGATTCTAACCTTATCAAGTGTGGTGGTGTGAGCACATGATAGTGATTCATAGGAAGTAAATAAATTATCTTTATCATTTTTCAAAACATTGAATTCCTTTTTCAAATTTTTGTATTTAACAAGTAAGTTTTGGAATTCATTTTGAAGCTCATCAAAATCATTTTGCAAATCACTATAATCATAGTGTAATTCATTATCATAGGAAGTAGGGAGTTTAGAGCATACCTTGTTTTCTTCTTCGAAGCCCATAAGACATTATTCGACTTCTTCATCATCGGAAGTTGTAAGAGGCTCATCCCATGTTGTTGGATTTGATGTTGTATCCATTTGAGAGGTAGATGCTTTTGAATTGCTCATTTCATTTGCATAAACTTCATAGATAGCTTCTAATTTTTCTCATGCTTCGTGTGCCGATCATATTCCTCGAATATGACCGTATTCCGAAAATGTAAGTGAACAATGAAGAATATTTAGAGCTTTACCATTTAAGGAGAGAATTTCCTTGTCTTCATCATTGAGCTCCTTGAGGACTTTGGAGGTGAGTGGTCCGTCTTTCATCGGGATGGATTCTCCATTAATGACCGTGTTCCAAATATCGAACCCAAAACTTTGTAAATAGCATTCCATTCTTTTTTTCCAAACTGTATAATTTTTGGAATCAAATAGTGGTGGCTTGCTGGCGGAGGCGCCGGTAAGGTAGACTTCATTCGTAGCCAATGATCGTTCCTCTTTACTCGCGATGTCGAACGAGCTTGCCAAAGAGTTTGGCTCTGATACCACTTGAAAGTCCAAGCGGCTACGATAATCTAGAGGGGGGGTGAATAGATTATCTAAATTTTCTCGATTATGCCCTCTTTTTCGAATCAAACATGCCAAGACAATAATAAAGGTGCGGGAAGTAAATAACACGCATCGATTTATAGAGGTTCAACCCACCTAGGGCCTAATCCTCTACCACCCCAGTATCTCCGGGATGGATTTCAAAAAGAAAAAAGATTTTATTAATTACCACAATTAATACAATATCACCTTACAACACCTCTTTGGAGATTACCACAATCTCTCTTGAAGATTACCACAATCTTCAATGGCACCTTGTGAAGATTACCACAATCTTCCGACTTGAAGAATACCAAATTCTTCAACACCTAAAAGAGCACCACACTCTTTAATAAGAAGATTACCACAATCTTCTTGCACCTAACACCTAGATCACCCAAGTGTGTTCTTACCACAAGAACACTCACAAGGATATCTTGTGTTGAATGATGACCACAAATTCAAGATTACAACTCGATAATGAATAATACAATTTTTAGTGCAAGTGTAATCAAGAATTAAGCCTAGACCTCAAGATGTGAAAGTGTAAGACCTTAGGCTATTACAACAAGAATATAGACAATGAAAGAACAAGTATTTGCTTTGAGTGTATCTTGTTGTCTTGTATCTCAATTGGTTCCCTTGTTGCTTCAAAACTTCCTCTATTTATAGGAGATGATTGATCATGGATAGGCTCCTCTTGGGGATTGAAAATCTACAGAAAAATACAATTAAAATCAAGAATATAGCTGTTAGAAATCAATCCCACAAATTAAGGAAGAACTGTCTGATGTCAACGGCTAGAATTTTGCTTTCAAAACGATAGGGCGACCGGTCGCGTAGAAATTGATGTTGAAAAATAAAATCTCATTTTTACACAGGGCGACCGGTCGGCGGGGGGTCCGATCGGTCGACCCTGTGTTGGACTGGTTTGACATATTGTAAAGCAATACAGAGAAGAGCAGGTCACTTCAGGCACCGATCGACCTGTGGTCGACCACACCGGTCGACCTCATGTATTTTAATTCAGTTCGTTTTTGTGTTTCAACACATATCTTCAGGTACGGGTTGCCCTATAGGGTGATCGTTCCAACACAAGACAGGAGTGGTGTCCAATTTTTATCGAAAATAAACTTCAAGAAATACTCCGAAAAATTAGTAAAAACATTTTATATCGATCGGGAGTATTTGGACAACATTTTTAAACATTGTTTTTGTGTAAGAATACTTTAAAACAAAATCATCAAAATCATGATAAAAACATTTATCAAATAGGAGTTTGGGTGTGTGGATTGGAGAAAGGTGATTTTTTTGAAGCTGGGGGAGTGGTTTTGGGGGTATGGTCGGTTACACTTCGAGGTCGTTTGAAAGGGGATGCTTTCAACCACGGGCCATATTTCGATTCTTCCAGGTCGGGGGCCTTGTTGGTATCATACTCTTCGCAAGCTCGGAAATGGTGGCCAATGACCCCGCAGTAGAAACAATACACTGGTAGCGATTCGTATTTCAGCAGAATCCAAAGTGGTTCTCCTTTTAGTTTAATGGTTAACCCTCTTGAGAGTGGTTTCGTTATGTCAATCGAACCTTCAGTCTAACCGATTTACCAACAAGTCCTCCCTCAAGGGAGTCCCAGGTCTCGAAACGTCCGAGTTGTTGTGCTATGAGTTTTAGCGATTTAAGATTCATACATGCTACTGGTAGGTCGTAAGCTCGAATCCAGAACGATACTTGTGATATGGTAAGTGTTGATGGCTGTTCCATACCTGTTATACTTCTGAATGCAAAAAGAGACCCCTCAAAGTTCCATAGTTGGTTGTTGAGGACCCAGTCGTGTTCTTGTTTCTCATCAAAACAAAATAGGAAAAGATTCTTATCCCATTCTCTTGCTGAGAACCCTTTTTTGGCCTTCCAAGATTTTTTCATGACTTCGAGTAAGTAGAACGAGTTAAAAGACTTTTGGGTGCATAATCGTCCAGCAATACAATACCCATGCGTTCCGTTTCCATTACCAGTTTTTGGGTTTACGGCATCGAGATCCAGTACCTGTGTTTCTATGTACATCCGGTTCTCCATAAGAAAAATCCACACCAACCAAAACCTAAATAGGGACTAGACAGGGGACGTGGACACAAAGAGTCTGGCTAGGAGCTTCTGATAAAGCTCTGTCTCTGAGCAGGAAGAAACGAGCAGAGGTGGGAAAAGGACAAGGGGAGAAAAGGAGAAGGAAAAGAGGAGAAGGCGGGCTCGATCTAATCTGGGGAGTTCATTGAGTAGGGGTGGGGGCGTGGGAGTGGGGCAAAGTCGGGAGAACTCTAGACAAACGCCTGACAGGGGATGACACACATAGATGCAGAAAGGACTGACAAACTACTGAGAAAGACCTGAAATCAAGGCCACGCGGGTATGGGTTCCATCTGGCAGTCTTACAAGGCCATGAGGGTCAGGAAGGGACCAAAAAACGAAAAAGGAAAAGGGAGTGGGAAAGGGTGGAAGGATGAGGAAGGAGGACCTAGGAGGAGTGTACGGTGGGCGGAAGAGCAGGGGAGGTGGGCGGGCGTGGGGCGACTGTAGGGAGATGAACCATAGACGAAACCCTAGAGGGGATGAGACTCGGGAGGGAGGACGGGGCTCCTTACAAGAGAGGAGAACTTAGTGTAAGGGGTTTCCTATGAATATTACAAATTTTACTACACTTTTTCCAATGAATATTTTAAAAATGGTAGTATCAAGAAACCCCAAAATTTAAAAGATATCCCTTCTGTTTCCTAACAGGAAACAATTGGATATGTGTGCACTTTATGGACAAGAATGATTACTGTACACTTTATGGCCTTTTTAAATTTATAATTCTTTAAATCCAATCGAAAAATTGTAAAAAGTAGTTATGTCGCTCCAGAAATTCTGCATTAAAATAATTGTCACCAAAAGGCCTTTACGATTATTTCAGAAACAATAAGAATCCTCTACCAAAAGTAACATTTCACTCCACACAAATGACTGCTACAAGGAGTGACCACGGTTCCGGAACCGCCAATTCCAAACTAGAACACAATTCCTCCACGGTTCTGGTTTCGATTTTAACCGGAGCCATTTTTTTTTAAAAAGAAATTTATCAAATTCATTTACAAAATAAAAGAAAAAAGTAAAAATAGAAAATGAATTACACTTAACATACATAATAATATTAAATTTTGGACTTAATATAAATATTAATATTAAGTTGCCATTGTATCCTGTTAAGATATAGAGCAATCAAAATTCATGTGACCCGCTTAAAATATTTAGTTTAAGATGTGTCTCATGCGGATGCGAAGATAAAACATCATAATAAACATTTAACATTTCTTCTATCATATTTTTACCCAAAAAAAGTAAAAATTGTTGGTTTTAACCTTGAAACCGGCGGTTTCAACTGCCGGTTCCATCGACAGTTAGCCGATTATACAATTTTTTAGACCAAGGGTTTTGGAACACGATTCCGGTCAATGGTTCCCAGAATTATCGACCACGATTCTAGTTACGATTTGTAACGGTTCCATTTGGCCCCCAACTACTACAACCAAATAAATATATGTGAAGAAATAATAAAAGACGGTGTGGTTGGATTAATGGGACATTGCTCCGTTTGGAGTGGATTTTTAAGTTTATTTTTTTATTTTCAAATTCAACTTACTCACAATTCGCTTTTTTGACTTTGTAGTTACTTTAAATTTGTTCTATACTAATGTTGTTGAAACTTGCTCACTCCTAAATTCTTTGAAATCTTCTTGAGTCTTGGAAGATCTTCTAAAATCCTATAAGGTCCTAAAAAGTTGTGAAGGCTTGGAAGGTCCTAAGAGATACTCTAAATTCCTGGGAGGTCCTTTGAAGTCCTAAGAAGTCTTCAGAGGTCCTTTGAAGTCCTGGAAAATCATAGGAGTAGGAGGTCCTAGGAGTAGTAAACTCCTAGTTAGGGAACCGGTCTGCAATATGAACAGACAACTAAAAGGACCCCAAGGAGGAAGCTCCTCCGATTCTTAAGTCACCAATAGTTTTGAATAAAATCTTAAAAACAAAGAGACAAAGTAATTAGCAAGTAAATTCATATTGCTTATAGATGAATGGAGATAGACTATTTATATATGAGATTTTGGGTCTCATGGGCTTTGCTTAGTATACTAGGCTTTGTAGGTCATTTGTTTAATAATAATCCAGAAGTTACCCATTTAAAATTAATTTTAGGTTACTAATTATAAGACTGAAATTAAGTAATTATAAATAAATAATAATTAAAAGTCAAATTTACCGCTATCACAAGCCATCCCACTTCCATGATGCGGAGAGAAGATTAGCAGTGTGTGAGTTAAGGTCTGTAGGGAAATGTTCCTCATAGGACTTAGCTTTCTGGAGATGATGAGGTTTCCCTTTACTTCATTAGTCCTGTAGATGATAGTGTCCCCCGCTACTCTCCTTAGTACTCAGTCTTTTGAAGACGACTACAAAAAAAAAAAAATTTAAACTCATTATAAGGTAGACTTGTGACTTGAGTACTAGAGTTGTCAAATATATCAGGTCCGGTCATGACTTTTCCTTTCTTTATATATTTCCATTGATGGAAAAAAGATGTACTAGGTCCGTCGGCAGCCCCACCCCACCAAATGTAGGGGCAGGTTGGGAGTTTAGTGGCCTAACGAAAGGCGGGCAGAGAGAGAGGAGAGAGAGAGAGAGAGAGAGAGGTAGTAATTCATTTCAACTCTTATAAAAGTGTATATAATATTATTTTGAATTTATATTTATCATCAATTATTATTTTCATTTTGCATATGTGTGCAATTATAAGATAAACTAAATATCAAACTCGTATAAACTTTTTAAATTGCTTGTACCTTAAAATTAATTGGATTATGGAAATACATTCAAGTTGGAAAATGAATTTTATTATTTATACCTTCTGCCAACTCGAAACACTCTGCCTAGCACACAAGCATCATATGTCATATCAGCATGTCAATTACATTACTCGAACTTGGTTGAAACTTGATTAATTGGAATTCCCTTTAAATACTATTGATATTTTAGATGAATTTTATTAATTTATTAAGTTTTTTATATAGTACTTTATATTTTATTCAACTTGAACTTTATGATTTGGAATTCCTCATGCACTTTATGAATTGATTTTAGGGTTATTAATTTTTTAGTACCTGACCTATAGGCACTTTGCTGGTTTGGTACCTGACATTTCGGAGTTACCAAATTAGTACCCATACTTCACATTTTTTTATGAATTGATACCTATTAACTTTTAAAGACGAAAATGCCCCTAAGATTTTTTTGTAATTTGTGTTTAAAAGTTATGTTTTAATTAGAATTGTTAAATTTAAAATAAATTTAATTAAGAAATAATTTATTATTATTTAAATTAAATTATTAAATTCCTAATTGGTAAAAAATAAAATTAAATAATTAATTATTTTTCAAAATTCGATTAAAAACTAATTAAAAATTAATACATTAATAAAAAAAATTGCTCTAATATTCTTATTTACTACTTGAATTTTAATTTTTTAAATTATTTAATTTTCTTTCTTAAAATTAGTTAACTAAACTAATTTTCTTTTTGATTAATTAAATTTTAATTTATGCTTATTAATTTACTGATTTAATGTGATTAATTTATTTTTTCTTAAATTCTTTAATATTTTTAGAAACTTCTTTTTATTTTTTATTAATTAAATTAATTAAAATTTTAATTGATTTTATAATTTAAATAAGTATACTCAAAAATTTATTTTAAGTATAACTTATGTTTCTTGGGGGCATTTCGTAATTAAAAGTGAATAGGCACCAATTTATAAAAAAATGTGAAGTATGGGTACTAAATTAGTACTTGAAAATGTCAGGTACCAAACCAGCAAAGTGCATATAGGTCAGGTACTAAAAAATCAATAACCCTTGATTTTATCTCAATTCTGTTGTGGACGCCCCGAACGCACATGTCAATTCCCTGAATGAATCATGTGATTGTTGAATTATTTGTTAAAATAAGTCATTAAAATACAAAATATATGGAAAAAAACTATTTTTTTCAATTTTTTAATATTTTTGTATTTTTGGCGAGCGATCGATCTTTGTGGCCGAAGTGGATTAAGTTGGGTCAGGATATTCCCGCCCCGCCAGACCATGCCTTACAGCGGACTTTTTCAGCTTGCGGTCTTGCCCACCCTGCTGACTGTTTTGATAGGTTTAGTGAGTATCTTGTTCAACAACTCTCCCAACCTACAGGCATGCAACCAATGAGACCAAGTGAAATGGGAGGTTGAAGGACAACCAATAAAATTGTTGGGCGTACCGGAGGCTTATTGTTATCCGAGATTTGATTTATCCAGAATATCTGACAAATCACACCAACAAGATAATGGCAAAAAATAAATGACACCGACAAAAAATAAAATGGCACACAGATTTTACGTGGTTTGGTAAAATCCGCCTACGTCCACGAGAGATTTCGTTCTTTACTAATAAAGAATTTCCTAGTATAAGAAAAATACATTCCTTGAGTTTTATGGACCTAACCCAATAATATAACACTCATACAACTACTTTATTAGCTATCAAAGAATACTCTTCCCAACCCATTTGTATTGCCCCAAGAGAAAAAAAAATACTCTAAGTGTTTTCCCGCACTTATCACAATTTGACTCACACAAATTGATCCACAAATGCTACAATCTATCTCTCTCTTAAACTCTCCAGTTGGTTGTATTTTTACAATTACTCCCCCTTGCCTTTTATAGGCAAACAAATGGAGCAATTCACGGAAGAAAAAAATTGCAAGCCAAATGTAATTTGGCACCTTCTTCCAACTTTGGAAAAAATGGCAATCCCCCAAGATTGACCAATTTTGTTTGGTTGGGGGGGGCTGCTACCTAACTATCTCCACCTCCAATACCAAACACTATTACCTGCAAACCAAAACATCAAATACCATTGGCCTTCAGTTCTCTGCACATGCCGAATCAGTGAGGTCCTAACTCCACCTGATTCAATCGGCCAATACACATGTGCAGTCCAGTCAACACCATTAATTGACTGTCGAGAGGGACGACCCAATCCATCCTCTCGCCCAGTAGGATTTACTACACACCTGTCTACACCCTGGAAGCCTTCTGGCACGCTCCACTTCCAGTAATCCTTTGAGGTCACTAGACTATACAAATTCCGATACTTCACTCCCACTATTAGGACCTCTCCGCCACTTACGACTTTCAGGACTCCACCTCCAGTCGAATACTCACAACCTTCAGAATCCAGTTGGCTCAAGGAAATTAGATTTCTTCCCATCCTTGGGACATATGCTACACCACCCAAAGTACAATCTACTCCATCACCCATTTTGATTTTCACCACTCCAAAACCTATGGTTCTACAAATAGAATCATCACCAAAGGACAAAGTTCCTACCTTCTGCAGTTGAAGTGAATCAAAACAATCCTTTCTGGATCACACATGCATTACGCACCCCGAATCTAAAACTTACCCATCTCGAGAAGAAGTGCCCATACTTGTGGAGACTGTGTAAACATCTTCATCTTCCGCATCTATCACCGTGTCACCACCGCCACCTTCACCATTATCATCCTTATTTCTCCGAGGACAATCCTTTTATGTGGACTTCCTTGTGACAACAGTAGCACACGATACCCTTTCCCCTGGTCCTTGAATCTGACTTACTAGTCACAGATCCACCACCATATTTCCTCTCATTTCGATTCATGTCCCAAGCAACCAAAGCAGATTCATGTCCCTCCTCCTGGTTTGCTTTCTTTTGCTTTTCGTGGGACAACAATGATGCTTTTATATGCTCCAAATCCAGTGTATCTTTCACGTATAGCAATATCGTCACCAGACTGTCATATGAATCTGGGATAGAAGTAAGAAGTAAAAGGGCTTTATCTTCTTCCTCAATCTTTACACCAATTTTTCCCAGTTGATCCACCAGTATGAAACTGGTTCATGTGATCCATCATATTGTCACCCTCCGGAATCTTTAGTCTATATAATTGTCGTTTCAGTAGCAACTTTGTGGATAAATTTTTCCCGAGATACAAATTCTCTATTTTTTCCACAACCCAGGTGTTGAATCTTCAGAAACATCATCCACAATATTATTGATAATGTTGTCCGCAATACAAAGTCGAATATGCTGACATGTCGTGATTTCAGATCCTCCCACTATGCGTGTTTTATTTCTAATGGTTTTCCATACTTTTCCTTCAACACCAGTGCAAGGCCCCGTTGAACTAGAAGATCTTTCACTCTTCATTGCCAAAAAATAAAACTCCCTTTGACGTTAAATTGTTGCACCTTGAACGGATTTTTCATTGCCATGGTATCCATCCAAAAAAATCAAATCTCAATTTTCTACCTTGCCCGAGTTACCAAGTGGCTTTGATACCACTTGTTGGGCGTAGTGGAGGCTTATCGTGATCTGAGATTTGATTTATCCAAAATATCAACCAAATCACACCAACAAGATAATGGCAAAAAATAAATGACACTGACAAAAAATAAATGGCACACAGATTTTACGTGGTTCGGTAAAATTCGCCTATATCCACGAGAGTTTCCGTTCTTTACTATTTAAGAATTTCCTGGTACATGAAAAATACACTCCTTGAGTTTTATGGACCAAACCCAAGAATATAAGGATCGTGCAACCACTTTCTTAGCTATCAAAGAACACTTTCTCCAACCCCTTTGTATTGCCCTAAGAGAAAAAAATACCCCAAGTGTTTCCCCACACTTATCACAATTTGATTCACACAAATTGATCCTCAAATGCTACAATCTATCTCTCTCTTAAACTCTCCGGTTGGTTGTATTTTTACAATTGCTCCCCCTTGCCTTTTATAGGCAAACAGATGGAGCAATTCACGGAAGAAAAAAATTACAAGCCAAATGCAATTTGGCACCTTCTTCCAACTTTGGAAAAAATGGCAGCCCCCCAAGATTGACCAACTGTGTTTGGTGGGGGCTGCTACCTAACAAAAATCATCACTAGGGAGCCAATGATATGACAAACGAGGAGGCCCACAACCCAGAGCCAAGCTGAGTTGAGGGTCGAGCCATCTGAGTCAAGGGGCGGAGTCGAGGAATTGAGGGATGAATACCATTTTTTTTCATTCAGATGTTGTGGTCCAATCTATTGGATCTTAGTAATTTGGGATCTCTTCTAACTCATTTTCTAAGAAGTTATAGGCTTTTTGTTGCTTCGTAAGGGATGATTTCTCCTTTGTCCTTCTGCATCATTCACAGTATGACGTGTACCTCTTGGTCTTCACATACGTTAGCATTTTTTATGCTCTCGACTTTTCTTAATGTTAGGTGGTTTTATGCATGCATTTAGGTGCATATTTTAACTTATATTTGATACATTTATATGTGTAATTGAGCTTAACTGATTCTGTTTTATGCTTTGGATGTGATACTGCAAGAAAAAAAATGGATCGAAAGCCGGCAAAAAGATGGAAACATCGCTAAAAAGACACGTCACACGAATGGCCTGTGCAGGTTACATCGGACAAAACAGAGATTTCAGATGAGCAAGCCACAAGCCCACACGACTAGCTTGTGTGATTTTCGCATGGTCGCCCATGTGGTTTCACACTGGTAATGTGCAACCCATATTTCTACGTATTTTTATCCGATTTTAATCAAGTTGGGCCTACCGAAGAGGATATAAAAATAATTCTGAAAGCCTTAGGGAGAAAAGGAGTCGGTTGGGTTAAGTTTTCACCATTTATAGAGAGACACAATGGGTTATCAAGGAATATAAGATTTTGAAGACGGATTCATCCAAGTAAGGGGAATTCATCGCCATAGTCTAGAATTTTCATCTCTTTTTTTTTTATTTTTATGTTGCCATTGTATAATTTGACGGGTTTGCAGACGAACTTGTCTAGCTAGTTTTCTTTTGATTCTATGACATAACATAAATTGTAAATCTTTATATTCAATTTGGTTTGTTTCGTATTAGCTTATTTCCTATTTCATTCATGCATGGTGTTAGAGACTTTCTTTGGAGTCTCCTAGAGAGATATATTTGATAGTATAGTATGATAGACTAGTCATGTCCAGGGTAGCGTATGGCTCCTCCCTTATGGGATTTAAAACAATTTATGCCATCAGAGCGCAAAGTTTCTCTTTTGAGGACTTTTCTTGTGCATATCTTGGATAGCTCGTAGGTACCTCTTACGGACTCAGTTGTTGCGTATCTTGGGTAGTGCATAGATACCTCTAACGAACTCTACTTGTGCATATTATGGATATCGTCTAGCTACATCTTACGACATGTGCTTTGTTATCCTTAATAGCGCATAACTATCACTTACAAACCTTTTTTGTTTACTTTGGATGGGCAAATAACTACCTCTCATGAGAAATATATGGATTAAATTGTTTTACCAAAGCTCATTTTTCAAATTATTTTAACCAATAATTGATTATATATGAATACTGTCAATTATTGATTGAAACAAATTGACGGTAATAGATAGTTGATTTTTATAGAAATCAATTATTTAACAATTTTAAACATATTTTAATGAATCATATATGCTAACTGATTTGCATCACAATCGATTTTTAACTCAATATATGCTAATTAATAACATACTATTAATCAATCATACTATCACAAATTGCTATACAATCAATTCTATATAATTAATCAATTGACAGTATCTAATTATATTGGTAAAACTAATCAAATTTTTTGTAATAAACTTATTTTTAATCAATACTATAGATATTGTCAAATAAATTGCTCAGCTTATTTGCATGGCCGAGCTATCCTTATACCAACACTTGATGTAGTTAATTTTAAAATCGAATATTTGATTTTATTCAAAGGTGGAATGTAATAACCCTTATTCAGACTACGATCCAAAATGCAATATACAAATATTTGATTTTTTACTTATATTTATTTATTCAGCTTTTGTGCTATTATATTTACTTTTAATTGTTTTAATGACTTAAAATAAGTAAGTGAGTTCATGTAGCTTTATAGATTTATGTGGGTTTGATTAGTTAAATCCTTGAGTTATTAACTTTAAGATATATGATTAGTAGAGTAGTGTCTTATTAGTATCATTTGTTTACTTTAAGAATTTTGATAAGATACTGGTTATATAGCCTATTAGTTTTCATTATTATAAGTGAATTTTGATCCGTCTAGTTGTCAAGTTAATAATTTTTGGAATTAGAATTTGTGGCTAATAATAGTAGATCAAGATTAGACTAGAATTATTGGAGTTATTAACTATAAGTTGATTACCTAGTAATTAGTAAAATTAGCTAGAAAATAAGTGAATGATTTCTTATGACACTTGGATATTAATCTAAGTTTAGCCAACCATTTTCTTAGTGACTTTGATCCACTTTAATTCTAAGCATGTTAATATTTCCCTGGCCCATTTTAAACACATTCAACTCAAGCTCAACCCTTTACCATTTTCTAGCCCACTCTTAATTAACCAATTGTAGCCCAAATATGGAAGCTCATTCTTACATGTTATAACTTGAAACCAAACACCCTCAAAGCAACACACCATCTCCTCTCATCAACTCATTCATCAACATAAAAAAAAACAAAAAAACAAAAGAAAGCAACTTGGTCATTGGAAGAAGCATTCGGCAGTAAGCTTGTGTGGAAGAGAAAGTTAATTCATTTTCTTGTATATTCATCAATCACTTCAAATCATCATCTTTACCCATAGACTTCCATTTTCATCAAAATTGAAGGGAGAAAACCCCATTTGCCTTGAATTGAGGGGAAGAAATTGAAGAGGAAATATTTGCTTGAGTATACATGCAATTGGTGAATTAGATTACCCGTCACTTGAGGTTTCCAATTTTGTAAGTTGATCATCTTTTAGATGAGTTTTGGTCATAGATACAAGGTGTTTTTTTATGGTTTAAAAATGAAATTGATTGAGGGATTTTAATTATAGGAAGCTTCAACTTGAATTAAGCTTGTGCAATTGGAGATTTTAATTTGCTAGTTTCTATGAAGGTGGGCTAAAATTTATTTTATTTTTCAAATGGGTTTTTTAAAATTATTGTTAAATCATGAAATTGATTGAGTTATTATGTATTTATACGAGTGATTATGTGCTAATTGTGATGGTTTGAGAAATTGATGGTTGGATTATTTATAGTTGTTAATTTAATTGTATTGTCATTAAGTTCGGAGGCTAATTTTGTAATTACTAAAAATTGTGGTGCTGTTTTAAAACTTTAAAGAGGCTACTTTGTAGATATTCGTTGATTACTTTGATTAGTAGGGGTTACTTTTTAGGGTTATTGATTTTTTAGTACCTGATCTATAGTCACTTTGCTGGTTTGGTACTTGACATTTTCGAGTTACCAATTTAGTACTCACACTTCAAATTTTTTTATAAATTGGTACATATTCACTTTTAAGGACCAATTTAGTACTTTTTTTCCCCACGATAGCTTTTTATTAGAACAACTCAAAAATGGGAATTACAACTACAAACGTAGTCAACTGGCTATGGGCCAACTTGACTAAAGAAAAGTCAAACGGAGAATTAGCAAGACCAATTCAGATGTAATTCACAAACAAAAACTCTTCAACCAAAACTAAGAACACTCTCACGCTAGGAGACTTCATCACTCCTTAATGGAGACTGCAAAACACTAAAAACCGGCACGAGCAGCCACTACATACTACAGAACAGATAAAACTGATTTGCCTAGAAGTTTCGCAAGTCAACCGGGAAAAGAAAAGAAACAAATAAAATTAAAAAAACTACAACAAAACCAAACAAAGAACACAAAAACAAAATAAAGAGAAAGAAAAATCAGCCTCTCCCTCACCTAGATCTACTGCCGCTGATATCACCACCACCCGCCGGTAACCCGCTACTAGTTACCATTGGCCCGCCTCCTCAAAGCATCTCCAAAAATTTGGATCTGAGTCCCATGAGAAAAACCTCGCGAAGTGGGGAGTTTGACCGTTGACCATACATCGATGGCCGTCTCGGCCATCACCGGCGACTGGACATCGTCGGCCGCCCAGCAGGAGCTGGGGGTGATGGGAAGGGAAGGGGCAAAAGCTAAATGGGGAGGGAGGACCAATTTAGTACTCATACTTCACATTTTTAGAAACTTCTTTTTATTTTTTATTAATTAAATTAATTAAAATTTTAATTAATTTTATAATTTAAATAAGTACACTCAAAAATTCATTTTGAGTATACTTATGTTTCTTGGGGGCATCGTCCTTAAAAGTGAATATGTACCAATTTATAGAAAAAATGTGAAGTATGTGTACTAAATTAATAACTCGGAAATGTCAGGTACCAAACTAGTAAAGTGTCTATAGGTCAGGTACTAAAAAATCAATAATCCTAATTTTTAAAACATCAATAACCCTAATTTTTAATTTATCAAGAGTTTGAAGGTGAATTTAGCAAAAATCAAGAATTTTGGGGCCAAATTGCAATTTCCAGAAACTGCCCTCCGTTTTTATAAACTTGAAATTGGCCTGGACTTATATTGTACTTTTAAGGAATTTGTAGTGGATTTTGTAGTTTTTAAAAGTTCATTTTGAGGTAATTTCATAAAAATAAAAATTATTGGGGTCAATCTGTAAGTTTGAAAAAAATAAAACTAAAATGGTTTTGTTATTTTCAAATGTTAAAAATTGGGGCTGTCCAGATTTTCTTTGGAGGTTAGAATGGTAATCATTTGCTAGGTTTATTTGCGAAAATAAAGAGTTTAAGGAGTAAAATGTAATTTTCTGAAAGTGTGAAATAATTTGGTAATTTTCAAAAGACCCAACGGCCTATTTTTGCATATTATAAGTTGTGTGATTGTTATCGTTTATGAATTGTTATATATTGTACCAATCTTATTCATTTACCGTATATCGTTACCGTTATGAACAGTTTTCCGTTTCCCATTAGGCGTGTGTGGTTCGAGCAATTAATCGAACATATCGCCTGTCGATGTTTACTCGACTACACATGTCTCTTCCTATTTTTTGGACGGGCCGGAGACGGTGGCAGAACTATTCCGGAATATGATGAACTCTTGGTATAAACCCACAGCTAAAAGAGCCGTCGAGCTACCCGAGAGGAATAAGGTGCATGTGAGGGTTCGGCCTGTGCGTGGGAGAACGCAATAGGGTCGGTGTTTGATCAACATCGACCCTGCGTTTATTTGGTGTGTCAGACCGTTGGTTTTTAAAATAAAGCATATAACCATGCCCGTTTTAAATTCGGCTTGAATCCTGTAATTTATTTTACCTTGTTTGTTGGTTTTTAAAATGGGGCATGTAACCATGTCTGTTTGAAATTCGGCTTGACTTCCGTAATTTATTTTACGATATTTGTTTATTTTTAAAATGGGGCATATAACCATGTCCATTTTAAATTCAGCTTGAATCCCGTAATTTATTTTACCGTATTTGTTGGATTTTAAAATGAGGCACATAACCTTGTTCGTTTTAAAAAAAACGTCTTAAATTACCGAAACTATTTTTCCCGAATTAGAACTAGTGTTATAAATGCCGACAACCAACTGACGACGTCGTCTTTTTCCGTAAGAGGCGTTGCAAGCAAATAGTTTTTGAAAAGCGGCGAAGCTTGTAGAAAATCTAAAAGTTTTATTGTTATTCGTAGAGGGGTCGCGGAAGAATATTGGGTTCGAATCCCATAGCCCCCATGTGGCGAAAGCGATCATAAAAATTGTTTACTTATAGTTATTCTATTAGTTTGTGAGTAAATTAATATCTGATTCTTTTGTATCTATTTTATATGCGTGGAAACTATTTTGCACACCAAGTGCTCTGCTCAGTATTTTATTTAAAAAAAAAATGTTTCTCATTTTTTTAACTACTACGCATTTCCTTGCCTACCCACTAGGCTCATTTACCTTACCCCACGTTTTTTCTAAAATTTTCAGAGATTGGTGAACCTAATACCGAACCACCTATGCAAGAAGCGTAGGACGTTGAGACTGTTGGATTGAACTAGTTTTGGGACTTCATTTAAGTATTTTGCTTAGGAGATTGTTGTAATCTTCTTTTATGTAATTTGTCTTTATAGTATTTTATAAGTTGAGACTTACGATGTGTTATATGTAATAAACCTAGTTCATATATCTTGGATTTTGTGGACTTTTCCATAGACTTAGATTTCATCAAGTTATATATTTCAATTATTATACTTTTGGACAATCTCTATTGGGAGCCTAAATTGGTAAAAAAAATCAAGAGTCATACTTTGATAATTGGGGTTTTTTTGGGATTATTTTGGTTTATTGAATTGGGGAGTTACATGAAAATGTAAGATATATTTAAGCTCTGAAAGCTCGTGCAAATTAGATTCAAATATTGACCTATTGCAGGATGTGCATACACCAGAGTAATTGAACACAATGGTGCCCTGGCATGCCAAATCATGAGCTAAAGTTGAAAGTTGGATCTCTATTGATGCTATTGACGAACATGAATCATGCACTTGATTTGTGCAACGACACTAGTTAGGTGGGTTGTTACAAAAGTCAATAACTATCTCTCTCATGTTAGACTTCTTTTGAAAAAGTCATTATTCAGCGATAGTCAATTATATGTTGTTGTATCTAGAGTGACTAATCGTAAGGATTTAGAAATCCTGATTTATGATGATGAGAATAAACGTAGCAACATAACTATGAATGTTGTTTATAAAGAAAATTTTCTTAATTTGTAAAATACATTCCTTCATTAATATTTTTTTATATGAAAACATTGTAGATTTATTAATACATTTTCAGTAAGAAAATATTTGATTAACAATATGAAGTATTCATTTTTTCAATACCAGTTCAATATGAAAATACATGTTTCACAATTTTATATATGCAACTGTTTATAGAGAGATATAATGTGTGTGAGATGGAGAGGGATATATAATAGTAATATAGAAATAACCATAGATTGAGATATAATTACAAATGAGTAGAATTTGACATTTAAGTTTATCGTTGAAATTATAAATTTGATAAATAATTTGTTATTTTTATTTCTCTTATATGAATATTATTATTAAGATAAAGTAATAAAATACTAGCTCATGATAATAGATATTTTTATTATTAAATAATAAGATTAAAAGAAAAATATATGTGCAATGCACGGGCCGGCGAATTACTAGTTATTGTAGATACGGTTAAATTTATCTGAATTATTATTGAGTGGGGCAGTCTTAAACATATCATTTGTGAAACCGACAAGAATATTTTGGTGTGATTTGAATGATTTTCAAATTTTATAACCAGCTCTTTTTCATTGGCTTACTGAAACATGTAAAGAGCAACTTTTCTACTCAAGTCATTTCTAATACAAAAGAGAATGGTAGAGAAGGATACATGTACTCGTATGAGATCAAACCAATTTTATATAACTAAATAATAGCACTCATCTAATCGGCACCACAAGTTCCCATTTCTTGTGAAACCAAAATTATGTGCACAATTGTACTTAAGACAAATGCACGATTATCTAATATCTCTAAGATTGTGACTTGTGAGTAAAATGTCTCCTGTCCATTTCTATTAAAATGCACAACACTACAACTATTTTAATTTGTTGTCAACAATGAAGCTACACAAAATTAAAACGGTATTAATGGTATTTAGCTGAGTTTATAAGCTCTTTAAAAAATTTTAATAAGATATTTGACTTATAAGTATTAGGTAATTTTTTTAAAAAAAATATAACTTCCCAAAATAAGATGTTACGAGCTTATAAACTGTTTTTTTTTAAACATAGGGAATGTCAACTTTTTTTTCAAATAAGTTCTTATTTTAATTTAACAATCTTCTTTGATTTGGATAATTTAATTACGAAAGTGTCATTATTATATATTATAAGTTTTATCATCATATTTTATCCAAATATTTCAACAACTTATTTTAAAATAAGATCTACAGTCTAATAAAAATTTGAAAATATCTTACAAGATGTAGAATCTTATAAGATCTTTTAAATAAGTTTAATAATGTAGGAAAAACTGAATGGAAATTGTGCTATTTGACATAATTTTCTTGGACTGGCCTATTTCTTCAATAATAAAGAAAATGTTTAACTCCAATTGTGTTTAATTTTGTAACACCTAAAACACTCAAGTCATGGAGTAGTGGGGGAGTGAAGGCACTTGAAACTCTCTAGTTATGGCAGAGTGGGAGAGTGAATGCTCCAAGTCATGGGGTAGTGACACTTGAAACTCCCGGGAGAATGAATGCTCCAAGTCATGGGGTAGTGTGGAGTTAACGTAGGTTGATTTGAAACCTATAAGAGGTTGTCCATTTTTTTCACAATTTACATAACACACAACTCCTACACTTGCATAAAACAATTCTTTGCATATTGCTCTTGTGTTCCTTGGCTTCTAGTTGTATTTTGGTGGTGATTTTCAAACATAATTTTTAGTTCGTTGGGAGAGGTAGTCTGATCTTTCCCGTCTTATCTTAGAAAACAAACGTCCAGAATAGGGGACACATCTGTTTTAAGGATAATGTGTTCAACACATGATTAGGGTCAATTTCATATTATGCGTATGTAATTTAGTTTGTTACAAATTCCTATTATTGTTTTGTAATTTGTAATTTCATTTTCATTTTGTTAATATAATTATACAAACTGTACTAGATAAAATTGCTAATTTTTTATTACAAACTTAAAACAGATTTTTCAGTAAATTTATAGTACAGTTTGTTTCCAACATAAAATATGCAACTTTGAATTTAATATATTGTCTACAGCAAACTTGGTTATCAATTAATTAGTGCTCAGTATGATAACATGTTTGTAATTGCTTACGATTAGAATTATTATAATTTGAGGCTTTCTATATTGCATGCATATATAGTACATTGAGGAATAATAATAGTGGTCTGATAAAAGGTTTATAAAGAAAACAAAAGGTACACAACAAGTTGCCTCAATTAGTTTGACATATATCAGATGAACTTGCTTTAGGCATACATGATAAACCACACATAAAAGAATATGAAAATTCAGTAGGCATAAAATTATATTCTTTTAAATTTTGCTGACATTTATATTGGTCATTTTCTATTCTATTTAATATTCTCAATATTATCTATTATATCACGACAGTGAATATTTTTTTTGAGGTTTGCTAACATTAATAAAATTGTCTCACCAATTTCGTAGATTGGATGATTGATCGACTCGATCGTATTGATCAAATTTGTTTGAATAATATTTTGGACTAAGAAGATAAATACTCTGTGTACGTATATTTGGAGGGAGTAAAATTGAAATTTGAACCTTATAATAAATCTTGAACCTGGATACGGTGATCTCTGAGGTGCACTTGGTGGGTTCAAACCCCAAACAGTGGTGGATTAACTCTGATGCTAAAAAGCACATCTGCTCTATTAAAGAAATTCACCTACCTCTGAGATCAAGGGGAGAGGAGAAGTGGTTTTGAAGATGGCATTCGGAAAGGAGTTGACTCTCAACAATGTGTTGTATGTGCCAGATATTTAGAATAATCTGGTGTCGAGTCGCTTTTAGATAAACATGGTTTTCGCATTGTTTTTGAATCAGGTGTTATAACTTTGTTGAACAATTGAGTGTTCATTGATAAAGTATGCAACTGATGGGTCGTTTAAGTTTAATGTAATAGTTGTTAAAGCAAAATGAATGAAATGAATAATTCTTCCAATTTGTGGTATGGTAGACTAGGACGTGTTAATTATGATACTCTACGTAGATTAATTAACTCAAATTATATACCAATATTCCAAATAAAATCCAAGCACAAGTGTGAAACTTGGGTTGACAAAGTTAACAAGGTCATCATTTAAAAATATTGAAAGAAATAATGAACTACTATTGATTTAATTCACACTGATGTATGTGATCTAAAATCAACACAAACACGTGGTGTCAATAAGTACTTCATTACTTTTATTGATGATGACAGAAAGTTTTGTTATGTGTATCTTCTTAAAAGTCAAGATGAAACTATAGAGTAATTAATTCTCTATAAAAATAAAGTTGAGAATCAACTCAAAAAGAAAATTAAGTTGCTAATAAATGATCGTGGAGGTGAATATGAATTTTGCTGAATTTTGTACCCAACATGGAATTAGACATGAAATAAAAACACCTTATTCACCTAAACAAAATGGCATTGCAGAATGGAAAAATCGTATTCTAAAGAAATTAGGAATGCCATTTTATTAAGTTCTGGTTTGCTTCATAACATGTGGGGGGAACTGTTTTGACAGTTAATTATCTTTTAAATAAGGTGTCCCACATGAAATTTGACAAAAGCCCATATGAGCTGTGGCATGGGAGAATGGGGGTGTCTTGCTAAGGTTATTATACCTACACCAAAGAAGGTAAAGGTAGGTCCGAAAACTGTTAATTGCATATTTATTGGATATGCACACAACAATGGTATTTATCGATTTCTTGTGTATGAAACTAAGATTAAATATATACATAAGAACACGATAATCAAATCAAGAAATGTCTTGTTCTTTGAAAATATATTTTCGTACAGATCAAAAGAAGAAGCAAGCACTTCTAACGGATACATGATTCAAATAGGACAAGGGCAAGGAAATAAAGAAGAAGAGGTGGAACTTAGACGCAGTAAACGAGCTATGATAGAAAAATCTTTTGGTCCAGATTTTCTAACCTGCATGCTGGAAAGTGAACCTCAAAAGCTACAGAGAAGCTATAAATTCTTCTGAAGGACCATTACGGAAAGGGCCATAAATATGAAATTAATTCCATCTTGCAAAACCATACATGGGAACAAGTGGATCTTCCTGAAGGAATTAAACCACTGGGTTATAAATGGATTTTAAAGAAGAAAATGAAGGCAAATGGAACAATTGATATGTACAAGGCTAGATTTGTAATTAATAGTTATAGACAACGAGAGGGCCTTGATTAGTTTGATACATACTCTTCTGTTACGAGATCAGAATAACCTCCATTAGATTGGTACTTGCAATTGCCGCTATGTATAATCTTGAAGTAATCAAATGGACGTAAAAACTGCTTTTCTAAATGAAGATTTAGAAGAGGAGATTTACATAGAACAACCTGAGGGATTCTCTACACCTGGGCAAGAGAACAATGCTTGTAAACTGGTCAAGTCATTATATGACTTTAAATAGACACCGAAATAATGGCTTGAAATAATGCCATGAAAATACGTGGATATAAAATAAATGAATGTGATAAATGTGTCTATGTTAAATAGTCTGAAAATGACTAAGTTATTTTGTGTCTTTATGTAGATGACATGCTTATCATTGGAGTTAATGATAAAATAATTAACTCAAAAAAATATGTTGAACTCGAAGTTTGACATGAAAGATATCGGTCCAACTGACGTGATCCTCGAAATAAAGATCTCTAGACTTCAAATGGGCTAGCACTTGATCAGTCATATTATGGACAAAATTCTAGAGAAATTTAGTAAGGGTGACATGTCATTAGCTAAACTCCTATAGACAGTAGTCAACATATATCAAAGAATAGATGTGAGGTTGTGTCGCAAGTAGAGTACTCACAAGTCATAGGAAGTCTGATATACTTAATGAGTTGTACACGGCCAGACATTACTGATGCAGTGAGTAAATTGAGCACATACACGAGTAATCCAGGGCATGACCACTAGAAAGGGATAGTAAGAATACTAGGTATTTAAGATACACTCTTGATTTTGGACTGCACTATACAAGATATACAACTGTTATTGAAGGATATATTGATGCTAATTGGATATGTGATATTAAAGACTCTAAGTCTACAAGTGGATTTGTCTGCATTTTAGGAGGTAGAACCATATCGTAGAAATCTTCAAAGCAAACAGTTATACCTAGATCCACAATGGAGGCTGAGTTTATAGCTTTAGACAAGTGTGGGGAAGAATTTGAATGGTTTAAAAACTTCTTAGAAGATATTCCAAGATGGCTAAAGCCCATGCCAACAATTTGTATATATTGTGATAGTCAATCTGCAAATTGGCATGGCACAGAGCAATATGTGTAATGGTAAGTCTAGACACATATGCCGTAGACACAATACCATTAGAGAACTACTCTCAATTGGTGTTATCTCTATTGATACGTGAAGTCAAAGGATAATTTAGCAGATCCAATAACCAAAGGGTTAAATCAAGAGTTAGTTGCAAAATCATCAAGAGGAATGAGACTTAAGCCTCTAGAAAAATGAGTTGATACAATAAAAACCCAATCTAGTTGACTGGAGATCCCAAGATCTAGGTTAAAAAGGACAACCTATTTGTAAAAAGATTCTAGGATCACTGTGGGAGAATTTTCCATTGTTTATTCCTTAACAGTGATGCTCGTGGAGAAGAGAATAAGCATTTGGTTTTTAATGATACTTGTGCGTCAGTAAGCCAAGCTGGGTAGTGCGGGCTACTTTTAAAGAAGAATCATCTTTGTGAGAGATAAGTGGGGCCGCTTCAAAGAGAATTGTGTGAAGCTCAATTCTTAGAACCTCTTGCAGAATTAGGCATATGTTCAGGGCCACAAATGAAGATAACAATGAAAACTGAAGTATGTTAGGAATAATTCTGTGAGGTATTTAATTGTTTACACAAAAGGTAGAACAATTCAAACACATCGCCTCTACTGATCAACTAGTAAAGTAAATATATTTTCACAAGGGAAGGTTCAAAGGATGATATATACATATCCTATACGGGGTTCAACTACTGTACTTTATCACCAAATCTTTAAACCTTCGAAATTTTCATTCATATGGGGTATTGTTGGAAAAATTGAATGAAAAGTGTGTTATTTGGCATAATTTTCTTGGACCTATTTCTTCAATAATGAATAAATATTTAACTCCAATAGAATTTAATTTTGTAACACCTAAAACTCCCTAGTTATGGAGTAGTGGGAGAGTGAAGGCACTTGAAACTCCCAAGTCATAGAGGAGTGATAGTGAATGCTCCAAATCATGGGGTAGTGACACTTGAAACTCTCTAATCATGGAGGAGTGAGAGAGTGATTGCTCCAAATCATGGGGTGGGGGAAGTTAATGTGGGTTGATTTTAAAGCCTATTTTACGATTTCCAGACATCATTTTCAGTTCGTCGGGAAAAGGTATTTCGATTTTTCCCGTCGTATCCTGGGAAACAGATGTCCAGAATATGGGGACAGAAACATAAGCCCAGAATATGGGACGAATCTCTTTTAAGGATAGTGTGTTCAACACACGATTCAGACAAATTTATATTATGCTAATATAATTTAGATTATTACAAATTTCGATTGTTGTTTTGTAATTTGTAATTTCATTTTCATTTTGTTAATATAAATAAATTGTACTAGATAAAATTGCTATTCTTTTTTATTACAAGTCAAACACCCTCTAAAGATGTGACAATCCTAATTTCATTAGCCATGGCCCAGAATAAGGTGTCGCCGCAATCGCAGGTCACGATACCCATGTACTTGCTAGTTGCTAATAGACCATGATGTCGAACAGAGCGACTAGCATCCACTTTGTTGTCCGCTTTAATTTGATCTCACAATTTTTTCCATGAAAATTTGTATTTGGGGAAAACGTGTTTGATTATGTTTATAACTCATAGATCACTTATATGGTTTGTCGATACGGGATATATATATGTTTTCTCAATACACCAAATGACTTGGGTCATAGCTAGTGGAGAAGCTATGGGCCTTGGCACTTTACGTCATGGATTTCTTGATCATTTTTAGTGTATATTTGAGAGGGGGAGGAGTGGTGGGAATCAAACCCAAATTTCTAGACTGAAGCATGAGAATCTTAACAACATAGATTACTATCCGATTCTCGAATTCTTTGATCATTATTGGTGGGTGTGATGGTTCTTTTGTTTTTGAATAATTAATCATTAGAATATTTGAGTACGATTATACTTCATCATTAAACTATTATGCATTAATTATCAATGATGTATGTCGTTCTCCACTAAGAATGATAACTTTCGTGTTTAATTAGTCAGAATATTATTGGCGTGAAAACCGTATTATGATCAATAAAATGTCAACTTGGAAAACTATTGATATTAAATCATATTTTGATGTATGAGTCTGTTTATTATAAAGAGGATCTGCTCTCTGCTGTTCAGCAAAATGCCAACTTGTACATATAATAAAATATGTATAAGTCTTCTGTCAAAAAGAAAAAGTAAAAATATATATCATCTAATGACTTTAATTTTTATGGTTTCGACTTAAGCTAGTAGTAGGAGTGTGCATGGTACGGTACAGTTTGGAGATTCAAAAATTTCCGGAACCGTGCCAAAGTTCAGGATATTTTAAAATTGATATCCAAAACCATGCCGTAGCTAAAAAATATTCGTACCGTACCGTCCCAATTTTCGGGATGCGGTATGGAAAATTCGGTTCTAATGGACAAGTTTGGTGTGGAATAAAGAATCAGAGAAGAGGAGATTATCCATGCTTTACAAAGAGACAAAAAAGATAATCAACACGAAATTATTTAATTAAATTATACTTTAATTGTTTAATCCATCATACAAAAATATAAATCACAATATGTATTGCCAAAACATTTCTAGTAATACTGCTCAACTTTTGATATCTAATGGTATTGTCGACTTGCACCAACTCAACATATTAAAATCACACATGTATTTTCAGAAAACTACTCAAGATACCTCTTCAATTCCCTGTTGGCAGCCAATTTTTGCATATTCTCCTGTTCTAGGAAAAATTACTGATATATATGAAATGAAAGTTTATATAAGTTTATTTTCTCAATGTCTCAATTTCTTGATTAAAAGATTACTCTAGCTTAGGTGCAATTTACTAATCATTTAACTAATTTTAATATCAATTAATTTTTTTAATAAGATAGTGAGTCTAGTTATGATCATTAAAAATTCAAATATAATCAAATTACAATAATTTCTACAAATCACATGTGATTTTTAATTTAACTTATTGAGTATATTTAAATAAATTAATATGATAACAACTATTTTTTGATAAATAATTAATAGTATAACTCTCAATGAATTAAATCCCTATTCAGTTAATTATTTGATATATTGATAAAGTATGCTAATTTTTAATTTGATATATTTTATATAGTATTTAATTTCAATGAATATGTAATTAATTCGCTATCAAAACATAAATAAAAATATAATATTATATATGAATGTATAAAAATTCTTTATGAGCGATTCTAGTTTCGGATATTATGTTCGGTACAGTCCGATATGGTTCGATACAATTGTCGGTATAGATATTTAAAAATCTCCACAACCATACCAATAAAAATTTTGGGACGGTTCAGTTCGGGAAAAGTCAAAAAGTCAACATGTATTTCGGTTCGGATTATTTTCAGTTCAGTTTCAGTAATCCCATGTCCGTGCACACCCCTAGCTAGTAGCCTAAACTAATTACCTGATAATAATAAGAAAATATTTTCCACTTTTACATATATTACATATAATATATATCTAGATATACATATATATATATATATATATATCATAAGAATCTTATAAGCTACAATAAGAATGTAAAAACTATTAAACAACTAATATTTTTTAAAATGTATAAGAGCCAAAAATAATTGAATTCAATTGAAATAAATATAAATTTAAAAGGTACACTAAATTTAAATACCTACTTTTGTGTTAAAAATAATATATTTCTCAGTACTTGGTAATATTGTTTTTAGTACAGTAGGGGATAGTTGGGGAGGCAATGGCGTAGCCAGGAGTAAAATGGGGGTGGGCTGATAGACGAAATTGGGGTGAGTCAGATAAAAAAATAAAAAAATCATATAAAATTAAATATTTTTTTTTAAAAAATTACATGGAAAAACAATTTTTTTTTTTTTTTTTTTTTTTTTTGGGGGGGTTGGCCCCCTTAGTTACGCCAATGAGGGGAGGGGAGACACACACTTATGCATGTGGTATGTGATCGAAGCCGGATCACTCACCTGACAGCATACACTTCTAGTTCTACCACCAAAATACAAAGTTGATCCCACAATTTTACTTTTCTGAAAAGATATGTTTGCAATGATCAATTGACTTCGCCGATCTAATGATCTAATATCCGTCAAAATATAATGAGACGGGACGAATCTCATATCTATAAAAATTTTGATTTTTTCGAAACTCATTTTGTGTATTGTACACTAAACACCTTTTTTCTTAGATAAATCCCTTTTTTTAGATTTTTTTCCCTTAGATAATCGGTATATATTATGTAAATATTTCATATTTTGTTATATTAAAATACTTATCAATCATCTTTACACCTGTTCGGAACAAAATTGACTTTTCTCCATATCTCCTATTTTAATTACTTTCATATTATTCCTGTAATTATTTTATTAATTATCCAATATTATTAATCACTATTGGATCGCAAATATAATTATATATCCGGCATATACGCCCACTTTATCCTATAAGGCTCATGCAACCCACCAACTCAGGTATAAAAAGGTCCAGCCGTCCCATTTGTAAGTATGTTCAGTTAATTACTCTTAATTACTGTCTTTTGCTCTGTATTTTCTCTCTTACTAGGACTGACCTAGCGTCGGAGGGGCTTCCCTGAACCATCCTAGGACCCCATAACCTTGTTTTGTATTTTGCAGGCTAGTTCTTTTACGAAGATTCTACCAGCTCCCCCCTAACCTTGTTTTTTTTTTTTTGTTGCATGCTATTCCCATCTGAAGATTCTACGAGCTCCAGGGAAGAAGTTGGATCGATTCATCAGATTCTTTGACTTGGAGTGATCTGCGAGCTTTAGCAGTATCAACACCTAATGACTAAATTAGCATTTCGAATATAATTTTTTTGGATGAATTAAAATTAATCCCAAATTGGGTTAATTAGGTGCTACCAAATTTTGTATAGGAAACCCACCCTAAACCCAGCCAACCTGGATATTGCTATATACAGCGAAGAAGTCCTGAATTATATCATAGAGAAACACGTGCCCTTATAATACAATCATTATTCACAGCTCAACTTCCTTAAAATATCCGCTCGTGTTTGGTTTTAATTTTTTTCCCCAAAAAAATGATCTCTTGTATTATATAAAACAAAAACATTAACTCATAAATTGATATGATAAATTGTTTAAGAGAAAAAATCTAGTTTTTAAATGAAAAACGAAAGATATGTTTTGAAAGGGTGTCCGTTTGATATTGTCAAGATCCCTTACCATTTACCAAATCAAATTAATCGGTTTGACTCTATTATAATAATATTCTTTTAGTGGTGTCAAAAAAAAAAATTCATTAAACTATTGTTAGTGAATAGACGTGGTTGTGATGGTTGTTTTGTTTTGGAATAATTAATCATTAGATTATTTGGTTGAGATAAAACTTCATCATTAAACTATTATATATGCATTAATTATCAATGATGTAAGTATGTGTGACGTTCTCCACTAAGAATGATAACTTTCATGTTTAATTAGTCAGAATATTATTGGCGTGAAAACCGTTATTCGTTAACTTATTTATTGTGATCAATTAGAGGCCAACTTGGAAAACTATTGATATTAAATCAGATTTTGATGTTATGAGTCTGTTTAATAAAGAGGCCAGGTCTGCTGTTCAGCAAAATGTGAACTTGTACATATAATAAAATATGCATAAGTCAATACTCCATAATTTAATAATATCTATTATCAAATAACTTTAATTTTTATGGTTTCAACTTACTGACGCAGACGGAAGCTAACAAGAACAAAGAACGCACACAAACTTTACCCACATCATGAAGAATGTAAGAGACAGAAGCTTTGGAAAACAGATAAATCTAAAAAATTTAATATCGATTCAACTTCCTATAAATAATAAGTAAACAACTATTTATAATATCAAAACCCTACCATAATAAAACTTCTGACTAAATTAGAACACATTAAAAGATAAACCAACATAAAAGATTCCTGAATACATAAATCACTATCTAAAAGATATTCTAAATTTCAAAAAATAATAAACTCGACATCATATCTCCATCACTTAAACTAGTAGCCAAAACTAATAACCCGTAATAATAAGAAAATATTTTCCACTTTTATGTATATTATATAATATTTATATATCTAGATATACATATTGATGACACCCGAGCCGAGTGTAGTCAAGAAAATAATCCACGTGGCGTTCAAAGACATGGAGGTATGGACCCACAGGCGGTAGCCGGACCCGGTGACCGAGGCGTGACGCCAAAGAATCGACGATGGCGTCATGAATTGGGCTCGACGCTGAGCCCAATCTTTGGCGGAAAATTTAAAGGATAACCATCCAGTTAAGAAAGGCTAAGTGTATCATTAACATTAGTAAGCTGACACTTGTCAACACGTCAACCAGGTGAGTCGACAAGTGGCAAACACTTGGCCTGCATGCGTGCTCAGCGAAGGACAAGTGTCCCTTTTTAATTATTTAAGTGCTAAGTGTAATAGTGGATATTAAAAGCCCACTAATGAGATGAGTATAAATAGGGCCTCATTTATGAGGAAAAGGACAAGAGAGAAAATACTTGTAAACACAACGCTGTAAGAAAAACCGACCAGAACTTTCGGCTCGGAATTATATATATAAAAAGGCAGAATTAGCCCTGAACTAAGGCTTATTTCCATTTCCACGTAGCACATCTTTACATATTTTTGCTTGTTGACCAAAACGCACGTCAACAAATTGGTGCTAGAAGGAGGGGGCGTTTAGGTCAAGTCCAAATTCCAAGCTGAGTCACGTGAAGTCAGGTAAAACTTGTGTTTAACTTCCTTGAAGCAGACAAAATGAGTCAGCAAACTCGAAATGCTCAGGGAACCGAAGATCCACATTTGAACAATCAAACTGGTCAAACTACCAATGGCCAGAACGTGCCCCCGACCGAAACAGGGAGCGCGACTTTACTTCCCCTTGCCCAGCTTATAGCTAACCCCACCTTTTTCCAACAGATGAATCAACTAATCTCCCAAACGCTTGCTACCACTAATTCACAATTGCCCTCTCCACCACTAGTAAATACTCATCCGCTCAACCCCCCGATAAATGTTAACGTTAACCCCCACATCCCTGCGCCTTCTCATGATGAAGGCCAGGAAGCTAGCTCTGGCAATGAGCGGCGCGGTCGCCGTGACAGAAGACGACCACGCGAAGACAACGAAGAGCAGAGCCATGTGGCGGAGTCGCAACCGGAGCCCACACACCATCGTCGCACCCGCTCTATGTTCACGGGGCGACTAGGGGTCAATCCTCTCCACCCCACCCAATATAAGCTTGGAGAAAAGTAGGGATGGCAATTTCCTCCGAACCCGACGGATTTCCGAGACAAAAATGGAGAACGATTAAATAAATGGGAGGGTAATCAAATTATGGGTATGGAGGTGGGGCCTACCCATTGGATAAAAAGATATATATAATATATTTACATATATATTCGCCATATATTTTTATTTAAGATCTATTTATTTATATTTAAAGAAAATGATTTTTCCCCAAGTCATCAAAGGAAATCTACTAACACTAACACTTTTGTTTAATCATTTTTAATATTTTGCTATATTTTTATAATATATAGTTAGCTAATTCTTATATGTATTCTTTTTTCCATTTTATCTATATTTTTATTTAAATAACTCCAATTTCTCTTTAAAAAAGAAATAACTTAAATTTGAAAAAAAAATAAGATGGTAAGGGTATGGGTAGGTATGAATACAACGATCGTCCGATGGGTATGGGGATGAGTATGAAAACCGAATACCCGATGGGTACAATGGGTATGACATCCACAAATATTTGGGCGGGATGGAGCTTTATTATCCCTAGCGATGCCATTCTCGATTGTTAGAAGGGCGTTCCGTCGGCGTTGGGCGGCTTAAGATCCCATCAGTCGATGGTTCAGACCACAACGCACATCCACAAATATTTGGCGTGGTCCATTCGATGCCATTCTAGGGCGAGCCCATCGATGGTTGGCCCCGTGTTTAAAGACATTTTCTCACATTTTCTCACCTGTAAAGTCCGAGCTGCACCAAGAGATTTCCTTGTAAATATTAAACAGGGAAATAATGAGTCTTTAAAGAGTTATATAGCTCGGTTCAATAAGCACGTCCGAGAAATGGAACCGGTGTCGGACGATGCTATCGTGATTGCGGCCATGGCCGGTCTCTCCCCCGAGACATGGTTCAATTATTCTATCCATGAATCGGGGGCGGCTTCGTATCAAGAATTCCTTATCCGCGCAGAGCGCCACATCTGCGCGGAGGAAGCTATGGCTAGTCAGCGCCCCGAGCAGAAGGCAGGGGGCGTGAAGAATGATGGGAAGAAAGAACCCGCTTCAGGGTCGGGGTCGGGATTCAGGCCATTTTCATAGAACCCGACCACCGGATATAAGGCTCGCCAGGAGGTGCGAGCCGAAGTTGCTGCGCTGAAGAGTGCCTTGACCCACACTCCTTCAAAGCAATATGGAATGAGATCTGGTCTTAATTTGTTCACGGCCGCCCCGAGGCTAGAGTCAGCCAAGTTGGACGCACGGAGATATTGTGCCTATCACAAATCGATAGGCCATGACACAGATGAGTGCCGAGACCTCATTAGGGAAATCATGGGCATCATTCAGAAGGGCGGTTTGAGAAGATACGTCCACGAATTACCGCCCCCACCAGCGCTCACTCCAGGTGTGAACCCAGAGCGATTAACCAATCCAGCTCCCCTACCATTGCCGCCGAATGAGAATCAAGGTAGGGAGATCCTAATGATGTCCGGCGTGAACAGAATTAACACTAATGCGGCTGAGGATAGCCGCTCGAATTGAAAAAGAAAAGCAGATATCAGGCAGGCCGCCCATGCGGAAAGGCAAGTTAGGGTGGCAGAAATCAGAGAAGGCCAGCTAGGGGTGTTCAATTAACTGATTTTTATTCGGTTAACCGTTAACCGAATCAATTCGGTTAATTCGGTCGGTAACCGAATTATTTTGGTTTGGTGAATGGTTAAAGGTTTTGAAGAATTTTGATTATCGGTTAATTCGGTTTGAAAATTTGAAATTAACCGAATTAGCCGATTTAACCGAAATATTATGTTAAACATATATTTTATATATAATTATAATTATATATAATATATATCACATATTTGTATTTATTTATATCATATATTATATATAAATTATATTTTTTATTTTAAATAAATTTCTATGAATTATATTTATTTATTTATATCATATATTATATATACAACATATATTTTTTGTATTTTAAAGAAATTTCGGTTAATTCGGTTAACCGACCGAATTAACCGACATATAATTCGGTTCGGTTAATTCGGTAAATATAATTTCGGTTCGGTTAATGGTTTTACCAATTAGCAAATTCGGTTAATTCGGTTTTCAACATTTCGGTTAATGGTTAACCGAATTAACCGAATGAACACCCCTAAGGCCAGCCGACAGCCGCTTCGTCTTTTCGGACGTAGATGCCGACCAAGTGGTCCACCCACATTCAGACCCCCTGGTCATTACGACACCAATTCTTGGCATCCCAGTCCACAAAATTTTGATCGACTCGGGGAGCTACTCGTCTGTGATCTATGTTCGAGCTTTCAGGAGGTTAAACGTGGACGATAGTTATATTCGTCCATGTAATGACAGTATTTTGGGCTTTGGTGGAGGAAGAATAATCCCGCTCGGGGAGGTTGACCTGCCCATTCAAATGGGACAGGGACTACATAAGTGAACCGTCATCACCACATTCAAAATTATCAACGCTGATTCGGAGTATAATGCAATTATTAGAAGGTCGTTGCTTTACCACTTGAAAGCGGCTGTTTCAATATATCACTTTTTGTTGGGAAATTTATTGTTTAGATTTTGATGAATGCCATGTAAAACTTAGAATAGGAAGTTGGCACCCCATTTTTTGTTGTAAAGCGCATTGTAATAAATAATTTGGTCAAGTGAGTTAAGTCACTATGCCCAAACATGCAAGAAGACAACCGGAGACTAGTAGGAAGACTCATTGCGAGAGGCAGTGAGTTTGGCAAAAGAAGAGAAGACGAGAACTCGATGAAGGTGCGGTGAGATGCGGTGAGTAAAGCATCATCAAGTCAACTCAAGATAGTCAAGTCTCTAGTTGAAGTGACGGAAGAGTCATTTAATGATTGGAAGTCGACTCTAAGTCACCTGGGGAAAGCAAGGAAATGCGGTCAAGTCGAGATAATCGAAAGAGATCCGTTGTACGTAAATCAAGAGTATTACTTAAACAAGTAATATCTCCATGCTACCTTTCTCGGAGTGCTCGATCCACGAAGCGTGCAAGGGAAATAAACAATGGGAAGCACTACACCGTGTCGTGCTCTACGAAAAGTCAAGAATAATTCATACGAGGAAGTGGCAATTCCAAGGATCGCAACAAGACAAGCCAACGACCACAAGTGACTTTCAAAAATAAGCCTATCTCTTCAACGGGCAAATTTTTGAAAGATCACTATAAAAGGAGAGGGATGACTCCTGAGGATTTTTAAGAATGAAAAGATTTTATTGATTACCGAACGAACCAAAAAAAAACATTCAAGCTAATATCCGAATCGTAATCAAAATATTCTCCAAAAATCATTCAAGTTTAATCCTCGAGCCTACACTACGAAGAAAATCAATCCAACACTCACCGTGAAGGAAAGATAGCTTCAATCAGTTGAAGAGGAAACTTTAGAAGAAAAGGGGTCTACATTCCATGAAGGATTGTAGGAAGGTTCAAGGTCGAACCGGTCTCGAGTTTTGGAGGGCTTCGTGATCAAATCCTAAGAGCTTGAGCAAGTGAGTCTGTAGTAGCAAAGGCAACTGCCTGTGAAGAAGCTTCGAGTCGGACGAGAAGCCACCGGTGAGTGACCAAGGCATCTCGGATCGAGTCCCAAAGGATCAAGTGTTTGTGTGATCAAGACTTGTATCCGGACTGTTACCACTGTATATCTTGATCAATACTTAGTGGATTCCTCCAAGAGTTGGAGAAGAGAGGAGTAGAAGAATTACCCCATCTTGAACCTCTATAAAAACTTATCGTGTCATTTACATTTCAAAGACTTTAATTCTGCATCTTATTTGTTTAATTCTGTGACATATTTGCTATCCAACGATAATCTCTAAGTACTAAAACCTAGTATTAAATCATAACTAAACCAAACTTAAGGGTGTTAAGTCTTCCAATGAAAACAAACCACGATTAAGCTAATTCGGTCTTAACAATTTGAGTTATTCTATCAACGGCTCGATCGAGTCATTGAGTGACTAACTCTCTTGATTAACTAAATTGGTCTGTCACCAAGGACACAAATTGTATAGTGTCAACTCGAATTTTAAAAAAGGACCAAAAGTGAAAAGTTGGTAAGGTTTATTCAACCCCCTTCTAAACCTTACACTCACACCCCTTGGGACCTACAAGTGGTATCGAGTGGTTGGTTCATTGAGCCTTCCGCACAGTTCTTCGAACTAGACCTCCAAACTTTTCAAAGTCTGTTTTAGTACTTAAGCTTTTAAAACTCCTTTTATCATTAAAAGTTATTATCATGGAAGCAAATTTGACACGCATCCCTATGTTCACAATTGAAGAATTTGATGATTGGAAAATTCGTATGCGAGGCTCATCTATCGGCATTACATGATGAGATGTGGATAGTGATAGAGGATGGGCGGCGCAAATCTTAAAAGTGAACACAATGTAAGAAGAGCTACAAATCGAAGGTGAAGAGGATGTTGCCCCTAGACCATCTATGGTTGAAAAATCAAGAATCGAATGGACAAATGATGACGAGAAAAAGATACAACCTAGACATAATGTAGCCAAGGACATCCTTTACAAAACCTTGGACAAAGCCATGTTCAATAAAGTCAAATCATGCAAAACGGCTAAAGAAATCGGGACAAGCTAACATTGATTTGTGAAGGCTCGAGAACAAATCAAGGAAAATAAATTATCGTGGTTGTACAAAAATTTGAGAATTTCAAAATGATCGCAGAGAAAACCTGGATCAACTGGATGCTCGGTTCACGAAAATCACCAATGAGCTATCTCGCACTTGGAAAGGAATATACACGAAGAAGGAAATGTGTATGAAGATCCTAAAAAGTCTCCCAACTGAATGGGAAATGAAGGTCATGGCACTCGAGACATTCCATGGACCTATCGAAGACCTCCAACCATGAACTATTCTCGATCTCAAAGCCTACGAATTTGGAGAAGAAAAGATCGAGGAAGAGACAGTTGTACCCAAAACAATTTGTTCTAATTGTTAAGGATGGAAAGAGAGCCGAGGTCAAACAAGTCATTGATCGAAGAAATAACACCGATGGTTAAAAGGTTCAACAAGTTCTTCAATAAGAACTACAAGAGAGGCAAGGGCGAATCTTCCGAAGACACTCGGCTCCTCCAAGTCAAGGAAGATAGGCCAACCAAGAGAACGAGATCATAAAAAAGCTGAATATCAAAGGGTGACAATCCAAGAATGGAAAGAGTGATCAAAAGGTTGAATATCTATCTTTGAACTGTAGGCAACCAGTCACTATGCCATTGATTGTCCATATCCTGTAGTCAACAAATACAGGAATGAAGAAGAAAGAAAGGTCTTGAGAAAGAAGACAAGAAAAGAAAAAGGCAATGTTGGCTGAGGGCTGAGAGACAAGCCCAAGTCAAGAGAGACAAAGTGATTGCAGAGCGGTGAAGATGACTACTCAAGTGACTACGAAGAAGAAGCCCGATCTGTTTGATGGCCAAGGAACAAGATCAACCTAACCAAGAAGATGAGGTACACTCTAACTCATCAAACTCGATTCTAGTGATAGTGATGACACACACACTTCATCACCCACCGATCTTTATGATTCATTAGGCAAAATGATGAAAGATTTTGAACACATTAAATCCTCACACACACTACTAAATGAGGAAAACAACCTACTCAAGAGCCAAAACTCACGGTGACTAAGGAGCCGAGTACTCTAAGTCAAATAGCGATGAGAATAAAAGTTTAAATTTGAAAATGCCAAGCTAATAAGCGAGTAAATAGCTGCCATAGAAAAGAGGGAGAATGACCTCAAAAATGTGATTGCCTCATTCACTAAGGCATCTAAATCATTGGATGATCTTATTATGAGTCAAAGAGAATGTGGAGACAAAATAAGCTTAGGATTTAATTCCTCTGTGCTATGTCAAACTCAAAAGTAATTTTGGAAAAAGGATCTTCAAGCAATGAAGTGTCTCAAAAATCCAAAACTCCAAATGGTGCACACACATTCACTCCAAAGCACAATTACAAGCAAAGCGGCCTTGGTTATAAAGGAAAAGGAAAAAAACCATTGATTGGGTGCATTGAGAGGACAGTGAGAAGAAATTGACCAAGTTCCTCGGCAAACTCCAAACAGAATTACTCAGAAAGAAGAAACAGAGCTACCAAAAACCCCAAAAGTTCTATCAAAGAAACACATATGATGGGAATGGTAGAAAATATCTAAGCAAGCCGATTGGAACAATGTGAACTATCAAAGATAGACTTATGGAATATAAGCCCAAATGGCAAAGGCCTAGAACTCAAAGAAAGGTCATTCCAAAAGTATAAGAGCTTTCATCAAAGACACATATGCACCTAGGCACTACACTCAGAGACACCACAATTACCCAAAGAAGGCAATTGCTAAAACACATATACAGCATACAGACAAAAGAGACAATGTATGAACTTAGAATCCCCAAGCAATTTGCCAAAATTAATTATGATTATGGCAGCGATAGATGGCAACCCCTTAGAGCAGATCATTTGGCTATAGCTGGTTGGATCATCTTACAATACTAACCCCTCGGGACCCGGACAAGTATGGGTACCTAAAACTTAATTTCTTGATTGCGGGTTGAAGCAATTTGAGTGCCAAGGAACTGGTACATGGATAGTGGCATTTCCGGACATATGACAGAAACAAGAAAAATCTGTCAAAATTCAAGGAAGTTAAGGGAGCAAAAGTCATATTTGGAGGAAATGAAGCTCGGGAGAAATAAGAGGCATTGGATCCATCAAGAAGAACGGATTAGAAATCACGGATGTTGCATATGTTGAAGGACTCAACTTCAACTTGCTAAGCATCACCAACTCGCGTGACAAGGGTTATAATGTTGGATTTAACATGGGTATATGCCAAATCAAGGATATTGAATCAAATGAAGTTGTGTTGCAAGGATGCGGACAAAAGAACATGTATGTAGTAAATTGGTCAACCGCAACACCCAAAGACTGTCTATTAGCAAAAGCACACGGTGAATCAAGTTGGTCGTGGCACAAAAAGCTGAGTCACCCGAATTTCAAAACACTTAACAAGCTTGCGGAAGTAATCTTGTGGTAGGTCTTCCGACTCGAGTATACAAGAAGGAGAGTATATGTGACGCATGCAGGAAGGGAAAACAGATCAAATCATCATTCAAAGAAAAGACATGCCCATCTTCAACAAGGATATTGCACCGCTACATATGGATCTATTTGGTCTAGTTGAACCACCATCATAAGTGGGAAGAAATATACCTTGGTGTTAGTAGATGACTACTCAAGATATACATGGACAATATTCATGTGTAAGAAGAAAAAAGAAACTCTCACGTAAAACTACCACAGTGATGAAGATGATTCAAAATGAGAAGAGCCAAACCATTATCAAAATAAGATCAGGAGGAACCGAGTTTGTCAATGGTGTAATAACTCAATATTGTATTGAAAATGGCATTGGTCATGAATTATCTGCAGCAAAGGACTCTACAAACAGAATGGAGTTGCGAGAAAGAAGGAATAGAACACTCAAAGAAGTAGCAAGGACCATGTTAGTCAAGCAGGTTACCAAAGAGATTTTGGGCTGAAGCAATCAACACAACTTGCTACACTCAAAACAGATGTATGATAAACAGACGGTGACAAAGACTCCCTATGAGATTTGGACGGGGAGAAAACCAAATGTTGCATATTTTAGAATATTTGGATGTAAATGCTTCATCCATAACAATGGCAAAGACAATCTAAAGGCTTTCGATGCTAAAGCTAATGAAGGTATCTTTTTGGGATACTCAACAAAAGCAAAGCCTACAGAGTACTCAACAAAAGGACTATGGTTGCAGAGGAATCCATTCATGTGGTATTCGATGAGCCAAATGTAAATGGAGAAGACATTGAAGAATCGGTGATAAGTTGAATCATCCAACCATACGAGAAAAGTCCCTATGTCAAGCGATTTGGAATTATAAACTCAGATGAAGATGAGATAGCCGAGTCTCATAAAATCTTTGGAAAATTTGCAAAGCAAAGTGATTGCGAGAGAGCCGATCAAAGCAACACAATCGCTAGACGATCAATCCACCTAACTTACTTCAACCTCGATGTAAGATGGTCGAAAGACCAACCACCGTAACTTGTCATTGGAAATATAAGAGAAGGTGTCAAAACAAGATCCAGAACTCAACAAGAAGCTATGTTCACATGTTTTATCTCACAAATAGAGCCTAAAGATGTGTTATAAGCATTGGATGACACACATTGGATTCAAGCTATGCAAGAAGAGTTGAATCGAGTTTGAAAGAAATAAAGTATGGGAATTAGTTCAAAGACCCACCCATCAAAATGTTATTGGTACTAAATGGGTGTTCGAAACAAGATGACGAGGAGGGTTCGTGGTAAGAAACAAAGCAAGACTAGTAGCCAAAGGATATTGCCAAGAAGAAGGAATAGATTTTGATGAAACATTTGCTCTCGTAGCAAGATTGGAAGCTATAAGGATGTTTCTTGCCTATGCACTCACAAGAATTTTATTGTATATCGAGATGGATGTAAAAAGTTCATTCCTAAATGGTTTATTGGAAGAAGAAGTGTATGTTGAACAACCTCCAGGATTTGAGCGGAAGACTCTTGGAGATAAGGTATACAAACTCAAGAAAGCTCTGTATGGATTGAAACAGGCACCCGAGCATGGTATGATACTTTGTCACAATTCCTAATCGAGAATGGATTCACAAAAGGAAAAGTAGATAGAACACTTTTTAATTCAAGACAAGAAGAGCATCTTGCTTGTTCAAATATATATGGATGACATCATTTTTGGATCCACAAACAAAGAGCTATGTGAAAAATTTTCAAACCTCATGCAAAGCAAATTTGAAATGAGCATGATAGGAGAGCGACATTCTTCCTTGGACTCCAAGTAAAACAGTGAAGGATGGAACCTTCATAAGTTAAACAAAATACACCGAGAGATTTATTGAAGAAATTTGGTATGGAGGAGAAGTCTTCTATGAAAATACCAATGAATACATCGATCAAAATGGACATGGATGCAGATGGCAAGCCTGTAGATCAAACAAGATACGAGCACTTATTGGATCATTGCTTTATCTCACGGCAAGCGGGCGGACATCACCTTTCTTTGTAGGTGTATGTGCGAGATTTCAATCTGCTCCAAAAGAGAGCCATATAAGCTCAGACTAAGAGGATTTTGAGATATTTGAAAGGAAGCCAAGAAGTTGGCTTATGGTATCCAAAGGAAGGTGGATTCAAGCTAATTGGCTATTCGACTGGACTACGACTATCTTTGGATGCGAGTTGACGGGAAGAGCACTTCAGGCACATGTCAAATGCTTGGAAATAAAGCTAATTTCTGGTTTAGCAAAAGCAAAATTCAATAGCCACCTCTCTGGTGAGCGAGAATACATAGTTGCGGGCAATTTGTTGTGCCCAAATCCTATGGATGAGGCGGTGAGAGACTATGAAGTTGAAGAAAAGGAAATTCCAATCATGTGTGATAACACAAGTGCAATTGCAATCACTCGAGAATCATGTGTTGCACTCAAGAACAAAGCATATCGATGTCGAGATATCACTTCATAAGAGATCATGTTGAAAAGAAGGACATCATCTTGGAATATATCTCAAGCGATAAACGGTTGGTGACATATTCACAAAACCATTATGTGAGTCAAGATTTGAAGAACTCAAGCATGAGTTAGGTTTAATTGGTGGTGACACTCGAGAAGACTCAAAGAAAAGAAATGAAACACAAAAAGAGAAAAAGGATTTGAATTCTCAAAATCCTAAATGAATCACCATGCGGGAAAGACAACTATCTTTGAATTAGCCGGTGGTGAGTCATGAGAGAATCGTGACGGTAAGAGTTGAATCGCCTAAGGGATAAGTTGAGTCATTTATGAGCAAAGTGACAACAACGCGATCGTTTTACTAAGCGGGAATGTTTTTAAGAATGACGCCAAAGATAATGATGATGTGTACAGCAAAAAGCTGCATACCAAGCTTATGATTGGATATAAATCTTTGCCGCATTAAATTCGAGACATTAAATGCTTGTCGGCATGCAAAATCTAAGCCGTTGATTTCGATCACATTTCAAAACCACCCGCACGCCCTTTCGAAACCATACTTAAACCATTTTCATCTGTTTTCTCTCACATATTACCAAAACGTTTCATTTCTATCTCGAAGCAAAGGCAAAACTCTCTCAAAACCCTATCAATATTCAAATCAACTTCTAAGTTTCTTTTCGTGAAATCTTGAAAAATGGCATCAACTTATGATTTCGTCAAGCTAGGAAAGCAAATCCACACTGGGTCTCTTGTGGATTTGAGGGAATGGTCAAACAGGGGTCCGATGACGCCCTCATAAAGAAAATCGTTTGAAAAGCTCAAACGCGTCATTTGAAACCATTTCGGCGATGGAGTTCTCGATGACCTATGTGGAAGAGGTCGCGGTTCTACGTGAACGCCGAGATTCACGCGATGAGGGGATCAAATCCTCTGTTCACGGGGAAGGAGTTCATCATCTCTCGCCAAGGATCGCGAGAACATCGCTTACTACCGGCGGAAGGAGCACCGAGAAATCAATGAAGGCGCGTGAGACTTGGTCGCTACTTGGAAGGAAGTAGCAAGACCGACTATCTTTGAAAAAGATAGTCTACACAACCAAAAAGGGTCTTTGAAGGAGGACTACTACAAACAATTGGACATAGTTGCCAAATGCATAGACATCAAATTTGGCGGCTTTGACCATGTCCCTAAAGCAAAATCGATCGTGAATGGCTGCGATCATTGAAGAAAAGCAAGTAAACACTTTTCGAGAATGTAGGGAACAAATCCTTGAGGAGAATGGTGCATTTGGAGGATCCCGGGATATGGCACGGTGATTGGCGGTGATGGAGGTGAAAGGAGTCCCTCTTCGACATGGAAAGGCGTTCCATGTAAACAAGAGGATGTTCGTGATCAAACCTCTCCGGCACACAGAAGAAGAGCCCACGCCAAGAGAGCGATACAAGTGAGGGGAATAAGTGACCCTTAAGATACGAGATGTTTCCTCTCCACCAAAGAAGAAAGCCGCCCCTGCAGCTGCTAAAAGAATCTGCGCCCTGCAGCTAAGAAAAACAAATTTGCTCCGCCCCGCCCGGAAAAGTCGCCGCCCGCCCCGCAGCCGTGTCTCCCGCCCAAAGAAGCAGCGGCCGAGAAGGAATCTCAAATACCTTCTCCCGGTCGTCAAAAAGAGGAGAACTCGATAAGCCAAGACGACTGCTCCTCGAAGAAAACACCAAAGACGGCCCCGCCGCCAAGGACTCGAGAAGACACTCTTTCCGAACAGTAAATCCCTGCAGTACGAACTAAGAGACGAAGAAGAATCATCAAGCAATCCGAACTTGAAAAACCGGAGTGAGTCAGTCACGGTGAAAAAGATACCGGAGATCTTTGAGAAGTAGAGTCTCGGATATTATTGATGAAACAACCAAGTCTGCTGAAGGCGACAAGCGTCAGAGGCAAATCAAGACCAGCTGTTGTTCGAACAGTGAGACACAAGAAAGCCGAGAAATCTAACTCGCCTATTGACAGAATCGTATCCCCTCCTGCAACAGACGAACCAGCGACGAATAGAGCACCAAAGCTTGCTACCTTCATCCCTAAGAATGAGGGGACAAAAAAAAGAAGCTGAAAAGAGATGATGATGTGATGATCCTATCCCCACTTTATCCGACATCCAAAATCGCCTGCGAGAGTGGAGGAAGTGGAAATTGAGTCGATCCAGGGAACAGTTCCAACGGCCTACCGAGTTTATCGAAGAAGAAGAGGAAGCGATGAACTTTCTTGGAGTGACCACTATGGTCCAAGCATTGGATGAAAAATCGCACGATATCTTGCGGATCTTCAAGGACAAGGAAGGAGAAGGAGAGACAGGCAGAGGAAGCGAGGCACGTGAGAAGGCCAGATCCGCCCTATCACCGCACCACGAACACACATCATCATCTCCTTGACGTCTTATCGATAGTGATGAGGATCGGACCCTGCTGCCGCCACGAGAAGAGTTGCAAATCACGCAGCAAGCAATGCACGAATCCGAATTCTTCATGAGTTAAGAATGATGGGAGGACTGTGAGAGTCCTCCAAAACACAAACCGTGAGTTGGACCCAATGGGGAGAGTGAAAGATATTGCCACGATTGTTCCGCCACCACTTCCCCACTCACTCGGAAGAAGGAATTAAGGAACTGGCGATGAAAGCGGGTTAGTGGGGACCCCAGTCGAGCCAACCCCTAATGAAGGTGTCTTACCACCGCCCCAACTACCGAACACTCAAGAGAAACAGCCGGGAGTTTGGAGACGAGTGAACCCGTTTTCAAGTCACTCGGGTTTGGTGCGCCCGGTGAGGGGAAACTCCTCCACTGCAGCAAGGTCGAGGAGGATCTTGAGATGACTCCACAACGAATCTAGGAGGCGAAGTGGAGAAAGTACAAACACAAAATACACAACAAGTTGCCATCAACGAAGCTCGAGCGATTGAGATTGTCTCACCGGTGAGGTGCCAGCTACTCACGAAGGCTAATGACGCGCGATGCGGTCGAGGCACGGAAGGAATGTACCGGGAGTTAACACACAGGCGATGAAAGTGCAATCCATGGGGTTGAGACTCCAATGGATGCCACCACGAAAGACCCTAAGACAACCGACACCTTTGTCGAAAGGGAGGTCATGCCCACCTGCAGCTTGATTGAGGCAGGGGAGGTAATGAAGGCCAACGGGAGGTTGAGACTTCTGGGGTAAAAAGTCAAGAGAGAACATCCCTCCTGCTATCATTGATCCATCCGAAAAAGAGATTAGCGCACTTCACGACTCCCCCAGGATAACTCGATGTAACCTTCTCGGGATCGGAAGAAGAGCGATGAAGCCGAGTCATCCCCCGTGGATCGATCCAAAAGACTCGGTGAGGATGTTCCAACCACGAGCAAGTCTAACCTCAAGACTACTCGTCAAACTTTCAACTTTGATGATGAGCCATCCATGGAAGTCTCATCATCTTCCGATGACGCTTCGATAAGGCCGAGGACGATCAACTCAATTGAAGAAACCATTTGAGACAAGCGAGGTACATTGAGACAAACCGAGGCTCAAGAAGAGATGGGTCAACTTCACAACAAAACCCCCCTGCAAAGCCCCGAAGTCCACTCACGCAGCTCCCAGCCGCAATGGGTTTGGCTCCACAGTGGAACTTCACGCGCACCACTCATCATTGAACAAATCGATTGCCCGTGATGATTTTTGTATAAACATTTCCTTCTCTCCGGAGGTACCCGACCTCCCGAAGAGTCGAAGAAAATGATCTCGCGTCTTTGCACTGCAGATCCTGTCATTCCATCGATACCATCGTTCGGTGACTATGATTTTGACGCTACTTGGCCATCACCGCAACTTGGGAAGAAGCAAGTTGAGTTCGGGAGGTGTTCAAAGTATTATTTGCGTAAATTGAACAGATGGAGAGGCACCAGGCCTCGATGGACATGAGATGGATAACAGAGATGCCAACCTTACTGCGACTTGAGAGGCATAATAGTCGAGAATCCGGGAGTGGTGGCAACAAAGAACAAACAATGCGCGTGGAACAAGCTAGATATTTAGAATATTGTTCAACAAGTTGTCCGGGAGAGCCGAGAACGCCGATGCAAAGACGAAATTGAGAGAACACATTGAGCACATGCATGAATCTCTTCTTTGAGATAAAGCTGCGTGAGAAAAATAAGAATGAGCTCCTGCGTATGGAAGAAAACATGGATAGAAAATTGACCTTCTTATGGCTAAGATGAAGTTGCTTAAAGTCGAATCCAACGCTACTCGTTTTGAGTTTCGTGCAAAGATACACCATAGCGACTCGACTTCCGCTTGCAAGTATGTTTCAGGAGTTCTCTCTCCTTTGATGATGCCAAAAGGGGAAGAGGAATACCTTAAAGCGCTAAAGAGATCTCGGTCGAAAGGAGGAGGAAGCATTTGTGAAGGAAAAGACAGTGAGGAAGTTACAAGGAAAACAAAGGAAAGTCTGTTGAGGGGGAAGAATCGAGAGATGTGACCTTAATGATCGCACAAACCCCCAACAAGGTCTTGTCTGTGATATTATCAAAGAAGAAACTCAGTGACTTCGCCACTCCAACACTCTGCCGCATCTATGGCCGAAAAGAGAAAGACATTGTTGAAGCGGGGATGGAGGAAGTGGAAGGAAGGTTGAATGCCCGAGTTATGGACATCTTGAAACAACATGGAGGCATACCAAAGACAGAGACACTTATGCCATCTCGGATGTCGGACCGAGCCAAGATCAGTTGATGAATTTAAAACGCCTATCCAAGGATACTTGCAAACATGTCTATGGCTCAAGCCTGGGACTTATCTTGGGAAAAGGGTCTCATGTTATATGAAGAAGGCGACAGCAAACTAGACGATCTACTCACTATGGTCACTCCGTGATCACTCATTTGGAAAGAAGACCTCAAAGACAATACACGCCTGGAGGAAGAGGTAGAGGAAGAAGCGTGGTGGAGGAAGAGGTTTCGGACCAGGCCTCCGCCCAAAAACATTGAGTACATAGATCCAGGCAAGAAAGGAGGGATCTCTGGGGCAGGTCTTGACCAAGTAGCCAACTGCAAGTGGCTAAAAACAATGCCGAGTATGTGAAAAGAATTGAAGAAGAAAATAAAAGACAAACTCAGCTATGGGAGGAGAGAGACAAGAGAGATTAAGAAGAGATGAAGTCGCCGGAAGGCATATGAAAAGAAGAAGAAGGCATCTCGAAGATGAGAAAAGGAGAAGAAGACCGAATATATGAAGCAGAAGAAGATGAAAGAAGGAAGCGTGAAGGAGATGAAGTGTTCTTTGCCACACCCTTCATGTATTTTACTATGTAAATACATACTATGTAAGTCTTCTATGTAATAAATCTATAAATTCTCTATTTTTTTTTGCGTAGACATAAATGATTGCTTTGATACACCTTGTAAAAACAGTTGATTTGTGTAAAAGAACAAGAATGTTATGATCAATAAAAGGATTGATTCTACGCATACATTCTCTGTGAATGCACTATCGTATGTATCTTTGCTATTTAAATTTTGAATGTTTTAAGTTTTGGCATCATCAAAAAGGAGGAAATTGTTGGGAAATTTATTGTTTAGATTTTGATGAATGTCATGTCAAGATAGTCAAGTCTCTAGTTGAAGTGACGGAAAGAGTCATTTAATGATTGGAAGGCGACTCTAAGTCACCTGGGAAAGCAAGGAAATGCGGTCAAGTCGAGATAATCGAAAGAGATCCGTTTTAAATCAAGAGAATTACTTAAACAAATAATATCTCCATGCTACCTTTCTCGGAGTGCTCGATCCGCGAGAAGCGTGCAAGGAAATAAACCAATGGGAAGCACTACACGTGTCGTTCTCAAAAGTCAAGCATAATTCATACGAGGAAGTGGCAATTCCAAGGACTGCAACAAGACAAGCCAACGACCACAAGTGACTTTCAAAAATAAGCCTATCTCTTCAACGGGAAAATTTTTGAAAGATCACTATAAAAAGCGAGAGGATGACTCGAGGATTTTTAAGAATGAAAAGATTTTATTGATTACGAACCAAAAAAACATTCAAGCTAATATCTCGAATCGTAATCAAAATATTCTCAAAAATCATTCAAGTTTAATCCTCAAGCCTACACTACGAAGAAAATCAATCCAACACTCTGTGAAGGAAAGATAGCTTCAATCAGTTGAAGAGGAAACTTTAGAAGAAAGGGGTCTACATTCCACGAAGGATTGTAGGAAGGTTCAAGGTCGAACCGGTCTCGAGTTTTGGAGGGCTTCGTGATCAAATCCCAAGAGCTTGAGCAAGTGAGTCAGAGTAGCAAGTAGTTTTGCCTGTGAAGAAGCCTGACGAGTCGGACGAGAACCGGTGAGTGACCAAGGCATCTCCGGATCGAGTCCCAAAGGATCAAGTCATTTGTGTGATCAAGATTTGTATCCGACTGTTACCACTCGTATCTTCGATCAATACTTAGTGGATTCCTCCAGGGAGTTGGAGAAAGAGAGGAGTAGAAGAATTACCCCATCTTGAACCTCTATAAAAACTTATTGTGTCATTTACATTTCAAAGACTTTAATTCTGCATCTTATTTGTTTAATTCTCGTAAGACATATTTGCTATCCAACCGATAATCTCTAAGTACTAAAACCCGAGTATTAAATCATAACTAAACCAAACTTAAGGGTGTTAAGTCTTCCAATGAAAAACAAACCACGTTAAGCTAATTGGTCTTAACGGTGAGTTATTCTATCAACGGCTACCGTCAGTCTATTAAGTGACTAACTCTTGATTAACTAAATTGGTGTCATGACAGAAGTTTCTGATTGTATGGTGTCAACTCAATTTTAAAAAAGGACCAAAAAGTGAAAAGTTGGTAAGGTTTATTCAACCCCCTTCTAAACCTTACACTCACACCCCTTGGGACCTACACTTTGCATAAAGTTTCCGACCAGGATGGAGAAGCCATCCATAAAGGGAATCGAGGGAGTCACGAGAGTGCTCTCTCAAACTCCACCAAAGGGAGATTAATACGATAGAACGAGGGGAAACCAGTGGGGCGGTGAAAGATGACCAGGGGAAGAAAAAGACCCGGCGGGACGAGTTGGTTGTTTGAGAATGATCCAGGGGAGACCAGAAAGGAACCGATAATGGAGGATGAGAAAAGCAGTAGAGCCGGAAAATGGCAGTTAGAGGACGAGTTGCCCCTACAAAAAAGGAGGCGAGTAAAAAAGAAAACATGCGGAACGATTGAAAGCGAGTCAACACGATCGACGCGTTGGAAAGCGAGAATGGGGGACGCCAATTACGTATTGGTCACGACCTCCAAGAGCCATTTCGGTCGGAATTGATCGAATTCCTTCGGAATAATCTCGATGTCTTCGCATGGACACATTCAGACATGCCGGGGATCGATCCCAAATATGTCTATCATCGTCTCAACATTGACTGACGTCCGACCTGGTAATTCAAAAAAGCAAGCTCGCCCCGATAGGAAAAAGTGTCGCCCTGGAGGCCGAGGTTAACAAGTTGCTCGATAACCAGTTTATCAGGGAGGCCCTTTACCCTCGGTGGGTGGCCAACCTTGTACTAGTGAAGAAAAGCAACGACCAATGGCGCTGTGTGTAGATTTCACCGACCTTAATAAAGGCGTGCCCAAGGACTCAAGTATCCTTTGCCAAATATCGACTATATGGTAGATGCCACGGCCAGACATGAGCTGATGAGTTTCATGGATGCTTACTCAGGCTACAACCAGATACGAATGCATCTAGATGACGAGGAGAACACATCATTTTCTTCTCCCGCGGTGTCTCATTGCCAGGGATGATGCCTTTTGGGTTAAAGAATGCTTAGGTGTAACCTACCGAGGCTAGTTAATAAAATGTTTGAGGAGATGATAGGTCGAACCATGGAAGTTTATGTGGACGAGATGTTGGTGAAATCCTTGTATATATCTGATCATCTTAATGATCTTAATAAAATGTTTGCTGTTTTGAGAGAGTATAAGATGATGTTAAACCCAAGAAAATGCACTTTTGGGGTCGGCTCGTGTAAATTCTTGGGATATATGGTTAGCCAAAGGGGAATCAAGCTAACCCGGATAAGATAAAATCCATCATTGACCTTGAACCCACTAATTGGTCAAAAGAGTACAAAGCTTAACAGCCGACTAAGCCGCTTAACCGGTTTGTTTCACGGTCCACGGACAAGTGCAAACCCTTCTTTGAAATCATAAAGAGAAATAAAAACTTTGAGTGGACCGAGCAAGCACAATTTGCCTTTGAGTCACTCAAACAACATTTGGCCTCCATACCTATCGCAAAAACCCACGGGAGAAGACTTCTATTTGTATCTTGCGGTCTCTCGAGTATGCCATTAGCTCGTCTCGATCAGTTGGATAACTCTATCCAACATCGTATTTATTATACAAGTCAAGCATTGCACGATGCCGAGCTCCGATACCCACCTATGGAGAGTTCGCCTACTTGCACGATCATTTATTTCGGAAACTTTGTCCGTCTTCCTGAAAGTACAAGATCGTGGTCCCGACCAACTACCCATTGAAGCGGTGTTGCACCGACCAAATACCTCAGTCGATAATCAAGTGGTAATCATCGAGCTCACCCGATTCGACATTTTGTACGAGCCATGTACGACAATTAAGGACAAGCATTGCCGACTTCAGAGCCGAAGTTCACACCTTCCATCCGGCTAGAAGTGGTTGAAGATCGGGAATGGAAGTTGTTCGTTGATGGTTCCTCCACCGCAGGCGGCGGCGAGATCGTGATGTCGATCCAAAACACAAGTGCTGCTCTTGCTCGGCCATGCGGTTCAGTTTCGGCGACCAACAACGAGGTCGAAATGCTGGAAGCGCTCTGGCGAGTGGCTAGAAATGGCAGCGTCGATGGGACTAAACGATTGTTGGTCAGTGATTCACGATTGGTCGTCCATCGATCAATGGAGAGTACGAGGCAAAAGAAAGTAAAATTGCTCAATATTTGGACTTGGTCAAGAAAAATTATCGCACTTTTTTAAATCGATCCCGGGACCGATGCGATTTGCGGATGTCACCATCACCCGATCGCCCCATCACTTAATACGGTAAGATACATGCTAATGAAGCAATGAGCTGACCTGGATGACTCCTATCATCCAAAGATTTAGAAAAGGGAGTTCAGGAAGACAAGAAGAAGTTAGAACCTTGCGGACTCAGTCGCTTTGCTTTATTCGTTGATTGATGGCGTCTTGTACAAACGTGGGTACTCCGTCCCACTCCTTCGGTGCTTGTCGGAGACAGATCGGTACGACCGGAGGTACACGAAGGTATATGCGGAAATCACGCCGGGGCAAAACATTGGCTTACAAGTTGATACGGCAAGGATACTCTGGCCGATCCCGAAAAAGGATGCAACCGACCTCGTTAAAAAATGTGAACGGTGTCAAAGATTTGCACCACAGTCGTATCACCCCGAGCAACTTACCTCCGTATTCAATCCGTGGCCGTTTGCCAAATGGGAATGGACCACATTGGGCCACTCACCACTGGCAAAGGGGTCGTGAAGTATGCGTTGTGGCGGAGATTATTTTACAAAATGGGCCGAGGCGGAACCTTTGGCAAAGATAGACGAGAAAAAGATTGTTAATTTTGTATGGAAGTCCATTATCTCGTGGGTTCGGGATACCACACTCGATCGTCGCAGACAATGAGAAACAATTTGATAAAGAAGGTTTCAAATTTTTGCGAAGGATTTCATATTAAAAATCATTTTTCGACCCGTACCACCCGCAATCTAATGGGCAGTGAAGCGGTGAATAAGGTCAAATATACTTTGAAGGCAGGATGGAGGAATCTAAAGGCAATTGGCCCGAGGAGTCGCCGGCGTCGTGGTCGTATAGAACAACACACCGAGCGCCCACAGGAGAGACACCTTCTCTTTGGCCCGGAACCGAGGCAAGGGCTGTCATTCTGTTGAAATCGGAGCCCCTACATTTAGAGTTGCAAATTTTTCTAAGGAAAATAATGATGCCACGCTACGAGCCGAGTTGGACCTATTGGAGGAGAAGAGATGCGATCTTGAGATGAAAACGCCGTATATAAGCAAAGGAGTGAAAGATACTACAACTCAAAAAGTGAAGGAAAGAAGGTTTCGGATCGGCAACCTCGCCCTAAAAAAGAATGACGGGATCGAGCTCACCCCTAAAACCGACACAGGAGGGTCCGTTTGGGTCGATAAGGTCTTGTCAAATGGGGCTTATGAGATGGAGTACTTGAGTGGGAAAAAGTGCGAACAACAATGGAATGTAATATACCTTAAGAGGTACTACCAATAAAAAACTCAGGTTATGATTCAAATACGACGACTGGGATTTATCCTTTCATCTTATATTCTCGTGAGCTCTCTCAAAGGGGGAACAATTTTTATTCGCCTCGGATAAGATCCGAGCGCCATTTCAATCGCCTCGGCCAAGAAGCCAGCGTTATTTTCGCTCGTCTCGGGCACGTCCCTTGCATCGTCAATAAAAGGAGGCTCGCCTAAATGGCGGACCTACCCTAGAAAACAAAGACTCGGCTTAAGCTCCGAGCATAAAACTTAGTAAATAAATATGTGAGTTGAAGCCCACTACTTGTGTCACTTGAGCACTAAAAGCCGAGCCCCATACCCGGAAAATAAAGGATGGCGGATGCGAACAAAAGCCATACAACAAAAGGAAAAACGAGCACAATACTTAGCAGAATTCAAATGCATATACGGTGATCGAAAGAGTAGTTTCATTCCAACATCAAAAATATTTACATTCAAATGGAGCCCATTACATTCAGAGCCCGAGGCCAACTAACCTATCCAAAAAGCAAAGACAAAAATCTCAAAAAAAAAAAAGTCAAGCCAGAGTGAGAGATCTCAACGGGCTCACTGGAAGCCACTTCTTCCTCGAGGAGGTACGCCCACGCCACAGCGCCGCGAAGCGGGGACGAAGAGTATCAAGATCGGCATCCAACTCAGCAAGCTCCACCTCGAGCTCGCCGACCGGTCCCGCCCGCCTTAAAGTTCGGAGAGATCTCCCAATACGGTTACGTGCCCGCAAGTCAAGATAAAGGCATACTCCTCCGAGTTCTTGTAGGCCCGGACGGCCTCTATTCGAGCCTTCTCAATTTGTTTACGGAAAGCTTCCTTAGCCTCCTTGCGCACCTCGGCCAAGCGCCTTTCCATTTCTCGGCTGTGCGGCGGTATCCGCTCCAACTCCGCAACCTGCGCGAAGCTCTCTCGCCTTACGGGCCCGGGTCTGTTCGGCCGGCACTCACTGGTGCAGCCTTCCTCTCAACGTTGGCCCTGGTCGCAGCCTCCTCTGCCTGGGTCTTCAAAGACTCTTGTACCCCTTGGCAAAGGGCATGAGCCTCCTGCAGATCCTGGTGGCATCTCTCTAGCTCTTCCATCCCGCCGATCATGTGCCATAAGATTCGATGATGTGCCCGGACGGCCCCCCGTGACGTCGGGCCTTCTCCTTCCACACGATCTCCAAACAAAAGCTGTTCGATCCCACTGTGGTCCACGCCCTTGCCATGTCTGGCCGCCCGCCCAAAGATCGAGCAAGTTTTCACCCGCTCATCGGTGGGCATGGAACACCTCACGAACTCCACGAACCATTGGGGCGCGACCCGGCCATCCCATCGCAGGCCTCATCCCTTACTCGCTCAAGGGGGATGAAATGGCCCTCCGGCCGAGGTCATCAGAAAGGTTCTCGGGATCCCGCCTGCGCAGAGTTCAGTGCCATAGGCACTTCCGGTGTGGGCGACCTGCCGTCCGCCGGCTCAATTACGATCCCCCTCTTCTCCTTTGGGAGGGGCCTCTCTTACTGGGACTTCATCGCAGGATGCTTCTCGCCCACGATCGCCTCCCCTCCGTGCCGCCTCGGCAGTAGGGCTGGCCCGCAGCCATTTAGGCTCTAGCCCCATACGCGGCCGTGTCCTCACGCCGAAAGAAACAAGACGGCGAAGAGGTCCACGCCACGCCCTGCAAGCAAGCATCGGTTGGTAAGAAGCGAGAAGCAGAAAAAGGTTAAAAAGAAGCAAAGTGCAAGAAATATGAAACATATACCTTGGGCCCACTGCCCCGGGCGGCTCAGAGTCCGCACCTATCCGGTCGGCACGGACGCTCGCCCGGAGACTAGACGTCGTTGGTATGGCCTCGCTTCGCTCGCATGCCGCTTCCTCCTCCTACCAGGGTACGCCCCCCGACCCTTGAAGGGCTTCCTCCGAGGCTCTTCCTAGCCTCCTCTTCCACCACCGCCGCTTCTCCTCGGCCGCCTCTCCGGCCTCTGGATTGGCGTGCAAAGCGGACCGCAAGCCGGCCGCGGCCTGGGACGAGCCTCGGTGGCGACCTCTCTCAATCCGCCTATCTCTCGCGCCCACGGCCGAACATTCTCCATCCGTCGGACAAAAGTGGCCGATAGTGGTCAAGTGAGGGCACTTTGCGGACAAAGCAAAGAGTTAAGGTCGATGAGCCCAAAAAAAAACAGAGGAGAAAGGAAGTGCACTTATCAAATTAAAGTCTCGAAGGAGGATGCAAGACCGTCTCTTCCGCTCCGATCCCGACGCGAGTTTGCCACTCGCCACTTACCCAAAGCCACCTGTCCTTCCACTCCTTCGGGATGTGGAAGGCCTTCAACGGCCGTCACGGGTACCCGGCCTGGTGTGTGCGTAGTACCACCCAAATGGTCGCCCCGACCAGAGTCGCCGAGGTCGCCTTCCATTTAACAATTCATTCATCTCTGCAAACTTGGGGGGGGGGGTACCTTCCGGATGAAACAATACCAATTATTCGATAATCCGCCCCAAGTCAAAGGATGCACTGAGTCGGGGAAGGCCCCACTTGCGAAACCCGCTGCGTGGCGCTAAGCGGCGTTGGGAACGCAACCCGTACATGAGGCCAGGAGTGTGTATAGCCATGCACCCCTCGGCGGATCTTGGGGCACTCGTACCATCCAATGACCAAAATTGTACACCCGAATCTTGTACTTCCAATGAAAAACCCCGACTGGGAACTGTCAAGATCTTTGGGGTAGTCATTCAGTCAAGGCCTCCACCCGGCCTCTACGCGTGAGTCGGGGCCCCCTCCCGCCCGCCATCTCGTGGCGATGACCTCAGCCCCTGCGAGCCTCTTAGCTCTCGAGCCTCGGAGGGCTCATCCACTTGCTCCCGTGCTCGGGCACGGGGATTCATCTCTTCTTCTTCCCTTTGTAGATCGTCTTGGGGATCGGAGTTTACAACTTCTTCCTTTGGACTCTTCTTGTGCTAGTCCAGGCTCGTAGAAAATGCCCTCTCGATTGATGGTGAAGGGCACGGGATCAAAAATATTATGTGTCTGCTCCAATGGAGTCTCGGTGAGGAGTCGTGTATTTGGAGCTTGAAATATGAATGATACTTGGACTAGGAGATGCGATTCTTGAACCGGGAGAAAAAAAAGCAGAAGGTTGAGAATGGGGGTCTTCAATTTCTACCTCCACACTATAATCATGGGCTCAAGGCTATCTTCAAAGGAAGACATCTATTTGAAATAAAAAGAAAGAAGGTTTTTCGGAAAAATACCTAACCCGGAGACTCGAACTCTAAAAGACCGACCCGAATTTCGCTTTCGCTCAAGGGATTTTCTCGGATGATAAAGGATGCAAACGTATAGAATGAAGGATGGAAGGGTATTTATAGGTTCAATTCTCTCGAAAAATGAGACACCAACTCAAAAACGTGTCCTTTCACTCTCAAAAGCCGTCGTAAATATCGAAATGTCACGTCCCCCGTTCGCTAACACCGTTGCCCCACTTCCGGTTCCGCGCAGAGTTGGTCCAACCAAGAGCTGCCACGTGTCCATCATCATGATACCACAATTGTGCGCCGTTTGACCATTAATCAAGTTTACGGAGAGATGTTAGGGAAGGATGACTTTTAAGGTTTCCTCTTCCCCATTAAAAGCTTATGATTAGCATTAAAAGTTCAAATCCGACTTGTAAATTCTTTCTCGGAATTAAACTTGGGGGCCATTGATGACACCGAGCCGAGTTGCAAGCAAATTAATCCACGTGGTCGTTATTCGGAAGACATGGAGGTATGGGACCCCGAGGCGGTAGCGGAATGATGACGTCGAATGGACGATAGCGTCATGAATTGGGCTCATACGCTGAGCCCAATATTGGGAAATTTAAAGGATAACCATCGATTAAGAAAGGCTAAGTGTATCATTAGCATGAGTAGCCGACACTTGTCAACACGTCAACCGTGATGAGTCGACAAGTGGCAAACACTAACTACATGCGTCTTTTGAAGGACAAGTGTCCTTTTTAATTATTTAAGTGTTATGTGTAATAGTGGATATTAAAAGCCCACTAATGAGATGGGTATAAATAGGGCCTCATTTATGAGGAAAAGGACAAGAGAAAAAACACTTGTAAACACAACGCTGTAAGAAAAACCGACCAGAACTTTCGGCTCGGAATTATATATATAAAAAGACAGAATTAGCCCTGAACTAAGGCTTATTTCCATTAACACGTAGAACATCTTTACATATTTTTGCTTGTTGACCAAAACGCACGTCAACACATATATAATATAATAATTTTATAGGTTACAACAAGAATGTAAACAGTTAATATTATTTAAATATAAGAGCAAAAAAATTTGAATCCAATTGAATAAATTTAAATTTAAAGCGTATATGCATAGATATATTTAAAATAATAACTTTTGTGTTAAAAATAATATTTCTCAATACTTAGAAAAATATGATAATTTTATTTTTCTAAAACTAATTTTTCCAATTATCAATTGAACTCACCTATCTAATGATCTAATTATCTTCAACATACATTGAGATGGGTCGTGATAAATGGTCTTTTATGCATGTTTTATGTGTATATTTGAGTATGATTTGAGTTATTTTATTATTAGTTTCATAAAGTTTTGATTGTACATAGTTCACATTACTCCGGGAGGTGCTTTTATTGGTGTAGATTGATGATTGAGCTGTTTTTGGTGAATTTTGGGCCATGGTTTCATGTCAAAACATACCGGGTGTTTCGGATGCAAAAACACTCAAAATCTCAAGTTAAATGCGTCATTTCGGGCCTTTTCATCAAACACGGGCGGGTGTGCTTTCCAAGCACGGCCGTGCTTTTTAGAAGTCAAAAACGAGCAATTTTCGACCTCGACGTACCAAACACGGCCGTGTTCGGGAAAATCCAAAAACATGGCCTGTGCTTTTAAAGTATGGACGTGCTTTTTATCCATCTGGATGTTCTTTTGGAGAAATTATGAGCTTTCTTTTTTGCTTTTGGACAACTTTTGTACAACTTTTACATCTCATGTTTTGCATTAAGTCTCATTATTCCCTCAATTATCATATGAAAACAAGGATTCAACAACCCAACTATGGAAGTGGAGCAATTATTTGCCAAAAGATGACATTGTTAATGTGTTCTTTCACAACAACAATGTCTATAAAGCCAAGAGTTTGGGTTGGAGGATTCCATTCCATATTCCATTCAATTCATTCATAGAGAGATTCATTGTATATTCATTGTTTCAAAGCAAAATACATTGAGAGGATAAAAGAGAGGTAGAGTTGGAAGTTGAAGAGCATTAGAGGAGAAGGCTTGGAGCTCAACATCATCAATCAAAGGAGGAAGTCTTGTATTGGTCTTGAATAAGAGCTAAGTACACCATGTTCATTTTATTCAAATCTTCTTGTGTAGTATACTCTTTTGTCAAAGCCATGTGTAGCTAAATTTCTAGTGTTTGAATGTAATGAACTCTAGAATGAATTTGTGATTAAGGCTTGTATGTTTTTAATAAATTCTTCATGTTTTGTGTGATTCACTTATATTATGCTTTATTCATTCGAATTGGTATATGCGCAATATTGATTTGAAGTTTATTTTTCATCCGGGAAATCGAGAGATTCATGGTGAAATAGAACCTATATAAGTGAAAAGAGTTGCATGCAATCCTAGATATAGGACGACATAAATCTTCTGGATTAGGGTCAAACCTAATATGGGAATTCACAAATCGTTATAATGTTGTCTTGGGGGTTTTAACTAGAAAGAGATTTCAGTTAATCAACTTGAGGTTAGAAGTTATTCGCGCTCGATAGAGGGTTTAACTTAAATCGGGAATTTCTACGGTCCATGAAACATGAGATTTTACTAAAAGAGGTTGGTTTTTGCTTAAGGGTTTATGGTTGTATTTTTATCTTGTTGAATCACAAAAACATTCTAGAGGATTTACATTCAAACACATTTCTAGCTCTTGATTTCTTAATTCTACAATCTATTTTTATTTGATCTATTGTAAGTTGCAATTATTTCAAATTCTTTATTTTTCATTTTCCATTTTTAACAAACAAAAACTCGAAAATTGCTAGATTAAATAACAAAAAGACGGTAATTATTAGTACTTACAATCCTCGTGGGAATGACACTCGTGACTAATAATCTATACTTATCCTTGTAAAATTGATGGTTTACCGGTTGATAGGGCACTAGCGACTTAGGAGCTAATATCAATGTGATGTCTTATAAAACGTTCAAGCATACGGGATTAGGTGAACTTAAACCTACTAGGATGGACATTCACTTAGCCGATAAATCGATTAAACATCCTAGAGGTATTATTAATGATATGTTAGTCAAGATTGATAAATTCATGTTCCGATTGATTTTGTTATTCTTGACATGCATGATGATATTGATGTTCCTCTAATTCTTGGCGTCCTTTCTTCGCTACGGCAAAATCAATCATTGATGTGCATGAGGAAAATTAACTTTGAGGGTAGGGGATGAACAAGTAATTTTGAAATTCATGTTGATATTGAAAAGGATACTACTTGTTCTTTTGCCGATTCAATTTCGTTGCATGATGAGAAATCTAAAAATCTCTTGGAGAAAAGTGTTGTTCAAAGTCCATGTTGGAAGCTTATGCCCAAAAAGGGGACCGGAAAGGTCAAAGAGCACATTTTGAAGCATGAAGTTGGAGGTAATGCTACTAAATACCCAAGGGATTTTCATAAGTCAAGGCTCCACCCGACTAATCTCCACATTTGGGTAAACGGTCCAGCTATACGACTTCAAAGAAGTGCTAACGGGGAGGCAACCCAACATTTTGTGTGCATTTGTTTTTAAATTTTTTGTGAAAAAAAAAAAACACGGCCTGGCCGTGTTTGTAAAACACGGCCGTGTTCGTCACCCACCCGCGAACACACCCGACCATGTTCAATAATCCAAGGCTTTGTGGGAAAAATGCGTGCAAAACACGGCCTGGGCGTGTTTGCACAACACGCCCGTGCTTAAATTAAAAACAATTCGGAAAAAATTAAATGCGAACACGCCCGGCCGTGCTTTTGAAGCACGGCCGTGTTTTTCAAAAAAATTAAAAAAATTCCAAAAATAAAAAAAATTGTTATCTTAATTTTATTTTTCACGGTATTCGAGTTGTGTATTCTTGATTAGGTATGAAGATGCCGATGACGGTCTCGTACTAAACAACCCAATGATGGCTCAACACCGATTTCACTCTTCTAGTAAGGTCGTATTTTTCTTTTTCCACCTCTTTTATTTTCTTCAAAGTGTGGCTGATTTTTGAGTGTTTTGTTTGTGTTCATTCATCTTTTCTTTCACATTGAGGACAATGTGAACCTTTAAATTGGAGGTGGTGCAATTACATTCTTAGAATGCTTGTGTGCTTGTGCTTGTTACGAGTTGTGTGTGCTTGTTTTATTTTGAGTTTGTCGACAAGAGGTAAAAAAAATTTTTTAACAAATTGAGTGTTTGCTAGTCAATAACTTAGCCCAATTACATCAAAATTAACTTTTTTAATTTGAGTTTTCAATGTGAAGCAATTGATTGTTTAGGATAGGTTGAGCGTGGATGTGCGCTAAATTTTGATTTGAGATTTCCAACACCATAATATTCAATGTGTTAAGGCATTTGACAATACTTAGTGTTATGAACATTTGAGAATTCATGATTTAGTGGTGGTGAACTAGTTGTTAAACCAAGCTTGTAAAAAAAAAAAAAATAAAAAAGGGATCAATCGAGGTTATACTCCTCTATTTGTTGTTGCTTAGTAACTAGGAGCATTCATGAGCCCCATGTTTGTCTTTACGTAAAATAGCGACACAAATATGAGTATGGGAAACCACTCAGGAGTGTTTGAACGAAAATTCAAAATATAAACCTAGTGGAAGAATGCCTCGAAAGGACCTACAAAAAAAAATAGAAAATCGAAAGGAAGAATGTATATTCCTTGAATTCTCATTCCAATAAAAGTTCAAGAAGCTTGGTTATATGACTAGTAGGCTAACTACAATGATCTATTGAATTCTTGTATTTTCATGACATTATTGAATTGAAGTTATTCATAACTATCAATATTTGTGGAGTGATGATTTCAAGTTTGAATAATGCTTGCTGATATTACAGTCTTTCTTGACAGTCGATCTTTGCAAAACTGTGTTTTTATTGAATGGTTAATTTGGGTTGAGAAAGGCTAAGAACTTGACCGCTTGTGTTCAATGTGTTGAAAAAAAAATCCTTGTGTGTTGTAATTTATTGAATCATTCTCTTGGATTTAATGTTTTGCTTGAGGACAAGCAAAGTTCAAAGTTGAGTGGTTTGATAAAGGTCTTTTATGCATGTTTTATGTGTATATTTGAGTATGATTTGAGTTATTTTATTGTTAGTTTCATAAATTTTTGATTGTACATAGTTCACATTACTCGAGGTGCTTTTATTGGTGTAGATTGATGATTCGAGCTGTTTTGGTGAATTTTAGGCCATGGTTTCATGTCAAAACATACCCGGGGTTTTGGATGCAAAAACACTCAAAATCCTGACTAAACGCATCATTTAGGGGCATTTTCAGTCAAACACGGGCGGTGTGCTTTCCAAGCACGGCCGTGCTTTTAGAAGTAAAAACGAGCAATTTTTCGACCCCCGACGTACATCAAACACGGCCGTGTTCGGGAAAATCCAAAACACGGGCGCCGTGCTTTTTAAAGTATGGACGTGCTTTTTATTCGATCTGGTTGTTCTTTTCGCGAGAAATTATGGAAGCTTTCCTTTTTGCTTTTGGACAACTTTTGTACAACTTTTTACATCTCATGTTAGTGTATTAAGTCTCATTATTCCCTCAATTATCATATGAAAACAAGGGTTCAACAACTTGACTATGGAAGTGGAGCAATTATTTGCCAAAAAGATGACATTGTTAATGTGTTCTTTCACAACAACAATGTCTATAAAAGCCAAGAGTTTGGGTTGGAGGATTCCATTCCATATTCCATTCAATTCATTCATAGAGATTCATTGTATATTCATTGTTTCAAAGCAAAATACATTGAGAGGATAAAGAGGAGTAGAGTTGGAAGTTGTGAGCATTAGAGGAGAAGGCTTGGAGCTCAACATCATCAATCAAAGGAGGAAGTCTTGTATTGGTCTTGAATAAGAGCTAAGTACACCATGTTCATTTTATTCAAATCTTCTTGTGTAGTATACTCTTTTGTCAAAGCCATGTGTAGCTAAATTTCTAGTGTTTGAATGTAATGAACTCTAGAATGAATTTGTGATTAAAGGCTTGTATGTTTTTAATAAATTCTTCATGTTTTGTGTGATTCACTTATATTATACTTTATTCATTCAATTAGTATATGCGCAATATTGATTTGATGTTTATTTTTCATCCAAAATCGAGAGATTCATGGTGAAATAGAACCTATATAAGTGGAAAGAGTTGCATGCAATCCTAGATATAGGGGGCGACATAAATCTTGAATTATGGTCAAACCTAATATGGGAATTCACAAATCGTTATAATGATGTCTTGGGGGTTTTAACTAGAAAGAGATTTCCCAGTTAATCAACTTGAGGTTAGAATTTATTCGCTCGATAGAGGGTTTAACTTAAATCGGGAATTTCTACGGTTCATGAAACATGAGATTTTACTAAAAGAGGTTGGTTTTTGCTTAAGGGTTTATGGTTGTATTTTTATTTTGTTGAATCACAAAACATTCTAGAGGGATTTACATTGAAACACATTTCTAGCTCTTGATTTCTTAATTCTACAATCTACTTTTATTTGATCTATTGTAAGTTGCAATTATTTCAAATTCTTTATTTTTCATTTTCCATTTTTAACAAACAAAAACTCTGAAAATTGCTAAATTAAATAACAAAAAGACGGTAATTATTAGTACTTACAATCCCGTGGGAATGACACTTTCGGTACTCAATAATCTATACTATAAAGCGATAGGTGCACTTGCCTAAGGTTTTAAAGGTAGCTTTTGAGCCATCGGGTCGAATCTCATATGTATATATTTTTGTTTTTTTTCATCACACATTTTTTTGTATTATACACTAAATACTTAGCTAATATATCTACCTCTATATACTAAAAGAAAAAATAAAGTTGACACATGTCATCACCTCATTAATCTTGGACATTTGTCAATTTCTCATCATCCTAATTCCATATGGCGCGCTTCACATTTATCTATGTGGCAATCCTCACATACATAATTAAAAGATAATAAATTTAATCAAGATTATAAAAGATAAAATATAATCCCAAAAATAAAGGATTTGCTCACAATTAGTTTGGAAAAGTTGATCTTTGATCAAATCTATTCAGAAAATATTTTATTTAGAAATACTATATTGGTCCGAATATATACTTTTGAATTTAAAAGATAATATATTTAAGAGATATCAAATAATACAAAAATCCGATTTTATCTACATTATTTTTGAAATTTGTTACCTTATAAATTTGTGAAACTAAAATTTTATTCATTTGGTGTTTTTAATACTTTTTACGTTATTTATGGGTTATTTTCATCTAGTTTATAATGTTGTTCGATGTTTCTTTGTTTTTTCCATGCGTTTTTCGATGTTTAAATATATATTTTTTATCTATTTTTAACGTTTTTCTCATCCGGTGTTTTTTAATATTGTTTACGGTTTGTTTCTATATAGTTTTAGTTGTTTCCATATTTTTTATGTTTTCATGCATTGATTCAAAAATTGAATTGTGTTTTCTTATTCCTGTTGTTTCTATAATATTTTTAATCTATTTGGTTTTAATATGTGTTGTTTTATGTGTATATTTATTGATTTTTATAAGATTTTGAGTATAAAATGGATTATTTACGGGGCAAAATTTATATTTTTATTGAAATTTTATTGGAAGAAACATGTTTGAAAAATGTTCAAAACAATCTTGAAACAACAACGTAAAAAAGTCCAAAACTTTTGGTGGGAGCGTAAACTTGTGTAAATAAAATGGTGGGAGCTTAAATTTGTCCAAAAAAAATAAAGCATAAAAGTTGTCATTGTCTCCAAAAGTGGGCAATTATAAAATCCTAATATGAAATTAGACATGTCGAGATTCCTTATGAATCTTATGTCAAGTTAAGGTAATTTTAGTATTACTTATAGTCTTTAAGTATTTAGTTCCATATTTTGGTATCTTTTCGTTTTTCTCTCTTTTTTTTGTCTTAAAAGCGATCTTTTTAATGAATCAAAGATATATTAAAAAATGAAAGAGTGATCCGAACACGTGTACATTCGGGTAGCGAAAGTAACAAAAGCAAGCGCAAATCGCGAAGAAAAGTCGAATGGTCATGGCCAGGCCGGATGGTTGAATGGTTGGGGCTCGTTAAAACCTCCCAAGGTAAAACCCACTTGTGGGAAAAACCGCTCAGCGGGGAAAAAGATTACCCCCCATAAAAAGAAGCATCAAGATACAAAAACAAAAAGTCCGGACGCATTATCTAACAAATCTATAGTTAGATTGACCAACATAATCCCCGATGAAAAGGAATAATATCAGGATGAGGGTACCCCCCAAGTCTCCGAAGAATGTTGTTTCTTGCCGAAACGTCATTACTCGATTCTTGAGTAAATATGCGAAACCACCAAGTCCATGATGAAATCAAATGAAGAGTGTACCTCCATACATTGCTAAGTGGCCTTGAGAGACATCAATGGATCTCTTGTGAAGCAAGTCCACCACATAAATGGAATCGACTCGACGAAGTGAGTCGACCCTTAGCGAATGCATAATGAATGGCCGTATAGCCGCCATCAACTCGGCTTTCAAACGCGCACCCGACTCACAATGTTCCCACAAAGCGGCCCCTGAAAGAAGGCTTCTACACACTTCGGAAGACCCAGAAGATGTAAGACTACCTACACTCCCTGCAGACCGTCCCGTATTCACTTTGATCCACCCCAGGATGGATTTTGCCAATTAACCTCGGCATCATCTGGGAGCTTGTCAGCACGCCCGGAATGCGAAGTCGCACGAGAATAAAGAGTCTTTTCGATCATTGTCCATAGATCTGCCTATCCAACGGGGTTATCTGATTCAACAATAAGAACCGGAGATGGGTGATCGGGCCGTCATCAGCCCGTGACTTTGTCATTGAAAGCAAATCATTTCGAATATGCCAAATCAGCGGTCTGTGATGCACGAGATCGCTGCCACACGCCGTAAAAAAGCAACTCCAACATGAAATGGTAATTCATCAATCACACCTAGAAGTGCGTTAAAATTGTAGGCCAAAGAGATGAATATCAAAAAGCCGCAAAAATCAGCGCCATAGAATCTCCTGCCAAAGACACAAAGAGACAACAAATGGTCAATGATTTAGCATGACAACAAACACTACAAGCCATGGCCAATAAAACTCCCCCGTATGAACATCCAAGATAGCCCAACGATTGTGAAATAGCCCGCCATAACACAACGTAGATTATTTCTCGTAATTGGAGACCAAACTACAACTCCCAACGACCACGCGCATAATCAAATGGGCTGGCGCGAATGTGCCCGCCTTCGGTGCAACAATCACTATCGCACGCATCCAAACCCGTGTCCATAAAGTCAGCATGGAGACGCGAATAATGTCCTTGATGAGATCTCAGCAAAGTTCCAACGAAAGTTATATGAAATGACAATACCCTTCGTGAGAAGACGCGTAAATACTTCACGTAAGTTATATACGTACTCGGGCGCGAAATACCAATTTATCAAAGAATTAAAGAGTCTAACCAAATTATCAATCCAAAATAATACTTCTGGTCGAACGAGATTCCATCGTGAGACTCATCTAAACATCTCATTATAATGGCCTCGATCCCAAACTTCATATCGGCAGAAGCAATGATTTCCATGTTAACCATCCCCTGGTGATTCAAATAACGCTTACTATAACTCTGGAAGATCATAGTAGTCCGGAAGTCATAACTTTTCATCTACCATCGTAGAAAAGATATCTTCCACCGAATAGAGCGGACGCTTCTGCATCTCCC